>OZ007577.1:47948383-48200883 GCA_963931925.1 Onchidella celtica | reverse complement strand
AATATGGCAGAGTTGTGGTATTGTCTTGTACACCTCGGGAAAAACATCATTACAGCAAACCAATAAAGAATACAGTAAATTACTTTTCAAATTACCTACCATTCATCAGGTTATCATGTTAGCAATGACTGCTAGTGCTAGACTCTTGGCGGTCTTACGGAAAACATGCTGAGGTTGAATGTCTGGGATTCGCGGATTGTCCGAAAAGTATGTGGTTTCGTGAAAATGTCAGGTGGTGCCAGTCTGATATAGCGACAGTGTAAGATATCTCTTGACACAATGGGCACTTGAAGTGGGTGGGTCACTCTTGCTGCTCGCCTTTCAAGGCATGTTTCTTTTTTCTCTCCCCCCCCACCCCTCCCGCTTTTCCCTTCCCGCAGCTCTGATTTCCAAGAATTTTCTGTCATACTCCCTGTCTTTCTTTCTCTCCGTCTTTTGTCTCTCCTCCCCCCCCCCCCCTCCCCCGGCCTCTTTCTCTTTCGTTCATTAACATTGTCTCTGCAAAATCACCTGCTCGCCGCCATGTAAACCTTTACTCACCCACATGCCGTGCATACTGATTGTCTCAACAACTCCCCGTAACAGACATTTTATTATTACCCGTTTGTGTGTTGTTCACTGGTCCAGTATTAATTCCAGTCATGGACTCCACCATTTAGTGAATGTGCCACGGGTCAACGACTCCCCTCTGTAAAACCATCCGCATTTACCTGTGACATTGTGATACATTCCCGCCTCAGCTGCGTGAACACTTTGCATTAGCGCGCTATTCATTGGACACACGTAATGCCTTGTAACAAGTACCCGGGCAAAGGTACCACAGTGGCATTGTACCAGTTCCACTTCACTACATACATCGTGTGCAACATTGTCTACCCAGCAGTAAGGTCATCTCTCTGACACACCGTACCCCAGAGGTTTCCAACCCTTTTTCGTCCCATTTACGACTTGGAACTTTTCATGAGTAAAGTTACCCCCAGCTCTTATATATTTTGCTCACTAACTTGAGTTTACACATCTGCCATAATAAAGCAACCGACAAAGTGAACATTTGGAAGTATTGTCTCTAAAATTTTTATTTAAAATTCGAAGAATAATAATGATAACAGCACGCAATAGTACCGCAGCAAATTCACCCACTCCGAATATATAGTGAGTGGCTGCCAGCTGCGTTTTAACAGAATGTGTGAATTTAGCGCAGATATCCGAAGATATCCGACATTATGACTGCGGATCCATGAAAGAATATTTTCTGACATAGAATCGCAGCGCATTTTGTCGTTCCTGAAAGAGGCTGAAATCTACGAGCTGATTTTTTTTTTTTACAGATTTTGATCTTATTTACAAAAGATTCAAACAGACATACTTCGTAGTAAGGGTCTTTTCCCTTTAGGGTTTTAGCTTCACTCAGACCTGTAAAATTTCCGACTATTTTACCACGACAAAAAAAAAAAGTCGACTTTTATGCTGAAATATAAGTACTCTCATGCCCATGTATTCTTGCTGCGCTGCTACGGTACCGAAAAAATTTCAGACTATTTTGTCACCAGCCACTTACAGGTCTATTCACTTTTATTTGATCTTATTCACAGGAATCTGAGGGCTGAAAGCTATCCCAAAGTGAGATAACAAACAAACAAACAAATGCAACGGGCAAAGTGGCAATTATCATGCCCACGCCCCTTAAACCCAAACCCAAACTCAGATTCAGTACTCCCCCAGGTTGAGAACCTCTGCTGTATCCGTACAATTTGGCACGAGCAATTACATGGTATAAAATCAGAAGACCAGAAATTGTAGGCGTAAGTGTGAAATCGTCGATTGCCGTATGTATGGATTAGAGCCAATTTGCCAGCCGTGGAGAACGGGGAACGTGCGATCGTGATTGGGAATTTGCTATTAGGGAGTCAATCAATGAAGGATTTAGGACAGGCTGTACAGACTGGGATATAGAATTCCTTCAAGCAGGAGTTAATAAACTGTGGTTATTGCCCTACCAGATAGCCCGCTGGAAATTAAAAGAGGAAAAGGAGATGGGGGGGGGGGGCACTAAAGAATATTTTCTTAAGGATTGGGGGGGGGGGGGGAGAATGGCATAACCATATCGTTTTATTAATGGGACATTCCACGGTAAGTGACGGGATGTTCAGACAGTACTTTTTAAGAAAGAAAATGTCACTAATTAAATAATCAACCATTTATTTCAAAATTGATTGATCAATCCTCCAGGAGAATGTTAAGACAGTTCATTCAGTTGCCTTCAGTTTAGTTGGTAACTGACAGGACAGAAAAGAAAAAAATACCTTGTATTTTACACAGCAAAATGAAACTGCAAAATTCGTGAAACCAAACCAACAGGATTAGTGAACAATGTTTTTGCACATTGCATACAGAAAAAGCATTATTAAATAATCAAGTTCTACTTTTAAGCACACTGGGGCAATTGGTTTGAGTAACTGATTGGACATAATCTTGGTAACTGATGGGAGGTTGTTATTGTAGACATGACTTTACCAAATGGAAGGTGCAGCAGAAGCAAGAGCTACATTCTATCATAATTTTTTTCCCCATTGAGTCTTTCCTTATTGAACCAAGAATACCAGGCCTATTATATCAAAATATTATGGGACTTGGCGTATGAGTACAATTCTTAGATCAAATCAAAATGTCCGAAGGCCACAAGTGTTTTTCTCCTGATATGACATAATGTGCCCATGTGACAATCAGCACACTTTATGGGCTTCCCACTCCACATAGTTTCAGGTTTATCAACTCCCAGTCCAGGTGTTGTAGTATATACACAAAAGAGAAAGAGCAATCACCGAACTACCATTTTCACACCTCCTCCTACCACCAGTGTTCCACTAAATTTTCTGAAAATAGTATGGCAAACAGAAAAAGAAAAAGTATTAAGCAAAGCCTGTTGTAAGAAATAATACAGAAACGATACAATAAAACACAAAAGAAAAGGAAGACGAATCATAATAGATTTTGTACTAGTTGCCACTGAAATTTGTGTATGGTGACGAGTATTTTCATAATACATACTTTTGAAATAATCAGATTTCAGTTTCAAGTCTACGATCATCATGGGCTCTTTATCCCTGCTCACCCTATTCATTTTAACCTTTGCCAGCAATTCTGCATATTAATTATTATTAACTCTTGTTTATTTTGTTACTAACAGATATCATTCGTTAGTGATCATTTGTCATAAAAAGTTGGCCATACTGGTAATATCACAATGTAAAGCCAAAAACAAAAAACAGATTGGAGTACTCATACAAGGCTAGGTAGCTTTTCACTAGTGTTTGAAAAGACTTGCCTGGGGTCAGATTTGTATTGTGTCTGACGGCATGCTCCAGTGGCCAGCTGGTTCTTCTGGTCAGACATTGAGACAAAGAGAACAATGGTACAACATGTAAGGACTTGTTGGGGGTCTAAGATTTTGTCAGAGATGGAATGTTTCCAGGTAACTGTGTACAACTTCTTGTATTCTGACCAAGGAATGCACTTTTACCCTATCTATCCTTCTGTTATGTTCTGTCTATCCTGTTGCTTTTGAACTAGCACAGCATGACCATTATTGGGTCAAAAGTGCTGTCTCCAAAGGTCATACTCAAACCAGATATCCGGTAGTGCAAGTCAGTGCAACTTTTCAGTTTGACTCTTTCTGCGAGTGGCAAATGACCGGAGGTTTTTTTCCAGATACCCCACAACACTGACAGCAGTTTTGAATCAGTAAATTCTGTAAGGAGGAAAGAGATGATGAGTGAAGCGGGGACAAGAGGATGAGAGAGAGGGGGAAGGAGTAAAATAAGAAAAAACTATGATGAGGATAACACTTTTTTGGTGGTTGTCTAGTGTCATGCTTTCTGTAAAAGAGCTAAAGCAATTTTTATTGGGATGGGTGCTTTGTAAATGGATCTTCATTATTATTATTATTATTATTATTATTACTATTATTATTATTATTATTATTATTATTATTACTATTATTATTATTATTATTATTATTATTATTACTATTATTATTATTATTATTATTATTATTATCATTATTATTACTATATTATTATTATTATTATTATTATTATTATTATTATTACTATTATTATTATTATTATTATTATTATTATTACTATTATTATTATTATTATTATTATTATTATTATTATACTTGAGTACAAAAAAAAATTTTTTAAATAAGAGGCCTCCAGATACCCAACACCAACAACAGTTTTCAGTTAGTTACAAATGTCAAAATGCTACAGATGAGTTAGATGAAGGGGGAAATGGGAAAATCAAGAAGGAAATTTGAACAGAAGAAACTGCCCTTTTATGACAGACAGTAGTGGAGCCCTACTTGAAGACAGAATTTGGTGGGATTGTATGAAACTTGATTTCACATACCCAGTGGCGAATCTGCTTTAAACCTAATGGAGCTTGAGCTTCAGGGCCCCTAATCCTTGATGAGTGAGTGAATAGCAAAGCCCTTCGGACCTTACTGAATGTTGCCTTATTGTTGCTAATTGTGAATAGGCCCCATCACAGTTCAGGTCTCAGGGTCCCAAAAATATAGGTCCACCACTGCCTGGACCTGATCCAGTGAAAGTTATTAAAGTACTTGCGGGGACTTTATGTCTATCTTGGTTTGGGCAAATAAAGCTGTACTATCCAAGCAAGTTACTGGTAATCACAGCCAAATCAAATATCAAATTAATTCAATAGGTGGTGGGTTGTTGTGGGGCTGGGTCCTTCAACTGTAATTTCAGTTTTCTCCTATACCTCCACTCTCATAGGGCTCTGCAAGTTTGTTTGTTTTTTGTTGTTGTTTTGGTCCCACTGTGTCGAAAAATATAGAATCCTGGAGTAACCCACTGAATTGCTGATTTTTTTTGTGGTCCCTAGGTGAAAGTGAATGTGGAGATCAGCTTCTTTGAGATCTACAATGAGAAAATCCATGACTTGCTGGCAAGCAGTAAAGAAAAAGGGGCTAAAAAGGCAACAGTAAGTTTTTAGAGCAAATGAAAAGCTGAACTTCTCTTTTTTTTTTGGCAAATTGTTTTTAACACAAGTGATTAGTCAGTGCACAGAACTGATACCAACCCAAAACAATAAACTATTCTTTGCCTGCTCTAGAAAGTGGTTGGGTAATTTCACAAGATAATAACAACACACTTTTTTGTGTGTTAAAGAAGTTATTATGGTCATGATACCAGTGTCCAGGAACTGTAAAACATCTATTTCTAAAATTATCTACTGTGATTTTCATAAATATATTAATGTTATTTCAACCAAGATGACCAATTCAGTTCTGTGTTCAAGATGTTTAATTGACTGGGCAAAGAAATGTTTATTATAATCTGTTACACAGCAAGGCTCCATGCACACAAATTTTCAGAGAGATTCATTTCATTTTATTCCACAGTTGAAAGTGCGAGAGCACCCAGTGTTGGGTCCCTATGTTGAAGGCTTGTCTACTTATGTGGTCAACTCATTTGATGATGTGGAAGTAAGTAATTTATAATAGTACAGTAGTCTCCGCCTAAGAACCCGGTCAACGGGAGACAGAAAAAGCGGGTTCTTAGGCGGACCGGGCTCTTAGGCGGATACAACACGAGGCCCAGTGATACCATGTGTAATAACCACATGCAGCCCTCAGTACATGTACATGTGCCATGCAAACCAAGCGCGTGGTCAATTACGTATAAAATTCTGCCTCTCGAGTCAGACAACAATAGATGTTAGGTAATGACTATGCTAATTTAGTCTAGGAGTGGCCTGCTTGCACACGAAAGACGTAACTGGGCTCCATCCTTTGTGCGGTTCGCCTCCCCCTACCTTCCCTCCACCTGTTCTCTTTCACTGTACTGTGTGGCTTTGTTCTATTCCGTCAACTTGAAAGAGAATTTTGTGTTTAATATCGAAATTTTATGTAAAAGTGTGCTTGTCTCACGGTCAAATGCCGGGTTCTTAGGCGGATTTTTCGTTTCAGAGCGGGTTCTTACGCATGTAAATTATAGTGAAAAAATTTGGTTTCGCGGCAACAGCGGGTTCTAAGGCGGCGAGTTCTTAGACGGAGACTACTGTACTTGGCGTTGTTTTATGACACATTGTATATCTTTTGTCCAGTCAGTGTCTTCAGAAAATGCCAACTTTTTTTGGATATACTATGAAAAAGCATAATGTGCTGCACAGCTGGTGTTTACATCTGGGAGCTGCACATTGCTTGGCTGTGTTTCTGTTTTCAAAACCTTGTAACAGAATGTTATTTCTTCAGTCAAGTAGAAATTAAAACTGGGTGCATAAATTAAAGCGCATGCTATCTACTTGTGTCTATTCATGTGTGTAAGCTTCGTAGAAACTTGCGTGCAGAGATTCAAAGGGGGAATAGGCCATTCCGTTTTCTCATGGTACGGTCACAAACGATGGCTAGATTGGATTGCGCTTTGTTTTGTTTTGACCAAACAGTGCAAACTATTTTAGTAAACACTGGCTGAACGACAACAGAGGCACTGTTTTTCAGGTGTGGCCAGACAAAGGATATATTATAAGGACGTTCAGGGGTATAACATTTGTTTTAAGAATTATAGTTTTCTCCCTCAGAAGATCTTTTGTATCTTTTTTGACAACTTTTTTTGTTTATTTTATCTGTTTGACAGGGATGGATAAATTTGGGCAACAAGAACAGAGCCACTGCAGCCACTGGTATGAATGACAAAAGCAGTAGATCTCATTCAGTCTTCACTATTGTTCTGACTCAGACCAAGGTAAGACAACTTTACGCTGATGATGCTTGTCACATTGTCCTTGTTGTTTTTTTCGATTGTTTGACATGCCTTGTGTGTGCCATTGAACTTGTGTAAACATTTAAATGCTGGATGACAATTTCAAAACAAAATTTTTGTCATGTAGTCACATTGAAGTTCTACCAAAAATGACAGATTTTTTTTATTTTCAAAATTGAAAGTCCCAAATTCAGTGAGAGTTTTCATTTTTAATGAATGTAACCAGCATTTACTTTAAGTTTGAAGAGAATTAAGTTTTAGGGAATTTGTTCATAGTGCCACATCACTGTAGTTTATTTTCTTATTGAAACTGCAATTTAAGAACAATTATCTAATTAAAACTATACTGTTTGTGTTACTGTTCTCATTCTCATTACTTTTATTGTTGTGTGGGCATTTTTTCATTTCATAAAACATTTATCATTTTGAGAAGTGATGGTAAATGTTTGCTGAAAGTAATGATACACATATTTAAACTTGAGACTGTGAGTATGTTTGGGATTCTATAGCATGATTTAGAGAATGTGCATTGTATTGTTCATTCTTCAAAATTGACATTATATGTTATGTACGTTTTAAATATACCCCTATCGTCACTATTCTACTATAATGGTGTATGTCTGACTTATGCCCAAAGGCATTCCTGAGCATGAGGGTGATCAGATAATATTACAGACAATGAAATACGCTAGTAGGAAAAGGTAATAATCCAATATAATCATAATGGTATAAGTTAACACATGACAAGAAAAGAAACAGTGTTTTCTCAGTATGTCAAAAGTGTCAAAAATGACTTATCATTAGCATAGAGCAGTGATATTGTTGATATTTTACCTTATTGTGAACAGACTGAAAATATTGAGGGCCAAGAACATGATCACAGCGTGAACAGTAAAATCAACCTGGTGGATCTGGCAGGCAGTGAAAGACAGTCCCTGGCCAACACATCAGGAGAAAGATTGAGGGTAGGCTATAATGTTCTTATTCTGTTCTGTTTATAATGTTTCATCATAGCTTGTTTGCGTGATTCCCCTGTATATTTTGAATTGGCCGCCAAGACCTACAATAAACTTGAACGTGAACCTATTAATTGGTTCTTGTATCAGAATAACCCTGTGTTAACCCAACATCATTTTCTTCATGATAGCTTGGTATCATTTTCAGTACTGCTGAGATAGGTATTGCTTCAGATTGTCTTTTACCACTTGGATTCTTATGTGGGGGTTTATAACCTCTTACGACTTTTATGTGTCATTGCTGACTCTCACCACAACATATTTTAAATAAGAAGTGTATTCATGGGACTGATATATTGCGTCTGTTGTTGACATTTTTTTTTCTTCTGTAGTTACTAAGGCTGATGTGTCCTTGGATACACTGAAAGCATTTCATGTATTCAGATCAGTTGCACCAGGTATATTGTGGTGCCAGAATTTCACATCACTGCAGGGTGGAATAAATGTTGATCCAGTGAAATACACTGTTTTCTAGTGGTCTTATTTGTTAAGGAATTTCAGATCATATTCACAGTAATAATTAATTAACTCAGATTCTCACCTGTAATTAACTTCCTTTTTTTTTTTTTCTCTCTCTCTCTCTGTCTCCCTCTCTCTCTGCTCTTGTAGGAAGGTGCTAACATCAACAAATCGCTGCTTACATTGGGTAAAGTGATCTCCCTTCTGTCAGAGCGATCAATCACCAAGAAGCGTAAGATATTTATACCTTACAGGGATTCAGTTCTCACTTGGTAAGTGCTGCTTTCAAATGTTTTTATTACGCTTTAGTAAATGTAGAATACATTTCCTTCATGTTTATATAAATGTAATTTGAATAGTTACATCAACCTTCATTTACCTATGGTTGAGGGGATATTCTTTATTGATGGAAGTTTTCTTCGCTGTTTATTATATGATCTGGTTTCAGTAGAAAAGGAAGCCATAAATACGTGTCCAGAAAAGAAGTAATCGCGTATCGAAAAACTGCCCAGGGGACATATATCATTTTTACAGCATTGAGAATGAAGAATTCGCTGCATCATATCTTACCTGGAATAAAAATTACAAACAGCGGGAAAGTGGTAGGCTTATAGCTTCTAAAATTTGTAAAATAATTTCTTTCATTTACATTCGGTTATCAGGTTGCTGAAAGAGTCATTGGGAGGTAACTCTAAAACTGCCATGATAGCCACTATCTCCCCTGCCAGCCAGCACATTGAAGAAACCCTCAGCACACTCAGATATGCACAACAAGCACGTTCCATTGTAAATGTGGTGCGCATCAATGAGGATCCCAAGGCTAAAATAATCAGGCGTGAGTATTGTGGTTTGTGAGGATACTGCATTTAAATGTCGGGTGAACTGTGTTTTTAAATATACAGTCTGGCATCTGTGGCAGAAAGGAATACTATTACAATAAAGTTTCTTTCTTTTTGTTTTTTTTTCAGCACTTTTAGTATTTGGTTTATTTTCGTCTTTGTATGCTCAAAGAAGGACTTGTAGTATATTTGTATTGATTTGTTACAAATTACCAGTCACACTCATTTCAAGTGGGGGATTATTTATGTTGAGAGTTGGTCAGAATTTTTGTTGCATAATAAATGAGTTGTAACACACTCCCAAAGCATCAAGAGAAGAACACTATTGAGCAAACAATATGAAATCATGAAGTCCCAAGACATTGTTCTCCTCTACAGCACTTGAGGTTTGTTGAAGTAGAGACTGTGTGGTATTTTTCATTTCAAGTTATTGAAAGATTGCCCTCACATGCAAAGTGGATATGAATTTAGTGTGTGTTTTTGTGTCCACCACCAGAATTACGAGCAGAAATTGAGCGTCTGCGAGCAGAGCAAGGTGGAGTGATGAATGAGTCTGCCCTAGCTGCCAGTATGACAGAGATTTCTCGACTTAAGGCTGAGATGGAAGAACTGAGTAGATCCTGGCAGGAAAGACTGAGACAAGCAGAGATGAGGAAAGCTGAGGAGTTGCAGTTGTTAGAGGTTGGTGAATCACGAAGCTTTGTCTAGGGATGGAAATTCTCTAGAAATTTCTGGATTTCGGATAACATTTTTTTATACCTTTAATAAACACTGTTTATGTTTTTGACCAATATATAGTGTGTAGCAGCCGGCGGTGATGCATAACATCAAAAATTCAGGAGATTTTTCTGTCAGGAGTTCCTGTCCTTGTCCATTTGCCTGAACTGTGGAAGTTTAAACATTTTTTGAGAACTAATTCAGAGGCCAGAAACTTTTTTTGTTATTGTTTTTTTAAAGGAACATAATGGAATATGAAGACTACTGTGTTTGCCATTAAAAGAGAAATGCATGAATATTGATTAACAGTGATGATTGCAAAACTTACGCCAAACCGGTTTGAAGCCTATGTTGACATGAATAAGATTTGATGAAGTATTGTATATTAGTACCGTACATAAAGGCTTAAAAAATTTGCACATTTATCTGCTCATGAAATTGATATTAAATATAACGCGCTAACTGCTTTGTTGACATTTTGTATTAATTTGTGCAGCAAAGTATGGACTGGTTCATAATGTTTGAAAGCAGGAATTTGTTGCATGTTAGTTTTTATGATCCTTTCTTTTTTCAGCGTGCTGGCATAACTTTTAAAGTGGACAACAGACTTCCCAATCTGGTCAACCTAAATGAAGATCCACAATTGTCAGAGATGTTGTTGTATGTTATCAAAGAAGGGGAGACCAAAGTTGGACGCAAGACAGATCACTCTCGCCACGACATAGAGCTGACGGGAGCCCTCATTGCCGACAATCATTGGTTAGTAGTTTTGATTCATTGTTTTTTGCAGACTTGAGTTTTATGTAATAGATGTCTAAATTACCAATGTATCTATTCCGATGACGAACTCTTGATCCTTTCTTGTATCTCCTCTACATCTTAATCATTGCAGTGTCTTTTGTTCATATCTGTATCAACAATATGTGAGCTGAAACGTGGTGTGTACATTTAGTAATTTGCATCCAGTCCATTCATAGATGTATCAATATTTTCTTCATCACCTATGTCAGTCTCCTGTCTTCTGTTTTCCATAAATACACAATATCTTTAGTTTATATCTTCTTATAATTACAGAATAATATAATCCTTTTCATTTCTTACCTCAAAATCAGGCAGAGGAAAAACTTACGTATTCCTCTACTAAAAATTCTGAAATTTTGTAAATCTGTTAATTTCTTATAATTGGAAATAATCGATTCCACATAGATTAGAATGAATGAAAGCCTGCAGTTTCATCAACTTTATAGATATAATCCACCAATTCTTCAGGAAAAATAAAGAAGAAATTCATTTCAAAGCTTGAAGTGGCAAACAAATCCATTATTTTTCATCCACAGTAAAATAATTGATTATCCATGTATGTATTTCCAACTGTACTCTGACAGTGTGATTAACAGCAAGAATGGAGCAGTGAAGATAACTCCAACAGAAGATGCACCCACGTACGTCAACGGAGATCTCATCTCACAAACAGCCATCTTACACCATGTAAGATTGAGATGCTTAGCTTTGCCAGTTGCATCGTAGCATTACCAGTGAAATAGTAATTTTGGACTTAAGTTTTGCTGAGCTACGACAAGGAAATTTCTGGCAGGTTTTATTGGTTTCTGATAAATAAAGAAAAATTAATGTTGTTTTTATATTGTTTATCATTATTCTTATCTTATGCAGATTCCTTGTTAGCGCTGTTGAGTTTATGAGTTAGAACACTCCAAATCTGCTGCAAGGACTGTTTTCATAAGTATCAACAGCTGTATAGATTTTTTTTCTGTATTAATTTTAATGTAAGATGGGAGAAAATCAAATCCAGCCTCATGCACTCTTTTGTGACACAAAAAAAAAAAAAAACCAACAGAAAAAAAACAACTTTAATGTGGTTTTGTCAATAAATCTGTTTCGTTTTGCTTTGTTTTTAGGGAGATCGAGTCATTCTGGGTGGAGATCATTACTTCAGGTGAGTAACTGTTGTGAATAATATTCCATTATCCTGTGGATTTTGCTGAAAGAGTTTTAGCTTTATTGAAATCTGGGGATAGAATGTAAACCTGATATTTGACAGGCTTTCAATCTGATTCCTGTTGTTTTCATTCTTGTAATAAGTTTGTGAGAGCTATAATAGTCTTCCAATATCTAACCTGTTGGTTCTCAGGTGTTTTTATGAAAGGTAAGATAGGATCACTTTATTATATCTGAGGGAAATTCTCTTTCCTAGAGAGTTTAAAAGCACAAACAAGGTACATACATCTTATGCACCATCACATAAACACATATCAACTCGATAACAGACATAGATGAAGTGACATGGTAACAGGTAAGGAACCTTAGTAAAATATGGCATGCATCTAGCTATAATGTCTTGCTGAGGTGAATTGCGAAGGGCAAAAATAATCTTCTATATCTTTGTCTGTTTGTTTTCATGTGTATTATTCTGTTGCTCTTGGGTGATCTAGAAATCGGATGCAACGGGATGGTGGCTGTCATTCGAGATGGATACGAATTTCTTTACACAAGTATTTGAGTACAGATGGTCAAAATTGAAAAATGACGTTTCTGTCGTGTAGTTCATTGCAGGCTTTGCTTGCCATTGCAGATTCAATCATCCCAATGAAGTTCAGAAGAACAAAAGTGATGCCCGAGGAAGTTCAGAGATGAAAGATTTTGATTTTGCTAAACAAGAATTGCATCAAGTTCAGGAAGCCAGGTACACTCAGTTTTTCATTACCAAAGACTGAGATCTTTCCGGATGATTACTTTTTCTCTGTACTTTTCATAACCCTCTGTTTCTGTACAACTTACATGAAGTGTTTCAGCATTCACAGACTCATAACTCAAAGGGGAAAGTAATCGGTTTTCAGCCGGATGTCATTTTTAATTCAAAAACTCTTAACTGAGAGGGGAAAATAATCTGTTTTCAGTCTCTCATTTTTAATCCAAAAACGCATAACTGAGAGGGGAAAACAATCGGTTTTCAGTCGGATGTCATTTTTAATCCAAAAACTCTTAACTGAGAGGGCAAGGTAATCAGTTTTCAGTCGGATGTCATTTTTAATCCAAAAACTCTTAACTGAGAGGGGAAGGTTATCAGTTTTCAGTGGGATGTCATTTTTAATCCAAAAACTCTTAACTGAGAGGGGAAGGTTATCAGTTTTCAGTGGGATGTCATTTTTAATCCAAAAACTCTTAACTGAGAGGGGAAGGTAATCAGTTTTCAGTCGGATGTCATTTTTAATCCAAAAACTCTAATCTGAGAGGGGAAGGTTATCAGTTTTCAGTGGGATGTCATTTTTAATCCAAAACTGCTGCAATTATAACCAGTCGATATGTTCAGCAGATTCCTTTGAACTCTTAGAGGCCAGATGCACATATCAATGTCTGATCTCTCATCTTTTGTGAAATACATGTTAAAATAATTTTACCTCCTAGTTGGAGAAAATATTGGGATAAAATCAAAAGAAATGCAGAGTATATTGAATTCAGGAGGGGTTCACAATTAATCATTTTGAGGTTTCGACCAGTTAAACCTGTCCTGCTAATGACACCAATAATACATACGGATTTGTTACTTCATGGATCAATGCATATATTGTATGGTTAACTGTGGCACTGTTCAGTGTATTGATGGTATGAAAATTGTGCAGATTACAGGCCGAGCTTGAGGACAAACTGGAGAAAACTAGGAAAGAGCTGACCCAGCAAAAGGATGGCTACGAGAGTAAATTAAAGGGATTGGAGTCTGTGTTGGTAGGTTCATAAATCTGTGTGGTTGAACATTTATCATTATCTGAGGTTATAAATGCCAGTGTAAGTTGGATCTCGAGATCAAGTTCATTTCCATGTATTATAATTATGTCAAATGAGCCAAACCTTCTCAAGAGAAATGAAGTGAAAATATTTTGCTACAATTCGTTGAGCCTTTGATACTTATGATTTTCCAATTGGAATTTTGACAAATGGCACAGAGCTGATGAGACTTTTCTGTTTTCTTTAAATATTTTAAAAAAGATATAAGGAATTTGCCATATATCCAGTCTGTCTAAGAACTGACAAGGTACTGATATTCTTCATGACAGACGAAAGTGGAGCAGACTCACAAGGAAGCCCAGAGTACAATCCATGACTTGAAGAAGCAGAACATGGTATGTCGATGGTTTTCTTTCATACTGTTTTAATTCTTACCACTTTTCAAAATTTTGTTTTCAGTACCTTTTAAATTGTATGACATGCTTTTCTTCCAATTTGGAGACAACTTTTCTGATATGTGATCTGAAGTGGCTAGTGTTACAGATAAACTTTATCTTTTCATGCCTTGCTAGAAAGATGGCCAGAGGCTTAATTTTATGGTCATGTAATCGTGTGCTTTTTTTCTAATTTTATGGTCATGTAATCTTGTGCTTTTTTTCTTTTTATTATGATGAGAATGAAAAAAATGATTTCACAAATGTCCAAGTCTCATGGATTGTTTACTTAATCAAAAATATTTTCAAGACATTTCTGCCTGGACAGTGGAAAATTCTTTGGGTTTGAGTATCAAAGTACAAAAAGTTCAGAATTGTTAGCTTGCAGCCTTCTGTTACAACATTTTGCATATCAAACAGATGTTGACCCCTTATGTAATGTTTGTGTCAACAGATGCTAGAGCAGGAAGTCCTAGCTGGCAGAAAGAGACAGAAACTGGAGTCTAAAATGTCTCAACAGGTGAGACCAGATTTTTTTGTAAAACAAAGTGAAATGGAGTGATCCGATGATTTTACTGGTACATGCTAACATCCACTTTAACTTTAAGTAATATGTAACTCTTATTTGAATAGTTAGTAATTCTTTATTAGTTTTAGGGTATTATCCTGCGAGTTACAGCCATTATTGTCACTGTTTCTTAGCAGGATAGAAGCAAATTAATATTGGTTTGTTGAAAACAGTTTTGTACTGTTATGTTTGTATTTGTATTGATGAGCACACAAGCGTGAGCACCCAGCAAATGAGTGATTTTTGTGTTGTTGCTCTGTTCTAGGCAAATCAAAATAATGTAGTTTTTCCTTCAGGACTAAGACATTATTTCATCAGATATTTTCCATATTGTTGTACATGTATTAGTATTTTTGCCCTTTCAAGTAAATGAGGATTGAAAGTTTTGAAGAGTTGTGTAAAATCAGGGCCAAAACGTAAACAGCATTACATCACAAACACATATCTCGAAAAGTTTTTGACCAATTGGAATGACACTTCTGCATAATAAAATTAGGACTGAGAGAATCACTTTCATGACAGTACCTCAAAATCGATAAAATGTTGTATGCAATAGTACGGCAAATATCTCTTGATGTTTTTTTGAGAAAGACAAGTCAGTGATGTTTACTTGTAGGTAATGATGGCAAACTTCGTAGTTTTTGCAAATAATCGAGGTCGGCTACAGATTTTATAGTTTAATTATAATGTCTGTTCAGCATCTCAAGTGTTCATCTGTACACAATCTCTCTTCAGACTTTAGATGAGATGAGCTTAACCAAATCCAAGATTGTGGAGCTCTTAGAAGCTGAAACCAAACAGGTGGCTGAACGGCTGGAGAAACTCAAGAATAAGCGGTCAGAAATGGTGACTCCTGCAAAGCTGCTCAACACACAGGAAGGACTGGCCACGGCTAATGGTGTTGTTGCTGGCAGTCCAGGGTCGAGGAGAGATCTGTATAAAGTGGCACTTTTACTCCGAGAGGCGAACAAAATTAACCAGTATCTCAATACCTCACTGGTGAGTGGGCATGTCATAGTTTTGTTTCTGTTGTCCCATTCACATACCAAACATAGCCAACTGACACTTCAGGATCTCTCTGATGAGGAAAGCTCAAGCTAAATATCATTTGTTTTGTTCGTTCGTTTGAATATTATCTGTTTTTGTCGTTCCTTTGGTTGTTGGGTATGAATAAAATTAAACATCACCTACGGTGAGCAAGCACCTTGTACAGTTAGTATTATCTGAAGTCTTTTTGATTTGTAGATGGGAACAAAACATAGTGCCACCATGCATGTCAGTGATTGGCTGTTCCTGTCTATCTCTGTTCTCTAGATGAAAGCAAGAAAAGAGACATCTTTGTCTACCCATCTTGAAGACAATGTTGTTCCATCTGTGTTTCAGTTTTATTGCTCTAATATTTTATTTTTTTTTGCCATCACATGCCGTCAATTGGACAAGAAATAAGGTGATATGAGCTGCTGCAGATTACTTTAGAATTTGAATTGAAATGTAACATGGTTCAATTTGCTGTTATTTCTCAGGTCTTCAGTCGAGAGGATGTGTCAGATGAGGATGGAGGTGATGCCGTTCACACTCAAATCCGTGTCATCAATACAAAACACAGGATGTTTACCCTGTGGACAGTGGCCAAGTTTGAAGAGAAGCTGGCACAAATGAGAGATTTGTATCAGGTAAGATTTGTCTACACCTTCAGTGACAGAGACCATTATTTAATACTGTCTCACAAGCTACAAAAACCTGTTTACATTTATGATACCAGTGTTTGTTACATTGCTTCAAATAGTGAATATGATTTGTCCCCTGTGCATGGATCATATGGCCATGCAGATCTCAGTGGTCAAAGATATGAACATAATAGTTGTATATTCAAATTATCCCGTGTGAGAAGCTGGCTCTAGACCGAGATAATGAACTTTTTTTTTCTTCAATTTTTATTTATAATATTTATTTTACCCAAAGAACATCTCATGGTTTACTTCAGGGCAGCTAATGAAATGAGGTGAGCTGCATATTATACTGGGCTGTTACTCATTTTGAGCAAGATGAATTGGTAGAATATCAGACATAATATGGATTCACATTATCTGTTTTACAGAATGAAGATGATGCATCAGCGGATGACGATGAAGTGTTCAATGACCCAGAAGATGTGTGGGAGAAAGACACATCTGTTTCATCACCCGCCTTTGTACAGAATGGGTAAGGGAAAACAAGATAGACTTTCATTGAACCGCCTTTTAAGGCTTGTTTAAAACTTCTGAATTGCTCGTAGAGACAGAACAGTTTTATTGTGCATGTAATATTTTCGTGTCCCTCATCCTATTGAGGGGTAGGATCGAGTACCTAGTCTTCTCGGATAAGGACGAAAAAATTCTGAGGGCCCGTGCGCACGTTAAAGATACCGTGGCAGTTGGAAATCGTAAAGCGCAGGCCGAACAGGCCGCTGCCCGGGCAAAATTAAATAAAATTCATCCCTAACATTCCCTCCCCCTCCCTCATCTCCCCCCCCCCCCAAAAAAAAAGAAAAAAAGAAACGCCGACCGGCGCTGCACTCTGGCGACGACGTGCCTGCTCCAGTTGTAACTGGGCTGCAATGGCACAAAGGCAAATTTCCCAAAATGGGATTAAAGAGTTAAACAAATACAAATACAGTGATATGTGCTTGTTTGAATGACATAAACACTCCCTGAAAACAGAAACAGTGATCACAAATAGATTTTGTGTAATATTACACTTGGTTAAACTTGCAAATTGAGTCTTTAGTGCATATGTATCATCATTGTACTACACTAATGTCATAAGTCATTTTGACACTGTGAGTTGTTAAGAAAAACTGTTTCCTTTCCTGTCATTTGGTGACTTATGCCATTATGATTCTATCAGATTATTACATTTTCCCATTAGCACATTTCTTTTTCTGTAATATTATCTGATAGCCCTCATGCTCAAGTTTGCAGTGAATGTTGCCTTTTGGCATAAGTCTGACATAGGCCATTATCGTAGAGCAGTAAGGACATGTCAGTGTTCCTTAAGGGAGATAGTCTGGCTCCCCTCTCTTAAGAAAGGTCTGTCTGGAATTTTGTTGGGCGTTTGAAGGATTTTGCCGATTAAGATTTAAGCAGTGATTTTTTGAATTATTTTTTTTTAATTTCAGCATAATTTTCATTAAGTCAAAAGAAGTTTAGATTGTAAAGACGCTCTATGTGGTCAAGATTTCAATGTTAATTCATTTTCATTTTATGTTTTCCAGGGTTCACACAGGTCCTTAAAAGTCCTTAAAGTCCTTAATTTTCATAAAAGAAAAAATAAGTACTCAGAAAGTCCTTAAATTCTGAAAATGATGCCAAAGTCCTTAAAAAGTCCTTAAAATTTGTGTTTCAGTTGAAACATTTGAGATTCAAATCTTCCAGTTGCACACAGTGGATGTCACGAGCAGAGTTAGGGTCTTGGGGAGCATTCGACTGCACGAGAGGCAGCTAACTCACACTCGGACACAACCACACAAGAAAAGTATTAAACAACTAGAGGATCTATATATGTCAGGCCGGTCAGGCCATGTTTTACATAAATATTAATAAACAAAACAAAAGACAATAGAGGTATATTCAAAGCAATAAATTCTAATTACTAACTTAATCTATGATATTCATGTAATTATGGTTCCTTATTGGATGTACTGCAATCAATAGCAAATAGGTATATTATACGAAACTAGATATCAATTTAAAGTGACAGTTGAGTCGCCACTGGCCAGTCGCCAGGCAAACTCTCCCTAAATCATATGGGCTTGAATGTTAGGAGAGCCCAGTACGTTCCAAGCCTACAGAAGCACACTTCGGCTTGTAGGTAATTACGCAGTTGCAAAAAAAACTAATTATATATATGCACAATCATTATTCAATTCATCAACAATGTGCCCTATTATTTCAATCATACTATGGAATTAATTCTATAACACAGGCCACTCGTCGTCGAGTGCCAGCTGGGGTTTCCTTAGACTTCCTATGAGGCTGTGGTTCTCTCTCTATCTCTGATCTTCTATTATGCTTGAAGTTCAAATAAGATATATTACCATTGGTCACGCCTACTGGTAGGCGCGAACATCAAAATAGCGCAGCGTGGGCTTTCAAAGGTCAGCCCACTCAGACCTTTCTTTCTAGAGCTCAGTCAGTCCGTTAGCAAGGACTTCTAGTCTTCAAACCACACAGTTCAGGTACTGGCCAACCGGAGATACTTCACGACACGATGCTTCTGCTCGTCTGTATTCACTAAATCTGAACGTTACACGATGTTTTATACTATCTAACTACCCAGCGTGCTAGTCCGCTGGCCCAATTAGTTCAGCTATCTCATAGGTCGAAACCTCCCACCATTTTAATTGTAGTAATACGTCTGCACTATTCTACCAGCCAGTTAACGTGCAAAAACTTGTCTAGTCATACTTAACAATGTCAACTATCCCCACCTTGTTTCACCCCTACTCCATTACTTATTAATCACGAACATTAAAACTGACAAGCGTGCATCTAACAGTTTAACTTTACATTTATTTACTCACCAACTATAATTCGCGAGGGCCGTTCAAGGCCACCAGCCAATTTCTCATGGCCCTGGTAAAACAACAACAACTCACTCTCCGCGTGAGTTTTAACAACATCTGAATCATGACAGTGGATAATTGGTATTTTGAAATAACTGACCTTTTCAGAGTGAATTTATTATGTTGACCTCGATACAGAAACATTCCGTTTCGATGAGTGCTGCACACCACTTGTATAGTTGTAATATTTCTTTGTCACAGGCACACAGGTCCTCAATTGTTTACTGTGAGTCCTTAGAAAGTCCTTAAAATTAGTTCTCAAGACTTTGTATGAACCTTGGAACTTTTCTTTGTCAGTTTTGGTGTGGTTGGTGGGCACTTCTGGTAGGGACTCCTCCTGTCCTATTGATCTGTTATATTCTCAATTCTGTCTGTCGTCTTGCGTTTTTTTTTTGTTTTTTTTAAGCACATTGTCGCTGTAATCATGTCGACATGCTTTCTCAAACTCAAATTTCAAGCTTCCAAATTCTTTGTCAGTTTTATTGAAAGTGTATTCAGACATTTCATCACTCATGCTTTTGACAATAAATTCCCCAGATTGAAGAATATCGTTGGACTGGCCAAAACTACACCAATTATGAGCCTTAGAAAAGGTAATTTGCAATCACAGTGGGAAAGTTTTATGCATTTATTGAACTTTATTGCTTTGTCTTGAAGTTAACTAATTTGCTACAGCAAGCAGAATATTCGGTTCATGGGTTTTTGCTTCGCTACAGAAAGCTGAATATTCAGCTCAAATGGACTTTCCAACACTAATATCTAATGAAGATCATTTATATAGCGTCTAATCCAAACGAGTTTGCTCTAGGCACTTTACAGAAAGTCTTGTTCTCTCGATTTGTACCTCTCTCACTCTCTCTTTCTTTCTCTCACCCTCTTTCTCTCACTCTCTCTATCTCAGAGCAAATTGTAACGCAGCCTGTCAGGCGCAGTTCACAACTCACAACAGTTCACAACTCACAACTTGTATTCTAAAGTACTATAATATTATTTGAATATATATTATATAATATTTTTATTTAATAATGAATTATAAATTTTCGTTGGTGATATGGTTTGTGATATCTATGCCAACTTTTCAAAACATCAAATCCTATCCGGGTTCATTGGTTTCCATTACTTAAATGTATAATATGTTAGCTCTTGTGTTCATGTTGAGTGAAGGAAAAAAACATCTTTGAACCACCCATAAATTTATAACTGCATAATGTTGAGAGTTCCCATCCACACTCACAAAAACTTGCTGTACGGAATGAGTTAATACAGCTTTTCCTCAGTTTCCTTGTTCCCAATGATTGACTCCTGTGTCAGTTGTCTCAGACTCAGCAATTACATTAGGGAGGGAGAGATGCACAATATTGGTCTAAAATTGATATTTTTTATCTTATTTTATGTTAATTATTCATCGTACATTGATTGCCATGCTTTAGACAAAAATATTCAAATTCTAAGGAAAACCTTATCACTTGTGATTAACTGAAGTTGTGTTACCTCTGTGCCTGGTAAATGGTGTTGTTTAAAGTTTGTTTGCAAGAAGATTATCATTTGAATGATGTGGCCTGTAAATGTATTGTTTCATTAACATTTTCTTGACAGATGCACATTTCTGCACTTTAGTTTAACCTTCAAAAAATAAATAAAGGGGGGGAAAGCAAAGCCAAGAAAAAAACTAAATGGTCAGCCAGTGAATTAATAAGTTCTGTCTATATTCAGGGTCAGTGACACTGTACAGCCCCAGGACTGGGCAAGACATTGAGATGTCGATGATGCGGGCATGTAAGAGTCTGTTGTCATCAGTGGGAAATAATCTGACAGGTACAGAATTCTTAGCAAAATATTCAAGGAGATTGTTCAGCTCAACCACATCTGTGACAGTTCATAATGACTGCAGTGGGGGGGGGGGGGGGGGGTCTCTTTCTCAGCTCATATTAATTAAAACTTAGTAGAAAAGTGTATGATGATTGATAAGTTAGTTTACTACATAGACAAGTTATCATTGATCATTGTGAGTCAGCATGCCAATGCAAGGATTTAAGGAGAGGTACTGATGAGTTTGTATGTATCACATTATATATATATTTATATATATATATGTATAACCTCCCTCCTTTGTCATGTTATGCTGGTTTTTTGGGGTTTTTTTTCTGTCATATTTTACTGGTTTATTTCCCCATTTTAACTCATCCAATGGTTTAACACTCTCAGTATGCACAATTTTTATATCTAGAGGCAAGTTTTAAGTTGATGTTGTTGGTTATAAAGAAAAAACACAGAAGGTTATTTGATTGGTATTTGTGTGTTCAACAGCCCTCAGTTTTGAAGAGTCTGTGATTGACAAGGTATTGGCCACTTGCCAGAGAGTCAAAGACAGCACAACAGTTGTGTTAAATCATGATGCCAAAAAGTCTTCCAATAGTGAGTAAGCCAGCCTACACCTTCATCTCTATTTCAGTCTGAGCTGTCAACCAGGGTGTGGCCTCGCCTGAGCCCCACAGAGTGTAAGAAAGTCAGAAGTTGAAGTGCTTGTATAATGCAGGTTTTTTTCCTCTGAAGATCATCCATAGTCCTGCACTCCAGAGAAAGTCAGTTTTTTTTTGAGAGAAGAAAATGAGTTTTACTTCTTTGCAGCATTTTGACCAGTTGGTCAGAAATCTATGATAATTGTGAGTGTGCATGAGAAAACCCACAATATGTCGACAGAGCTGATTTTGAGAAAAACGGCTTTGAAGTGAAAATATGGGTCCGACACAAACTTCCAACTTGGCTGTTGTTTAGGGGACCGTGGCATGTTACAGGGTAGACTGTAGACGAGCAGTGAACACTACTCACTATGATCTCTATAAAGGCTTTGTAATTAGACTACGGTCTCCTAACAAGATCCGAAAACTTCTGACTTGGCTGTTGTTTAGGGGACCGTGGCATGTTACAGGGTAAACTGTAGACGAGCAGTGAACACTACTCAGTATGATCTCTATAACGGCTTAGTTATTAGACTACGGTCTCCTAACAGCAATCACTCCAATATTAATGGGTCAATTAGCTATTGCCACTTTTAGGATTAAATGCCGTTTTCTCAGAATCTTGTTTTAGGGGGGTCACTGACTTCAATTTATCAGAAATGTCTTGTCTTTTATTATGTGTACAGAACTCAAAATGTCATGTTTGCGACTTATTGTGTGTTTTCCCATGTACACTCACATTTGTGTTTCTGGAAGTAGTAGGGCTTGTCCAGGGATTGAAATCCTTCAGAAATTTCCTGATTTCTTGGGGGGAAAAAATTTCCTGAGGTGAAAATGTCCCATTTAAATTTCCTCTTTCTTTCTTTTCTCTTCTTATTCATAATTGTGGAAAAGGGGGAAAGTACCACTATTACTAGTGAACACTGTTTATTGTGTTATCCAAAATATGTTTGGCCTAATATATGTGTGTGGCGGTTGTCAGTGGCGCTTTATGCCTGAAATTCAGGAAATTTTCCTGTCAGTGGTTCTCATCCCATATCCTATGACCAGCCGCACCGGAAAAAAGCGTATAGGTCGTTAATTGGTCGGTGTTTGGTAACACAAGTATCATACTTTAGCCAAACCGGAATAAAACGTAATCCTTTTCTGCCGGTTGTTTATAGCCGTACCGTAAGAAAGCGTAATTTCCTATATAAATGCACGCTATGATACGGTCTGGCTGCTCCTCCGCAAGGCTGTGTTGCAATTTATTACGGTATGGCCGTTTTGCGGGTGGTCGTTGATTTCCGCTTAAATACGGTGCGGCCTGACTGGGCTTTCGTTCCAAGTCTACCATCACTTGACTTCTTTTTTAAGATAGGCGTATCCTGTGCAAGAATCATAGATCCAAGTTATCATCAGGTAAGACTTGCTTTTTTTTTCTTTTTTTTTATTCAGTAATTAAAAAAAAAAACACACCAGTGTTGATGAATTATCAACTGTGTAACCAAACAAAATTCCCAAACACGTTAGGTTTGCTTTCATTCAGTTGTGAGCCTCATAGCAACTTTTCTTTGTGTTTTAGCTAATGGTTTTGTTTAATGTGCAAGTGACTGCATGACTGAGTGAGTGAATGAGTGAGTGAGTGAGTTGGTGAGTAAGTGCGAGAGAGAGGACCTACGTAATTCATTTCTGCTACCATCACGAGTAATAACAATGTATGCACTGTTTCTCCAGATAACACCAACCGATCTTGACACCCTGAGGGAAGCGCTGTCAACAAAACAAGAAAATGTGACGGAGCAGCTCAGAAGAAACTATAGTCACTTCCTCCAGTCAACACTTACAAGCGCAGTACATGTACCACAATACGAACTATTGCCTACTGACAGTGAAGAACAGAAGATCATTCCAGCATCCTTTTCCGAACGTCGACCCCTGGCAACGGTAGGAGATGGAAATTGTCTCTTCAATGCTGTTTCCATTGCACTGATTGGCTCAGACTATCTCGCTCAGTCGCTTCAAATCCTCACATCAATAGAATTAGGAAGAACTAAGAAGAGACTACAACTACTTCAAAGATCCTGTCATCAGTGACAATCTGTCCATGACTGACTGTGGCTATGATCATCAGCGATGATGACATTGAAAAATGCTGGCATGAGCATGGTGATATCAAAGCACAACAACAACTTGCTTTGAAAACAGCTTGCAGTGGTTACTGGAGCGGATTGCTACACTTCATTGCGCTTGCAAATGTCATTGGGCGTCGACTTGCGTCCGTTTACCCAAACACAAAAGGATTATGCTTAACGCTGCAGTTACTGTATAACAGAACTCTCTCTTCTCAGAAAATTCAAATCTGGATGATGTAATTATTATGATTTGTGGTCCAGATTATGCACAGATTTTGCAGGTGTCTTCGAACCAAATCACTTTGTGCCATTAATAAGGGACGTGCCCTTGGATTCAGACGAGGAAATATTTGAGAAGACATTTACAGTGCTGGAACCAGTGCATTTGCCAGTCGTTGACAATGAATGGGGTGATTGCCTCGTGTCTTTAAAGAGACTGAAAACTGATTTAAAAACAGGATACCTGGGCGCAGATTACTTCCTCCACCTGGGAAACAGATGATGATATCCCCCTGAACAAAAATTTAGATACATGCACACAGATTGATTCCTGCACTTGGGAAACTGATGATGATGTGGACACCAAAAAACTGTCTTTTCGGGCAGACCAAGGGCATGTCGCCTCTGCATGAAGCACAAGATAAGGACAAGAAGCGGCAAAGCAAAGGAAACGAGGGATGGGTGTCTACAGTGCCAGATTCATTTGCACAAGGAATGTTTCTGGCAGTACATGTACCACGAACAAGCTTGCCAGATTCATTTGCACAAGGAATGTTTCTGGCAGTACATGTACCACGAACAAGCTTGCCAGATTCATTTGCACAAGGAATGTTTCTGGCAGTACATGTACCACGAACAAGCTTGCCAGATTCATTTGCACAAGGAATGTTTCTGGCAGTTCATGTACCACGAACAAGCGTGCCAGATTCATTTGCACAAGGACTGTTTCTGGCAGTACATGTACCACGAACAAGCTTGCCAGATTCATTTGCACAAGGAATGTTTCTGGCAGTACATGTACCACGAACAAGCTTGCCAGATTCATTTGCACAAGGAATGTTTCTGGCAGTACATGTACCACGAACAAGCTTGCCAGATTCATTTGCACAAGGAATGTTTCTGGCAGTACATGTACCACGAACAAGCGTGCCAGATTCATTTGCACGAGGAATGTTTCTGGCAGTACATGTACCACGAACAAGCGTGCCAGATTCATTTGCACGAGGACTGTTTCTGGCAGTACATGTACCACGAACAAGCGTGCCAGATTCATTTGCACGAGGACTGTTTCTGGCAGTACATGTACCACGAACAAGCGTGCCAGATTCATTTGCACAAGGACTGTTTCTGGCAGTACATGTACCACGAACAAGCGTGCCAGATTCATTTGCACAAGGACTGTTTCTGGCAGTACATGTACCACGAACAAGCGTGCCAGATTCATTTGCACAAGGAATGTTTCTGGCAGTACATGTACCACGAACAAGCGTGCCAGATTCATTTGCACAAGGACTGTTTCTGGCAGTACATGTACCACGAACAAGCGTGCCAGATTCATTTGCACAAGGACTGTTTCTGGCAGTACATGTACCACGAACAAGCGTGCCAGATTCATTTGCACAAGGAATGTTTCTGGCAGTACATGTACCACGAACAAGCGTGCCAGATTCATTTGCACAAGGACTGTTTCTGGCAGTACATGTACCACGAACAAGCGTGCCAGATTCATTTGCACAAGGACTGTTTCTGGCAGTACATGTACCACGAACAAGCGTGCCAGATTCATTTGCACAAGGACTGTTTCTGGCAGTACATGTACCACGAACAAGCGTGCCAGATTCATTTGCACAAGGACTGTTTCTGGCAGTACATGTACCACGAACAAGCGTGCCAGATTCATTTGCACAAGGACTGTTTCTGGCAGTACATGTACCACGAACAAGCGTGCCAGATTCATTTGCACAAGGGCTGTTTCTGGCAGTACATGTACCACGAACAAGCGTGCCAGATTCATTTGCACAAGGACTGTTTCTGGCAGTACATGTACCACGAACAAGCGTGCCAGATTCATTTGCACAAGGACTGTTTCTGGCAGTACATGTACCACGAACAAGCGTGCCAGATTCATTTGCACAAGGACTGTTTCTGGCAGTACATGTACCACGAACAAGCGTGCCAGATTCATTTGCACAAGGACTGTTTCTGGCAGTACATGTACCACGAACAAGCGTGCCAGATTCATTTGCACAAGGACTGTTTCTGGCAGTACATGTACCACGAACAAGCGTGCCAGATTCATTTGCACAAGGACTGTTTCTGGCAGTACATGTACCACGAACAAGCGTGCCAGATTCATTTGCACAAGGACTGTTTCTGGCAGTACATGTACCACGAACAAGCTTGCCAGATTCATTTGCACAAGGACTGTTTCTGGCAGTACATGTACCACGAAAAAGCGTGCCAGATTGATTTGCACAAGGACTGTTTCTGGCAGTACATGTACCACGAACAAGCGTGCCAGATTCATTTGCACAAGGACTGTTTCTGGCAGTACATGTACCACGAACAAGCGTGCCAGATTCATTTGCACAAGGACTGTTTCTGGCAGTACATGTACCACGAAAAAGCGTGCAAGATCTCATCCTCTTCAAATCTTGTTGCCAAACGTGACGCCTTAGCTTCACCCAAACGGACGATGCCATTGCAGAGTCAGCACGTTCCTCCACACCATTTTCACGCCAGCCTGTTGTGACAACATCGGCCCGTTTATGCAGATCACCTCGAAAGCTAAAAATCACTCGCGATGCCCAGTACTAGCACTGGCTATAGAACAGTGATTGTGCTTTTTAATATTGGAAGACAATCAGTCAAATCAAGTTGATTTTGTTTTCTTCACTCAGTTCTTTCCATTGATGTTTGACTACGACTGGTTATTCACCTATACAGTGTGTTTTCTTTGACAAACTTTCTACCTGATTATTCTTCTTCTTTCGTTCACCAATCTAAATCTGCAGGTTTGTTCTTTTAATAAAATCTACGGTTTTCTGCAGTTCTGGCAGAGCACCATAGAGTTTGATATTCAGGTCGGTGGGTTGGGGCCAATATGTTTCTCGCAGTGCTGAGAGGAGTGTGCAGTTCTGCAATATATGCTCCGTGTTTTGAGGAGACTGGCTGCACTCGCATATGGCAGATGTTCCTATTTTGAACTTGGTGAACATGTGGTGGTGGAGCCTATTGTGACCAGTTCTTAGTCTGAACAATAGTACTTGATCTTCTCTGTTCAGGAGATGATATTTATCCTGTTGGTTTATTTGCTGCCGTCTGTCGTTTTTGATGAGGTTTTTCTTCTCATAGTAGTTTAGGAGGCACTGTGGCTGCTCCAGGCCGGAGCCCTCCTTGGCCAGTTGGTCTGCCTTCTCATTGCCTGGGACTCCACAATGTGATGGTATCCACTGTAGGACTAGCCTGCTTCTATTTCCAAGCTGTGTAAAACATTTCTTCAGGTCGTTAAGCTTGCCAGCTTGAAGGGCCTCAAGGACTGATCTTGCATCTGTGAGGAAGACGATGTTGCTGTCCTCCACTTGAAGCTCTGTGGCAGCTGTCATGAGGGCCCCGGCCTCCGATCCATAACTATTGCAGAAGGTTCCGGTTGGCATGCCAATTGCCGCTCCCGTTGAGCCCGGATACTCCACATACACTCCGGCACCTCCGTCTGCCACAGCACTCTCAGCAGAGCCATCTGTGTAGACTCGAACCCATGATTCGCTTGGATACTTGTCATCAAGTAGGCCGAGCACAGCAGTTCCCCTTTCCACTTCACCCTGCTCTCCCCTGTTGAAGACACCATCAACGTCTGTGTGTATCTGGACTTGGGTCTCTGTCTCCTCCGTCCAAGGGGTCTGTTCAGGTACAGATGTCAGGGGGTGGGCAATCTGGGGAAGGTGTGATAGCTGTCCTCTTATTCGCTTTGCCTTGTGAATAAAGCTCGTACGTTTCAGCCTTCCCCTTGCCAGGTCTCCTAGCTTCTCTTTCATTGGGTGATTCTCCATGCAGTTGAATTTCTCTGCCTGGATTGCCACCCTGGTTTCTCTTCGTTCTGCAAGTGTTGCTATCTGGGTGATCTTCTCCATCTCCACAATGGGTGTTGACTTCATTGCTCCTGTGATGACGCGCAAAGCCTGGTTCTGAACTTTGTTTAACATCTGAAGGGCTGAGTTGGACGCTGAACTCCAGGCCGTTGAACCACACTCAAGGCGAGGGCGAATCCCTTGCTGATACACATTCTTGAGAATTCTTTCTGTCGCTCCCCATGATGTGCCGCTCAGTTTCCTCAATATGGCTAGCTCTCCTCTAGCTTTTGTCTCTGTCCTCTCGATGTGATTCCTCCATGAGAGCCTGGTGTCGAATGTGACTCCTAGATAGGTTGGCGCTCTGTCTTCCCCGAGCGATGTCCCACCGAGCTCGATGGCTCCAGCAGTCCGCCTTGGAGACAGGGTGAAAAGAGCAGTGGACGACTTCTCTTCGTTGACTGTGACACACCACTTATTCGTCCATGCTAAGAGGATGTCAGTGGCTCTTTGTAGTCTTCTTGCGGCAACTGTGGCATGCTCTTCCGCACACCACATAACTAGGTCATCTGCATATAGAGCTGTACGCATTCCGCAGGGCAGCTCTTGAACTAGATCATTTATGAAGATCAGGAATAAGGTGGGTGATATTACTCCTCCCTGTGGCACACCGTGTCTCAGCAGTACCTTCTTGCTGTGACATCCATCCAGCTGGACTCCTGCTCCTCCGTTGTGCAGAAGGCTCCCGGTCCACTTGTACATGCTACCAGTCACTTTTTGTCTCGCAGCTTCCTGAGCAGTCCGTCCCTCCAGACTCTGCCAAAGGCCCCTCGAAGGTCGATCCACACCGCTAATACTTGTTTCTTGTCCTGGAAGGCATCTTCAATGTCCTGTGACAGATAGGTTGCTTGATCCTCTGTGGAATAACACTGACGGAACCCTGCTTGCTGATCAGCCAGTAGGTGGTTGCTTTCCAGGTACCACTTCATTCTGTGGTTGACGATCCGTTCCATGGTCTTGCAGAGGCAGCTTGTCAAGCTTATTGGTCGATAGTTTCTTGCTGTTCCTTTGTCCTTTCCATTTTTGGGTATTGGGACCATGATTGCTTCTCGCCAGATCTGTGGCACTTCTCCAGTTTTCCAGCTGACGTTGAAGATCTCTAGTAATTTATTCAGAGCTCCGGATCCGAGTCTCCCGATCATCCCATTTGGTATTCCATCTGCACCTGGTGACTTCCGCAGTTTTAGTTTGCTAATGGCAAGGTCTAGTTCTTGCCGTGTGATCTTTGTGTTCATGACTTCTGGCTGGTCTCCTTCGTTTCTCTCCGGGGCCCTGTCATTTCTTGCCTCCCCCAACTTGCTTGCACCTACCTCTATGCCACAGTCCTTAGCAAACACATCTGCAAAAACATTCGCTGCTGTTTTCTTGGCTAGGGTCCCGCCATTCTCCCGCAAAGCGACTCTGACGTCACCATCTGTTCCTTCATCATTTAGAGCTTTAACCAGGTTCCATAGTTTCCTGCCGTCTTTTTCAAAGTTGAGGGAGGCTGTTTTCTCTCTCCAGCTCTTGCGTCGTGCCTGGAGCTTTCCCCCCTGAAATCCCGCCCCAGCTTGCCGGAGGGCATTGTGCCGCTGTTGTCCCGGGCCGTTCTCAGCCTGTATTCGTGCCCTCTCTACTTCTTGGTGGAGTTCGTCAAGATCCTTGTTCCAGTATGGTTTGTAGTTCTTTTGTGCTCCACGAGGTATTGTTTCCTTGGCAGCTTGAAGAACAGATGAGTTGAACTCTTGCACAATGGTGTTGATGTTTTTCCCTGTTGAAATTACACTTGTGGCAAGCACGCTTGTTCTGTGTCTGAACATCATCCAATTGGCCTTCCTGTAGTTCCATCCGGCAAGGGCGCCGCTGTTCTCTATCAGCTCGTTTTCCACCATGATGAAAACAGGGCGATGGTCACTTCCTCCAAGCCGTTTCCCCACAGTCCTTTTGATCTTCCAGTCCAGGTCTGGTGTATAGAAGGCTATATCCGGTGTTGAGGTGGTATGCCAGCATCTTGAGTAAAATGTAGGTGGGTCTGTGGGCTGATTTATGAGAAGCAGTCCTAACTCATCCTGCCATGCCTCAACCTCCTCACCTCTCTTGTCCATGTGTTCATAGCCCCAGCTTTGGGAGTGGCTGTTGAAGTCTCCACATGCTATTAGCCTACCTCTAAAGGGAATTGTATCCAGGGACATGGATCGGTCGTTTGGGCAGTAATAATTGAGGATGTGGAATTCGTCTGACCTGTCCTGATGTGTAGTAGATGATATTCTGCTCCCTCCATTAGCACTTGAATCTGGCCCGCTCTGATGTTGTTTCTCACCAAGGTTAGAATTCCTCCTTTTCTTCTGTCTGTCCGGTCGTTTCTAAAGCACTGGTATCCTCTTACCTTGAAAGCAACGTCTTTGCTGAGGTGGGTTTCTTGGATGCAGCTACCTGATTATGATTTCCTTAAAAGTCGTACACATGCATTTTAAGGGTATTTTCTCATTTTTAGGGCTAAAATAAAAAAATGACCCTGTTGTCTCTTAGAAATCATCTTAAGAGTAATAAGAGTTGAATACTTGTAATTCTCTGCAGTTTTTTTTTTCTTGTAGACTTGACAGGTAATCTTACTTGTCTGTGATTAAGCCCACAAGTGCTTAGAAAAAAAATATGGAAACTCATTCCTACCAACAGCAGTACGTTGAGAAAGGGTGCCAGGGTGGCAATGATTGATTGCATCTAGCTGTCTGTTATCTTATACTATAATTGAGCTAGAGGTTGAACATGTAAGCAGCTAAACTTCACGACTACGACATAAAAAATGAAACTTGGTGTACTGCATCAATTTTTGACGAAGAGTTACCTGGACACATTCATTTAAAATAAAAGCAGCCTTTAATATTATTTGTTTAAGAATGTTTGTCTTATATGTTTTTATGTACATCTATATCTAGACTCTATGTGTGAAAAGGCTGGCGATCTTAACACTGCCTTACTGGAACATGTCTAAAACATTTTTATCACTCCCAGTCGGCTAACAGTCTATAGTACTTTGTATGGCGCTTTTAAACAATAAAACACGTATTTTTAGTGCTCCGTCTACTAGTCTGGATGGAATCTATAAGTATAATCCTGTAGTCTTCGTGTCTTTACAAATCTCTCCTCCAAACAGAATCTGTATGGTAATATTTAAGAAATGTTACACCCCGATGTGTCACCATTAAGCCTACAGGCTGCCCGGGCACTCGATGTTGCATATCAGAAGAAATCTCCCAAATTGGCACCGCGGCTAACTCTGTTTGGCTTATTTTATCCCATTATCTGGTTTGTTTACTTCTTCGCTCGGGCGGAAGTAGAGAAGGGAAAAAAGGTCACTCACGCGGGGCAGGTAGTCATTCTTTCACTCACATGAAGCACGCGGGGCAGGTAGTCATTCATCCACTCACATGAAGGAGAAGTTTCCTCACGAATCAGTCGTTTCTTTGTCAATAAACAGTTTAATTTCATGTTACTTCAAGTCTTCTTCAGTATATTGCTAATGTGCGTTGTTCAGAATTCGCAACATGGTGCCGAAACCCGGGAAGTTTCGTTGAGAACATTCCAGTTCCATCAGATCACGTAAGCCAAGCCCTGTCCCAGTAGCAGTCGATGAAGAGTGTTTCAAACAGTTAAGTAAACGATGTCGGTCTTTTCATTATCATATTCATCATTGACATTTGTAGTCTAGCCTACAGACTACTAAGAAGTTGAATCGGTTTCATTTTCAAGTCTCCAAACCTAGATCTAGATCTGGATTCGAGTAGGTCTGGTTTCATTCATCATTCATCAGTAACCTGATCTTCGGACAGACACCTGTTTAGTTTAGTTACATCTTCCTAGACATTATCACGTCATGGCAGAAAACCTAACGCTCGAACAAGCTCAACGTTTGCGCACGTCAGCCAAAAGTTGGCTTACCAGAGAATCAAATATTCTCCAGGCCTTGCTTGATGCAGCAAAGAGAGATCTTCCACAAGTAAGATTCCACGTAACCCAGTTTCAAGCAAGGCTTGACAAGTTCGACACTGCTCAATCTAGCGTCGAAGCAGTCATCAACCTTGACGATCTGGAGGGTGACATTGCAACATCAGCAGACTACAGAGACGCTGCATGCACAGTCTACCTCAAGGCCCAAGAGGTAATCTCCGCAAGTGTCAGACCACCTAATGAAATTGATTTGGTGTCGGATCGTGTCTCAATAGCGTCGGCAGATGCCCACCAACCATCACAAGCCACAGCGAAATTACCTAAACTTGAGCTTCCCAAGTTCAGTGGGGAAGTGACAGAATGGACATCGTTTTGGGACAGATTTGCTGCAGTGGTCCATACTTCAACTGGTCTGGCTCAAATCACAAAATTTACGTACCTGCAGTCCCTACTCAAGGGCGAGGCAGCAGCAGCCATCAAGGGTCTGCAGACCACAGCCGAAAACTACGACACTGCCGTTGACATCCTACACAAACGTTTTGGCAGAAAAGAAAGAATTATCTTCAGCCACATCAGCCAACTTCTGGCCACAAGTCAACCTCGGAAGGGAGGCAACAGCTTGTGGGCCTTGCATGACGAGCTGCAGGCCCACGTGAGGAGCTTGGAAAACCTTGGTATCTCACAAAACACGTACGGGGTAATTCTCACTCCACTCATCTTGCACCGTTTTCCAGCAGACATCCGTCTAGAGTGGGCGAGGGTGGGAGAGAGGAAGGAAGGAGACCTTGCCTTCCTCATGAGCTTTATTTACGACGAGATAAGGAGGCGAGAAAGGGCACACAATTTCGTTCCCTCCACCAAATCAACAACGGAGTCGTCCTCAGAAGGGGCAAGAAGACGACAAACAGGGGCTGCGCTGTCCATCAACACGGGTACAGGTGGACCTCCCAGTGCCTCGAACTCTACTAATACTCATGAGAAAAACGTAAGATGTGTGTTTTGCAACGAAAACCATTTCTCCTCAGATTGTGCTCAGCTACATAACTTGGATGTACAACAAAGGAAGAGCAAACTAAGAAACCTAAAACGTTGTTTTATTTGTTTAAGTGGTAATCACATCGCCAGAGACTGCAAGAGACAGTGCGGTTTGTGTAGAGGAAAACACCACAGACTCCTCTGCAAGCGTTTTATTCACTCGGATCATGGTATAGATACCACAGTGAAAAGTATTTATCCTAGTCAGGATGTTAAAGTTCCCTTAGGGAAAGTTGGATCTGCCGGGGCTTCTGTCGGTGCGGATGGGCACGTAGTTGGCATCAATTACACACATTCACAAACCTTGGGTGCCACAACTCTTATGCAAACAGTTCATTGTAAGGTGGGGAGCCTCAGCGTGTCCATCCTATTCGACAGTGGTGCCGACAGGTCATTCATTACTAGACGTCTAGCACATGAGTTGGGTCTTGGGCCGTTGGGTCGAGAGTCAGTTTCTTATTCTTGTTTTGGGAGAGGGAAACCAGGTAAAGAAAGCCCTCGTAACATTTATAGACTGGCTCTCGGCACACCTGCCCAATATCTACATTTGATTGAGATTGATTCTATCTGTGCACCTATGTTTAGAACAAGAATACCTGATTCGCACATGGGGGTATTTGTTGGCTTACCTTTCACAGAGAATTTTTCAGCAGACAATCCTATCAAGATTGACATCCTGATAGGAATTGATCACTATTGGCAGTTTATGAAGCCGAATTATGTCCATTCATCTGTCGGGTTAGTGGCTCAGGAGACCTCTTTGGGTTGGATCTTATCAGGAACCTGGCCTAGTGTCGGGAAAGGTAACATATGTTCCTCTCAGTTTCTTTGTCACACTAACACCACCTCTGTGTCAGATAGCCTTATCAGGAGTTTATGGGAACTGGACTCTGTTGGAGTCAAGGACTATGCAGAGACGACAGACGATACAGTGCTCGCAGACTTTAACCGAACCGTTAGGTATGAAGATGGTAGGTACACTGTGAGCTTGCCCTGGAAGTCCGAGGTCATGAGGAGTCAGCTGTTGAACAACAAGCCGTTAGCTGAGAAGCGTTTGGACAGTTTGACACGCAGATTGGCCCGTGATCCTGAACTTGACAGTAAGTATAATGAGGTTTTGGCTGAGCTAGAGAGTTTGGGAATCATCAAGGAAATTGCCCCTGAGGAAGAACACGGTTCTCGTCCGATTTATTACATGCCCCACAGACCTGTTGTAAGAGAGTCAAGTTCAACAACAAAGGTAAGACCAGTCTTTGACGCATCAGCATCAAGCTTTAATGGGATTTCTCTCAATGATTGTCTAGAAAAGGGTCCTTGTTTGATTCCAAATCTTGTTTCTATTCTCATGAGATTCAGGAGGTTTCCCATAGCTATCACTGCTGACATCACCAAGGCCTTTCTGCAGATCAGAGTAGACCTCAAAGATCAAGATGTTCACAGATTCTTGTGGAGATTTGGTGACCGAACAAAGGTAATGAAATTTGACAGAGTGCCTTTCGGCAACAAGGCAAGTCCGTTCCTGTTGAATGCCACAATTCAACATCATTTGTCGAAATTTCCTGTTGGTAAGACTATCTCAGAGTTACAAACCAATCTGTATGTTGATGATTTTCTGTCAGGGGCTGATTCTCTTGAGGAGGCTCACTCTATCATCTCCGAAGCTAGAGACATCTTATCTAGTGCTGGCATGTGCTTGACCAAGTGGTCTTCCAACAAAGATGAACTTTGTGGTGTGGAAAAGAACTTCTCAAACCTGGAATCAGACTTTTTAAAGGTACTCGGACTGAAGTGGAGCTGTGCTCTTGACTCTTTTTCGTTCACCAGTCTTGAGATTCCATCTGGACTCATTATCACTAAGAGAGTTGTTCTCAGTTTTATTGCCCGTTTGTTTGACCCTCTTGGGTTTCTCACTCCCTTTACCATTAGAGCAAAGTTCTTATTTCAAGAACTGTGGCTATTAGGGATAGATTGGGATTTGGAGGTCCCCCCATCCATCAGTGATGAATTTCATGGTTGGCTTGAAGATCTTGCTTTATTGCAAACATGGAACATTCCTCGTTGCTATGTGCATGGCTCATGGAGTACAGGGAGCAACCCTGAGATCCACATATTCTGTGACGCTTCGGAGAAAGGTTATGGCTGTTGTGCATATCTCCGAGTGCAGGACGAAAATGGGTATCATGTCTCTCTTATGATTTCCAGGGCGCGAGTTGCCCCTGTGAAAAGGATTACGTTACCTCGTTTGGAACTGATGGGAGCACTGCTTGGTGCTCGAACATTGAAATTCATTCAGGAGTCTCACATTGTGGGTACTGAATGTACTTATTTCTGCTATACTGACTCCATGATTACCTTGAGTTGGATTAAGAGCAGGGCCGACAAATGGAAATGCTTTGTGGCCAATCGAGTGAGGGAGATCCAAAGTGTCACCGACCCCAGTTGCTGGTCTCACTGTGCAGGAACAGACAATCCTGCAGACTTCGTCACTAGAAGCTTTTCGGCCTCCCAGTTGATTGCTTCTTGTATGTGGTTGAGGGGCCCTAGTTGGCTACATTTTGACGACGTCATCACTGAACAAGAACATAACCTGTCTTCTGTGGTGGACGCTGAGGTGGGTTTGGAGGAGGAAGTGGGGTTGGCAACGACAGTCTGTCATAGCGACACCCTTACCTCCCCAGTCCTTCCAGTGGAACGCTGGAGCACATTGTCCAAATTAGTCAAGATCCTAGCGTGGATTTACCGTTTCTTTGGAAATTTATCTGGACGCCGTGCTCGCAAAGCCTCCAGGCATCTAAAGACAGAAGAACTGAAAGATGCTGAGACTAAATTGTTTTGGGTGACTCAGCGAGAACACTATTGTTCTGACATCAGATCTTTGCAAGAGGGAAAGGAAATTCCCAGGAGCTCCATTCTTTATAAGATGCACCCATTTCTGGATGAAAAGGGATTACTGAGGATGGGAGGACGGCTCCAGTTCTCAGCCTTGTCCTTTGATGAAAGACACCCTATCATTTTGCCCAAAGGTCATGTGGCCCTCTTGTTGACTAGGTTTTACCACCAAACTTTCAAACATGCTGGGGTTGGCTTGATGTTGTCTTCTTTGAGAGACAAATTTTGGATCATTGGCTTAAGAGCTCTGGCAAGACAAGTCAAGAGAGAGTGCTTTCATTGCCAGCGTTTCGATGCTGGTCCTTGCAATGAACCTTTTGCTCCATTACCAGAATCACGGGTAACAAAAGCCACACCCTTCTCAGTCACTGGTCTCGACTTCGCAGGACCTTTGTATTGTTCCGATTACAAGGATCAGAAGTTTTATATTCTTCTCTTCACTTGTGGCGTGGTGAGAGCCATCCATCTTGAGTTAGTGATGTCTCTTAAACTGTCTGATTTCCTTATGGCCTTTCGCCGTTTTGTGGCAAGAAGAGGTATGCCCACCATTATCTATTCAGACAATGCAAAAACCTTCATTAGTGGGTCTCGCGAGCTTACAAGGGCATTTGGAACCATGTGTCCAAGTTGGAAATTTATAGCTCCTCGCTCCCCATGGTGGGGAGGCTGGTGGGAGAGGATGGTTCGTAGTGTCAAATCCATCTTGAGGAAAACAATTGGTGGTAGTTCTCTTCCGAGGACTGAATTAGACACTCTTTTACAGGAAGTTGAGGCATGTATCAACTCCCGACCTTTGACTGCTGTACATGACGATGCGGAAGAAAACAAGATTCTTACACCCTTTCATTTTCTTCTCGGTAAGGGATGTCATATGTTACCCATGGATGCCCTTTCTTCTTCAGTTAATCAGAAGGTTGTAACCGAACAGTACTTTGCTCAACAAGCAACTCTCACTCAGTTTTGGAAGGTTTGGAGCCAGGATTATCTTCGCAATCTTCCCCAAGTGAAGACCAATGGTCGCAGAGGTTCTATCAAGGAAGGTATGGTGATAATAATACGGGAGGACAACACACCGCGTCTCCATTGGCCCATAGGTGTTGTGACCAAACTCTTCACTGGTAAAGATGGTATCCCTCGAACAGTAGAAGTTCGGACTGCCAGCGGGTTGCTAGTCAGGTCTATCCAGAGAATTCACAGTTTGGAACTACAATCAGGTGAGTCAGATTCTGATTTGTCTATGTTGAGAGACACAGATGACTACCCTCATGAAGTTGACGTTCCTTCTCGGCAGAGAGAACAAGCAGAGAGAAACTCTACAGTTAACCAACCAGGTAATGGCAAGGTAGCTGAAAGTGACAAATCGGTTGCCACTAGAGCTGGTCGAACCGTCCGCCCCAGGACCGTTTTAGATTTGTAGATCATGCTATTTGTGTAAATCTAAGGTCTTTTACTAAATCTGGTAGTATTAGTACACAATTCTGTTATCGTTATCACTAAACATCTTGTTGCTCTGGATTCTGATGGACATCTCTGACCGTTATGTTCAACGTTATGCTTCAGTCTATGATAACCTTCAATTGCTCTCCCAACTCATCCTACATATCGGCATCATCAGCATTTCTGTCGGGGATTTCCTATGAGTCCATTGTTACTTGTTACATATATTGTTATTGTTCTATGTTATGAAGTATACCATAATTTTATCTTATTCATGTGTACTTTGATACAACTTTGTGTTGAAAAACAGTAAGGCTTTGAGAAATTAGTATCGTTTAATTTTAAGAAACATGTCATCAGCTTGCAATTTTTTGTTCATTAGTGTCAATTTCTTGCCATTCGTGACTCAGGTTTCAGAAGAAGTCCAGTCTCTTACGTTTCTAAAATTGCAAGAATTATTCATTTCAGTTAAGACTAAACATTTCCCCTTCATTTGGGGTATAGATACGCTGGATTTGTTTTCACCCTGGGTGCGTGAAATCAGATTGAGAGGGTACTTTCTCTACTTTTATTTGATTTAATGATTTACTTTGAAATCATACTGTTTGATTTATTCACTTTGCTTTCATGTTTAGAAACTTAAGCCGGCAGTCTTCCGGAATATAAATAGACGTGTGTGTGAAGGAAGAGTGACTGGCAGTGCTTTAATATTGTTTAAAGTTGCAAGACACTGCATTTCTACACTACATGTAAATTCTACATTCTCTTTGACACCACATTACTCAATACACATATTGATGTACCGTAATCGGTCGCGGTTGCTTCTCTTTCCCAAATGTGAGTTTGAATTATTTAGTATTGGAGGTTTTATAGCCTTCATGTGCACTTACCCTTGAGTCATTTGTGTTTATTTTGGACTCTATACATGTATTTAGTAGTCCAAGGTGGGGAGTATGTTGCATATCAGAAGAAATCTCCCAAATTGGCACCGCGGCTAACTCTGTTTGGCTTATTTTATCCCATTATCTGGTTTGTTTACTTCTTCGCTCGGGCGGAAGTAGAGAAGGGAAAAAAGGTCACTCACGCGGGGCAGGTAGTCATTCTTTCACTCACATGAAGCACGCGGGGCAGGTAGTCATTCATCCACTCACATGAAGGAGAAGTTTCCTCACGAATCAGTCGTTTCTTTGTCAATAAACAGTTTAATTTCATGTTACTTCAAGTCTTCTTCAGTATATTGCTAATGTGCGTTGTTCAGAATTCGCAACACTCGAACAGCCTTCACGGGCGGGGAGGCTATGGTGGCGATACGCTTTAGTACGGTCTGGCCAAATGAGACATGTATAAAATGGCGGAGATAAAAACGGCCAGAGCGTAACAAAGCGGATTTTTTTATCCCTCTTTAAAAGTTAATAACCACATTCAGGGTAAAGACACTGTCTTTAAATTTAAAACCAGGTGTCACCAACCACTTTTTAATGCATACACGGAATTATAAACAAATTCATTGAAAAGGAACGCAACAAGAAATAGTTTTCAAATCCTACCATTTGCACAACATGCAGTGGAACGCAGGAAAAGCTTCAACACGGATACTTTGAGTCTTCGCACATCAGTTTCTATGAAACTTACATTCATAAAATTAAGCATGCACTTAGAACATGTATTAATGAGTGCCTCGTGTGAATTTCGGGCTGATTGAAGGAACAATCGTTCTGTTACAGCGTTCAGAAAAAGTGCAAAACAGACAAATCGGCCGGCCAAACGACACCCCGTTCCATAATGTAAACACTGGCTGTGGTAGTACATTACGCTTTTATACGGTATGGCCACAAGAATGTGGCTTTTCTTTAAGACGCTGGCCGGACAAAGGATATGTCATAATTTGCAATACCGGTAATATGTTTTTTTACGATAACATCTTTCAACCTATCTTGAGCTGTTGTGTGTGTGCGTCACTCAGTATCTGGTATTTTCTAGTTGACAACCCTTTACGAAGAAATCATCCTACTGTGTTTGTGATTTTCAGGTTCTGTGGACACTAGCTGGGCCAAACCCATGCTACAATTGGTGGCTGATGTCCACCTTCTAGCCTCTCACACCACCCTGTGGTCAAGCTTATATGATGGTCTACAGTCTGCCTTTCTGCGGGACCTCCTGGCCAGGTCAACAGACCAGGTGAAGATCATTGGACACCAGGCTAGTTCACTCTTGCAGGTATGGACAATCACTTTGTTTTTTCAATATATGGACAGTTGACTTATTTTAGTACATTTAAACCGTGTAAAACTTAGGACCTGAACAAGAACATTTAATTTTGATTACGTTTTTAGCTTCTTTTTTTTTTGCACTTATTTGTCAGTTTTGCATATCTGAAGAGATACAAAATTACAACACAGAAGTAAATCAATATGAGCAGTACTGCAGACATGAGTTATAATACCGTCAAATTTGCCTGTTTTTATTGAATTTCATTTCAGCCTTCTCCTTGTAACTGCTTCATATAATTTGGGAAAATTTCTTCACTTAGCTCATGCGTTCCCAAATCATACAAAGCAGTCACAAGCAAGTTTCAAAGTAAATCAACAAAATCAAGAGACGTTACAGAGAAAACTTCTCAGAAAATATTATGCTTATGTTTAACAAAGCCTGTATCACTGAATGCACTTTGTTTTCAATTATGAATTCAGGGCTGTGAAGGCCAGCTGACCAGCTTGATGTCAGAGAGTGGCCATAAACTGACCAGTGCTGTCCTGTCCCTGTGTCAGACATGCGGAGAACTGGCACTGGCTACAGACTCCCAGGTGTTGAGACTTGACCAGTCGTCCACTGATCACAACCACAGTCAGGTAACTGTCTTAATGTTAGTATGTGGCCAATGTCAAAAGGAAAAAAAGATTTTGCAAAGCCCCACATTAGACACAAACATAAAAGAAACTAGACCATGAATTCTGAAAGACAAAATATGGCAAAAAGAAACAGTTGTATGTAGCAAAGTCTTGCATAAGAAATAATATAGAAGCAGTCTAGATGTAACAGGATAGAAAATTTTTTTAAATTAAAAAAATTGAACATTGTTTAACAATTGCATGTATGTACCATCTACAAGTTCCAGACTTGGATTTTTGGAATTCAGCCTGTCCTTCAGTGTATGGTGGACTTTGCTGCAGCCATACAGAGTTTCTGTGTTGTTTTTTATATTGTCAATAAGTTGCCAAAGCATTACAAATGGAAGAAAAAAATTGGCATTCTGGCATAAAACAAATATGAAACAATCAACATTTGTGAAGAAGCCATGAGAAAATTAAGTATTGTGATAAATCATTTCAGTAAGTTTCATTGTGCTTTGTTTTAATGTCCTACGTTCAGAGGGAAACAATTGTATCAAAAGACCAGCTGTCATAAAGAGACTGATTATATTTTTTCTATGGAGTTACAATGAGGGGCATTTATTTTATTTTTACTTTCTCCAACTTGTAGCTGAGCCCAGAGGTCAGTGAGAACTTTCTCAGTGGCTGTAACAAATTTGCCAACTACACCCTGGAAGGAGGCCTGGCTGCCTTGGAGAAATGTGAACAGAAATGTACAACGTGGGAGGAAATAGAGGAAATCACACCAGTAAGTTGACAGAAAAGACTAGAGTCCTTTGAGTCTTGTTGAAATCTCAGTTTTTATTAATTATATCTGTTTGCTTTGCTGTCTAGGCAACAGTAAATACCAAAGGTTTGATGTCCTTTTGAAATTAAAGTAATAGAACAGGATGCCTGTTGTCGCAGTTCCTGGAGAATTACTGAATAAAAGTTATCTTCATCATGAAAGCAGATGGTTGATGGACACTTTTGATGGAGTCTCTTTCTGGCTTATCATTGTGCTATATCCTGTCTGTCATCTTGCTTCCTCCCAGCCCAATATGGCTGTTGTCATGTCGACGTGCTTTATCCAGACTCAAACCCCAAACTCATTATGATGTTGTCCCAAATAATCGTCTATGTCACATGGAAACTGGAAACATTTACCGTCAATTGCGAGGCCAACTTGTCTTTCTCAGATTTTTAACATAAAATTCGGATGTCTGTATGCAGAGATGAAGAAAAGTGGCTTTGTGATATGACTGAAAGAGAACATTTTTTAATAGATTTCTCCACAAATACGTCACTAAAAGCCATGAAGAGGTTTTTCAGTATTGTCTCCCACTTGATGGCTGGGTCTTAGTGGGTGATTACAGCTTTGAAAAGGATTGCAAAGTGAAAAAAAAAGTTGAAAACTCTGGACCCAGAGTATTGCAGTTAATTTTCAGTTTGACCTTGAATGTCACTTGTTATTTGCAATTTAATTAACAACGCAGACTCTAGGATTTTGCTTTTTTTATTGGCTTTAGTCTCAGTAATTGTATTGTTTTACATATATATATATGTAGTTTGTTTTCCCAAGTACGTTAGGACTTTTGTGTTCTACTTTCAGAGTGGGGGGTTGGTGGGTGCTTCTGGTAGAGTCTTCTTGTGTCCCACTGTTCTGTTCTATTTTGTCTATCGTCTTGCTTCCTCCTAGCACAATGTGACTATTATCGTGCCAGTGTGGTTTCTCCAAGCTCAGACTCAAACATTCTACTACTTTCAGGCCTCTGAGGAGATGTCCAAGCGCCTCAACCATGTCTTGTCATGTATACGAGGGCTGTTGCAAAAGACGCTGCACATTCAGGGAGAGTTGAGTCTGGACGGGAGTAACGGTGGCGATCACCAGCAGCCTGCACAATACTTTAGCGCCACCTACAAGCAGCTTCAAGGAGTGGTGTCCAATGTGTCATCAGTCATCGATTCCAGTACTTTGTTAGTAGAATCAGCAGAGCCAATTATACAAGGTGGGAAGTAATTCTAAGGTTGAGATGTATATGCGTATTTGACCCTTATTTTGGGCTCTCTGAATGCATGAAAGTATTTTGCAAAGTATTTTAGATGGAGAGTAATTTTGAGCTCTATATAGAGTAAAGGCGCAAGAATTGCTTTGTAATACTCCAAGCAAATAACAGATTCCAAAAGTAGGCCTTTGTGCTGTTAATTATCAGTGAAGTGATAATTTTTTTTTTGGACAGAAAATTGCATGCATTAACATTAAGGCGTTTGAAAGCGGTCATGGAAAAAGGTCAGCAGTTTTTGTAACAAAAGATATACAACTGCAAGAAGTAACTACCCTATCCAAATACAAAAAAAAAAAAAAAACGCCATAACTGATACTTTATTGTCTCTGACTACGAATAGTCACTTATGTTGATTTGCCAGCGTAGAAACTGCTATTTCGGTAGCAGATACATCTCTCTGCCTTTGACATGAAAGAATTATGTATGAGACAAAATCATACAGGCAGTAAAGTAGAAAAAGACCATGCTGTCAGTTTACATCATTTTTCCTTTTTGGGGGCTGTATGATGAGGTGAACAGTGGCCAATCAACATTCAGATTTTAAGATATTTAGCATAGTGTCCCCATAGAGCAGGACTGCAATGTGCTGATTTGCAAGTCAAATATTCTTGGATTTATACACCACAATGAAACCATTTTTCTTTCATGCTACTCCAGGAACAAGTCATGATGGAAAGAGGCTGGAGCGATGTGCAGATTTGATACAGAAAAGCTGCAAGAGGCTGATAAGTGCCTCAGCATACTCTTACACTTCATCATCCATTTGTTCACATTCGGCGTCAAAACAACAGGAAACTGGAATGTTTACTTCCTCACTCTCCTTGAATTTAAACCTGAAGGCACCATCATCACTTTCATCAATTTCATCGACATCATCACAGAGCGACGTGTCCTCTTCACTAGCCAACTCCAGTGGCTCAACATCCACCATTATCACCAACAATGAAACTACGAATGATTCCAATTTAACGGATATAACACTGCTGTCAGATTCTCAACTAGGTCAGCTTGACTCCGCCGCCCATGAAGTATCCATGGCAGCAGCATTGTTTACGGAATACACTCGCAAAAACTGGATCAATGGTTTGGACAAAGGGAACACAACTCCTAGAGGGAGACGACTCTTGCCTCAGTCCCCAGAGAAGTCAGTGGTGACTCCAGCATTTAACGCAGCCCATTTGAAGCGACTTAATATCAAAAGAACTATCATGCTGGCCAGTAAGAACGGGGCAGATTCATGACACTGAGAATTTACACCACACTGGTGACCCTGTTTGTTTGTTGGTTGTAAATGTTGCAGAGGATGCTGCTGATATTGGATATTTATTTTGACGAGAGATCTGTGGATAGATTTTCAGTTTTGTTGATGTTTCATTGCTACTTTTCATGTACAATAATATTCCTGCTTACCCCTCCTCTACCATAGGGTTGTTCTGCATCCACAGTAATGATAATATAGCCGTGAAATGGTGCTCTCAGTGTCTCGCAGAGGCAAAGAACAAAGAAAGATGAAAAGCAAAATTTCTAACTTGCTTTTTGATTTTAATAAAATGAAATACTGTCACTTTTTGTGCAGCTCTTTTTAAAGTAAATTATAAGCAGTGCATATTGCTTTCTGGGGGCAAGCTGATGTTATTCTAAAAGTCATCCAGATTTTTTAAATGAGCCATGACCGTTCTAATAGTCATAATTATTAATAAAATAATAACTACCCTTGAGTGTGATCTCACAGCACAAATAGAGCCTAACTTTGACAACGGGCATATATATTATATAGACTTAACCAATTTGCAGTCGGAGAAAAGTAATGATTGATGTCTCTCCAATTGTCAGCTAAACTGAGAAAACTTGTAATTCAATCATTGGAAAATCAGTCATCTATATTGTCCATCAGTTTAATCGCTCACTGTACCCAGAATAGAGAATACACTATCACTGTATCCGGGAGATTATTATCTGCCATGCATTTCAAATTTCTAAATTACTGAACTTTTCTGTCTTGAGTCATGCCATCCCACCCATTACCAAATCAATACATATCAAGAGCAGAAAAGTGTGTTCATTCTCAATACATTAATGCCATTTCATGGGATAGTCAAGAATTTATGACCTAATGATCTGTCAGTGTAATATCCCATCTAGTTTAAAAGTTTAAATGCCAGTCACTCATGAGTTGCATTTGTATTTATTTTTTTTTTCATCCAGTAGTCAAAACATGTGTTCAATTAGAGCTGCATGGGTTTTTTGTTTTGTGTGTGTTACTATGACCTGTTTGTTGATGTTTTGTTATGATAACCATGACGACAGTTGGTGCATCTCAGATTGAAGGCAAGTCTTCCGAAGCATCCATATAATTATTCATAATATGAATGAGGAAACGGTCATTGGGACAAGTGGACCAAAGAATTCATTGCAGCTTATATTAGTGGCCAGTTTGTAGACAGTTAGGTTTGGAGCTTCCGCTTGAATGCAGTGAATGACATCAGAAACTGCCATTTGTAGATGTATGACAAGCCAGAGAGTGTGCCGTGTATCATGTCTGTCCTCCTGTGATATATGTAAACCACTTGTTTTTCTAAGTATTTCAACGCTGTTGAGACTGGCCATGACCTGCTCATTAACAGCACTTGAGGGATGTCAGTGAGTTACTTGGTTGACATGTTTGAAAATGTCATAGTTGCCAGTTCATCCATGAAATGATTTAACTGTCAGTCGTGTAACTAGCCAAACATAACTCTTTGCCACTTTCTGAAAATCAAACCCAGTTTGGCCAACTGGCTAAAGTGATCACATTGTTATGTAAATTGCTCTAAAATCCCACAATGCAATACAATATTTGCAGTTGATGTTCTCCGGTGGAGAAAAAGTGTAACTTTGATGTTTTTGCTAGGCTTGTGTTCATTTTGAGTTGTATGAATATTTCATAATGATATGGTGCTATATTTCAATTTATGTTTTTTTATTTTCTTCTTAATATCACACATAGAAATGACCAATATATAGCTGTTTGAGAATGGTGTGGGGAGCGTGCTATTTCTTCTTTACTCCAGATTCAATATCTGAGAGATGAATAAGTTGAAATCATCATATTCCACATAGGAGAGGGAAATGGGATAAAACTCTGCAAACTAGTGAGGAAAGCATCAAATTTTGCACTAGTGTCACATGAAAGAATGCTGATATTGAATCATAATGGCAGATGGAACTAAATTTTATATGATTTTTGAGGACCCTTAATATTTCCTTAATCTTACAGGAGTGAAAGGGAAAGGGTGCAGGATAACTTGACGTTACATGAAGGCCATGAGAAACTTGGGAAAGACACCAACTTTCAGACTCTGTGACATTCTTTAGGCACATATTATGAAGAAGAGTACATAGTTTCTGTGTTTTTCCATCCCCATTTACTCCATAGGGCTCCAAATATACTTGTGTTTTCTTTTGTTTTTTGGCCCTAGTATGGTGTTATTTGGGAGCATTTCATTTCTGTCTCTCAGCGAGTGAGAGAACAACTTCTGGACGTCTAACACTTCTCATAATTTGCCGGAGGTACTAAAAGTAAGTAGAAACGTGGATGAGACAGAGCACTAAGAAAACTGACCTGAGGCATTATTTTGAAGGTATGAGGCTTCATATGCCAGAGAGCAGACTTCATTGTAGAAGCAACATTAAAAATGAGGTTTCACAAATAGGGACCTCATTTTTGCAAAGGACAGGCCTGATCATTCAGGTCTGTCATTATTATGTACACATAATATTGAGGAAAATTTTATATCTATAATTTATATACTAGTACATATATAATATTGCAGGGTATTTTTTTTTATTTGGTTTGGTATAACAGTACATATATTATACATAAAATTACAATTATATAGGTACAGTAGGTCATACATGTATTGGTTTTTTTTCTCTACATTTCTACAAAACTTGACTTGGTCAGCTTATGACTTGTCCATTTTGGTTGGCATGATAAGAAATTCCTTGATATAGGATATTAGAATGATACTCATCTCTTTAATTCATTTTAATGGTGGAAGTATAATGTACTTTCTGAAGAGGGAGAGTAACGCAATATCATTGAAACAACGTTAAGCAAGCTGAAGTGGTTTTTTTTGTTTTGATTTTGGGACAAGTCAAGTACAGTGAGCGATAGGATTACCACTTGTCTGAAGCATGAAAACATGTTATGCAGGTCAAGTAAGCAGCTTAGGGTTACATGATATGCTTACTGCTAGCATTTTACTTGCTAAAATTTGATAAAGAATAAAGTCCTGGCTAAAAACAAAAAATAATTAAATAAAAAATTGAATCAACCATCAAATTAATTTAAATCAGATTTCAGAAAAAGTCCAGAAATTGAATTAATGAGTCTGTAATCCAAGAATTAATGCGTCTGTAATCCAACTGCCACTCTGCACACAGACAACTTATTAACTATTTATTCAGATTTTAACCTTCTCAGTAACAATCTCCAGTATCCTGGGTGGATAGTTTGTACACTAAAGAAATTAGGTATAACTGAACAATCTGATTTTGGTGTACATCTTCTGTATGCCACACGTATTATCAGGGAAATCTACAGTAAGTGCAAAAACAAATTCCACCTTCTTTTTAAGTTTGCATCTATTTCTTTTTGTAATATTACCGAGTATTTGCTAATCTGCTGTCTTTCAAAATGTTACACTCAGTATCTGTAAATTTTTATGATGAACTCCTCTTTGAAAGAGAGAAATGTTTTGTATTCAGTTTTTCTTGTGCATCATGCACACCAAGAGTACAAATACATATATGTGCAGTACTTGTACCTCACCCACACTGTTACTTTCAAACTTATATCTGATCTATGTGTTGAGGCAGTTTTCATGACAGAATACGTACTTGTACATGCAGTTGTGTGTACCTGACTAACTGACTATGCCTGCACCTCTTTCTGCATCTTTCTTGATTCTCTTACTCTTAAGCCATTGTGTTGCACACAGTGGCTCCTCTCTATATCCACCTCCTCTCTCTGTCCTCTTACTTTTTTTTCTCTTTCTTGTCTTCTCCCCTCCCGCTGTACAAATACAAGCTGTACATATTATTACTTGAAATAAATGTCAGTTTACCATATTGCCAGATGCCAAGACTTTGCAAGTATACCAGGGATGGCTGACAAAAATTCCTCTTTAAACTGGTTCTTTTTTTTTTTTTTTTTCATGAAATAGCCTTATTTCTCTGAAAACTGAAGCCTTTTGGTGCATTTAAATATCGATGGTGTCAGGAGCAAACCGGCCAAGTCAAAATATGCAAATTTTACAGGAGATACAAAAAACTGCCGATAAAACAAATGGGAAATGATCACACCCTTATTTTCAGTATTTCTACTGGATGATGGTAACAGCTACTTTTCCATGTGATGCAGGATTCCAAGCTTCATAAATTGAAATTTTTGGACTTGGCCGGTTTGCGCCCGATACCATCGATATTTTGATGATCAAAGCTGATGACTGACTGTAATTTCATGTACATATTCCGATAATCACAAACAATTACAAACGTAGACTTTCTCTGTCACTGCAGTAAGGTAGAAAATTTACTTTTCAGACCAAAACTATAATTGGCACTTCAGCAATATGCACAGAATTCTGTTTTTGCAATGTGAGCACCTTTTTCTTGAGACTGTAATAATCGAAAAATTTAATCTATAGACAGTGTATTTATACAATTACATTCAAAGCCACATTGAAAGATCTTGGTTCTAGACTCCTAAGCCAAAAAATAATCAAATAGCAAACTTTCAAAAATTCATTGTGTCTAGACCAGTAGTGCTAAAATGAAAAATTTTTTGCTTCTCCTGAAAAGTATCCGAAACAGATTACTACACTACAGGTTTAGGGAATGGTGAAGAGCTAATCTCACAATTCCGTAAACCTGTTCTACTTCCAGTGTTCCCCTCTCCAACATGTAGAGTTAGGGTACGTGACGTGAGCAAGGAGCCCACAGTGTATTAATTGAAACTCTCTTGGTTTTGCATTTGTGCTTTCGGTAATTTGGATGACATGTACATGTCAAATGTATATTTAACATACAATAATATTAAATATAACCTTGCTTCAGTTTGAGTAACAACGTGTTAGTTTTTATGTGTTTTTTTGTAAGTTTTGTGTGTGCTGTTTACTAAAGGGATGTTGTTACTGTCTGCATGCATGTTTGCTGTTTACTTATTTATTTATTGGGGACACAGTGGTCTAGAGGCAAGGTGCTTGCCTCTCATGCCGATGGTACCAGGTTCAAATCCCGGTCAGTGCAGACATGTTGGAATTTTGGGATTTTTCTCATATTTTCCTGTCCCTGATTCTGTGGGAGGTAGGATCAAGCACCTAGTCTTCTCGGATAAGGGCGAAAAACTCGGAGGGCCCGTGTGCACATTAAATATACTTTGGCAGTTGGAAATCGAAAAGAGCAGGCCAAGCAGGCCGCTGCCTGGGCAAAATTAAGTAAAATTCATCCCTACCACTCCCTCCCCCCACCTAAAAAAAAAACCAAAAAAAAAACCCCGCCAACTAGCGCTGCACTGTGGCGACGACGTGCCTGCTCCAGTTGTAACTGGGCTACAATGACACAAAGGCAAATTTCCCCAAATGGGATTAAAGAAGTATATGAAATACAAATATAAAATATAAAAATTTTATTTTTATTTTATGGGTGGTCGGTGGGAGCTTTTGGTGGGGTCTCAATTTGTCCTGTCCTTGTGTTACTTAATGTCAACAGTTTTGTCCATTGTCTTGTTTCATCCCAGCACAATACAGTATGGCCATTATCATGTCGACCGGCTTTCTCTCAATTCAAACTCAAAAGTCAAAACTCAGATTATTTTTATTTATATTTACATGTAGTTTTTATTTATTCCATGCATTCATCCATCCATTCACACATTTTTCTATTTATTTATTTATTGCTGTTGACAATACCTGTGTCCTTCCATTCCATTATTATAATGTTTTATCTGGATGCGTTTTTAATGTTATCTGAAAGGCATTTTCTAATCACTGTGCTGCACTCAGCACTGCCCAACAGAATAACTTACCAATGCGATAAATCAAAATATGTTACCATAGACAGTTTATCTCTAAATGACAAAATATTCGGCTGCACAATACATTAGTACAGAACAAATTACCGTAATGTCTGTCAATAAAATCGTAAAGACGACATTGCTGCCAGGGCCCACTGAAACCTCAGACATAAAACTACATGTATTACTTGTAATAAGGAAAGTATGATAGTGGCAGAAGTTGACTGTGTCTGATCAGGCTTAGTATGATAGAGTCTTCCCGGGTTTACTCAGAAAATACACGGATAAGAAAGTATGGTGCGCGCATCTTGTCTGCCAGCAGCTGACTCAGACTGTGCCCTTCCGGGCTAAGTATGATACCTCCCTAACAATGCCATTTTGATCCCTGGGTGGAAATTGTGACTTCTGCTGTCTCTCCCTTCTGCTTCATCCCATCCCTTGGATCGTTCGTCCTCTCTCTCTCTCTCACTCTGTCTCTCTCCACATTAACCTCCATGCTCAAACTCCTGTAATTTTGGGACACTTAGCGGTGTTTTAGCCGCTCGAGTGACGGCTCCTGATATTATTGGAGTAGATTCTACACGAGAACTCCTGTGTAAATAATCCCATCTTGGATCGCAAAGTGAACGATTGGTGATCAATACAATGTAGTCAATCAGGGAGAGAGATTAAGCTGCACGGGGTCCTTGATCAATTGGATTAAGTGCCAGGTCCCTGGGTCAGGTCGAGGATGACCTCACGGGGCACTGAGTTTAATGGAAGCGGTGGTGAGAGACTTGCAGGCTGTCTTGTGACATTCTTCAAGTTGGAAGTACGGTAGGCTAAAAAGAAAAACGTATTTGGCAACTCCCCCCTCCCCTTTGCCCTTACCACATAACAACAAATAAGAAAACTGTAGGCCACACGCATGGTTTTGCTTCAATGCTTTGCTGACTTGAACGTCGCAGACAGCACAGCGGCTTCTTTTCCTCTGAACTTCACAAGGTCCCCCCTCCCTTATAGTGATTGTGATGATGACGACGATGATAATGATGACACCTGTACCGGTACTGCAACAAACACTCTTCATGGCAAGGATAGGTCTGATCGGCCATCTTCCATCACACACATGGTCATGGATGTCAGGTTGTGGTCATCTTCGCCTGCGACTACGAGGGACGAACATCATTTATATTACATGTATAATACGTATCAGTACACCGGTACACGACATACATAAAATTGCCCACCCCTGTAAACCCATGTGGCCTTCCTTTGAAAAAAAAAATTCCTACTGTCATTCAGTATGATGAATGGATATGCTTGATGTAAATCTACATTGGTCAAAAAGTTCCACAAGCTCCACTTTTTGCACAGCTGAGAAATTCCACGTTAAAAGTTTGCAGTTTATTACCATAAGGAGTTAAAATCAATCAGAACTGTGAAACAGCTTGATAAGTGCCACACCGCCTTTCAAACAAGTGTCAAGCTCAAAGGGTACAGTAATTAACTGCTGGACACTGGTCACTTTGGTGACTACCTGTGATAAGATCGTTAATTGGAACGGCTTCAGAATAGTGCATTGGTGTCTCTGACTGACCTAGTGGGTGTAAATTACTGTAAACTATTCATGGTTGTCACAGCTCGCATATATCTGAGTGCCACTGCCAGAGAAATTTAAAACCTATGTGTGTGCAGAATGAACTAGACCGAATTTGTTGATTCTTTCATAATCTTGACCAATCATAAGAGGGATAACTCTGACTTTGCTGTTTAATTACCGGGTAAGCATATTACCCAGCAACTATCCCTGCCTTAGGCTTCAGGTCAAGTTTGCACATAGGAATGACATCGTTCCTACGTAGATTCACTAGTTACGACATCCAGCCGACGTCGGTTTGATATAGGACACCCGCTCCTAGGCTAATCCTACCAATCCTACGGTATTACCAAACAAATCTATGTCGGATTGACGTAGGAAAGCTGGCTAGGTGGTCATTTAGTTGACATATCTGATATTAGAATGGCGTTGTACATGTTTGCCTGATAACTCACATTAATTCTGAAATAATTATAAGCAGGCGCGAGGTGCTTCAGACATTGAACTGTATGGATTAATTATCTTGTGAGTTGTGTTCAGCGCCACAGGCAGCAAGATTTCAGCTCCACTGTTTTTTCAAATTTTTAGAAGGATTTTATATTTATTAGACTTTGAAGTTTGCACCAACGAGTTCCTCTTGTTTCAGTGATTCTGAGGATCTAATTTATTTCAAGATGTTTCAACATGAAGTGATTTTATTCTATGTTTTATCTTATCTTGTGGCCATTTTTAGGCTTCACTGTGCTGATTTTAACACCAACACTCAGCATAACAACATGAGTGACCCAGTTACTGACAGTAGAGAGTCAGACTATTGTGAACACACTAGTGTAAATATGACCAGCTTTGTTTACACAAGAGAACAATTGCTCCAGTGTAGAAATAACAACATCAACAAACTGCCCAAGCAGGTTTTCCAACTACTGAAAAATCTACACATCTGTAAACAGAAACACAGAAAGAGGGGAGCAAGAGGTGGGACCAGAAGAAGAATAAAATCTGTACTGAGTGAGAGAAAAATAAACAATACAGTTAAAGGCTTCCATCAAAGTGGAATAAATAAAAACAACTTGATTCCAATTGACACAAGAAACAAATTTAGAGATGTAACCTGTGGAAAAAACATTCGTATTGGGTATACTAATGCACAGTCAGCATGTAATAAGACAACAGACTTTTGTGGCATCATTGGTGACTATGACATTGACATCATGATTATCACAGAAACCTGGATCCATGAACACGGTCATGAGCATGTAATTTCTAAACTCACTCCACCGAGTTATTCTTATAAATCATTTCCTAGAAAGAACAAAAATGGAGGTGGCATTGGTATTGTCTACAAAAATACTCTCTCTTCGGCCTTGAACTTTGGTGAGAATCCTGATACTGTTACTTCATTTGAGTCTGCGATTATGACTTTGTCATTACCTCACAAGAAAATAAAATTTGTCCTGCTACCACCTAACAAGAAAAACAATCTCAAAACATCAGATTTTTTGACACAATTTGAAGAAAGTTTGATTTTAAACAACATCGAAAAGCAGGAACTTGTCTTCATGGGTGATTTTAACTTGCATTACGACTCAAAAACATCTGCTGATGTAAATTTTATGAAACGTTTATTTCATGAACATCAAATGACACAACATGTTGAATCCAGCACACACAAATTTGGCCATATTCTTGATTGGATTGTTACTTCGTCCAAATTTACTTTTGCATCAGCGGTGGTAAATACCAACAAACTAATATCTGACCACCATTTTCTATATTTCGACATTCCTTACAAGAAACCCTTGCCAAAGAAAAAGAATGTAAAATGCAGAGACTTGAAGAAAATTAACTTAGAAAATTTCAAATTAGATTTGAGAACAACGTTGGCTGACTCAGAAGACATCAATGATGAAGTTCTGACAGAAAAAATCCAAAGCGTCTTAAACAGTCATGCTCCGGAAACATCAAGGACTGTGACCGACAGGACACCATCACCATGGTTCACGTTGGAAACAAAAGCAGCAAAACAAGCCAGGCGACGAGCAGAAAGGAAATGGAAGAAAACAAAGTTACAAATTGACAAAGAAATATACATTCACCATAAGAAACTTGTGAATGACACCATTCGAAAAGCTAAATGTGACTATTACAACTCAAGGTTTTGTGAAATTCAAAATTCAAAACAATTTTTCAATTTGTCCAATGATTTGTTGGGCAAACAGAAAAGGATCAACCTGCCAACTTCAATAGAAAAGGAACATCTGCCTAATGCATTTGGGGACTTCTTCATGGACAAAATAGAAAAAATTAGAGACAATTTAAGTAGTTGTGATATAACTAGTGAAAATTCTGTATTTGTTGGGAATAATCTTTCTTGTTTCAGTGAAGTTACCAGTGATGAAATCAATGACATAATTTGTTCTGCTGCTACTAAGCAATGTGAACTAGATCCCATGCCCACAGACTTGTTAAAAAAATGCTTACCTGATCTTTTACCATCCATCACAAAAATTATTAACACTTCTTTATGTACAGGTGCTGTGCCAGAGACCTATAAAGTTGCACTCGTTAAACCTTTGCTTAAGAAAGTTAATCTTGACTCTGAAAACTTGAAAAACTATAGACCAGTATCTAATCTTCAATTTTTATCAAAGATTTTAGAGAAAGTAATTTTAAAACAACTACTTGGTCATCTAAACAATAACGCTCTCTGTGAATCATTCCAGTCAGCATATCATGCAAATTGTAGCACTGAAACTGCTTTATTGAGGATTGTTAATGATTTGTTTGGATTACTGGACAAGGGCTTGGTTTCGTGTTTAAACATTCTTGATCTATCAGCTGCCTTCGACACTATAGATCATGAAATTATTCTTTGCAGATTAGAAGCAACCTATGGGATCTCTGGTATAGCTCTGAAATGGTTCAGGTCCTATCTATGTGACCGAAAACAAATTGTTGTAACAGATAACATAAAATCAAAAGAATACATACTGCCATATGGTGTTCCCAAGGCTCAGTTTTAGGTCCCACTCTCTTTATTATGTACATTGGGCCCCTGTCTAATATTTTTAAAGATCATGGTTTTTATTACCATCAGTATGCTGATGATGTGCAACTATATCACCCTGGTACGTCTTTAGGTCATGTTGACAATGTTATAAAAGATAGTGAAAAGTGTATTATGGACACAAAAGAATGGATGAACCAAAACAAACTAAAGCTAAATGAAGACAAAACAGAAGTTATGATTATTGGAAAGAAAAGACAAATTACTGCAATTAAAAATGTAAAATTAAATCTTGGTGAAAGCACTGTAGCAAACGTGAATAAAGTTAAAAACTTAGGCACAATTTTAGAATCAGATCTCAGCATGGAAAATCAAATAAGTTCATTATGTCGATCATTAATGTTTCAATTAAAAAACATCGGCTCTATTCGTCCATTCATATCCCAAGAGGCAACTCGAATACTTATCACTTCACTTATGTTTTCAAAGCTTGATTATTGTAACTCTCTGCTCTTTGGAATTCCGAGCAACAAAATAAAACGCCTTCAGATAATTCAGAATAATGCAGCTAGACTGATTTTTAGAAAATCAAAAAGAGAATCTGCCTCAAGCCTTATTGACCAACTTCACTGGCTTACTGTTGAAAACAGAATAAAATTTAAAGCTGCAGTTTTGGTTTACAAATGTCTTGAAGGTTCAGCTCCCTCCTATCTTTCGGAACTTTTGAAAAAACATGAGTCTGATAGAATTTTAAGATCTACTACAGAAAACAAACTGGTTGTTCCCAGGTGTAAAACATCAAATTATGGAGATAGAGCTTTTAGTTGTTTTGGTCCCTGTGTGTGGAATTCTTTACCACTAGAGGTTCGAAATTCTGCCTCTCTAAACATATTTAAAAACAGGTTAAAAACATTTCTTTTTAAAAACTGAATTTTATAGCTTGCTATGGATGTATAAAACTAGTTTGTCTGTGTGTGTGTAAATTTATTTGAATGTGCTTTTATGATTTTTTACTGTGTACAGCGCCTAGAGCTTTTAATGTTTTAGTCCTGGCCCTATATAAATGTATATATTATTATTATTATTATCTAATTTGCATCTACCTTTTTGTATTCTGATACCGTCCCTCTAGTGTGATTTTCTTTTCGAACGAGCTTTAGCAAATTCAGGAGGAGGGCGGCAACAAATCCCCAACAGCTCCAACACATCCCGGGGATTTTCGGTGATGTTCAGAGTCATATCAGGCACAGTCCAGAGATTGCAGGGCCCATGGCAGTGTTCGATAGGACGAGAAATCCTTTAGCCGATGACCTGTGTTTGGGGGTCTGTTGCTGCCCCGCTCCTGAATTTGCTAAAGCTCGTACGTCCCACACCTTTATCAAGTAATCTTCGCGTCATGTGCCATTTGCGCTTTAAGTGTTTAGATCTGAATCTCCACGACCACTGCGCGCCCCACCTTTCTGCACCATACACAGACTCAAGATCTAGAACGATTACTGTAATGGTCGTCTGCGCTGGCCTGGTAATTATTCCGCTTCATAAATTTCTTAGCTTTCTGCTCATAGCAACCGTGAAAGATTAACTTGACACGTCTACGATTACATCAGACACAGCACATAGGTATCGATTACAGCATTGAAATGGTGTCCGGTTCTCTTGAGTATTATCGGGGGTTGGCAAACAGGATGTTTTACATATATTGTTGCATATCAGAAGAAATCTCCCAAATTGGCACCGCGGCTAACTCTGTTTGGCTTATTTTATCCCATTATCTGGTTTGTTTACTTCTTCGCTCGGGCGGAAGTAGAGAAGGGAAAAAAGGTCACTCACGCGGGGCAGGTAGTCATTCTTTCACTCACAAGAAGCACGCGGGGCAGGTAGTCATTCATTCACTCTCATGAAGCACGCGGGGCAGGTAGTCATTCTTTCACTCTCATGAAGCACGCGGGGCAGGTAGTCATTCTTTCACTCACATGAAGCACGCGGGGCAGGTAGTCATTCATTCATTCACATGAAGGAGAAGAAGTTTCCTCACGAATCAGTCGTTTCTTTGTCAATAAACAGTTTAATTTCATGTTACTTCAAGTCTTCTTCAGTATATTGCTAATGTGCGTTGTTCAGAATTCGCAACATGGTGCCGAAACCCGGGAAGTTTCGTTGAGAACATTCCAGTTCCATCAGATCACGTAAGCCAAGCCCTGTCCCAGTAGCAGTCGATGAAGAGTGCTTCAAACAGTTAAGTAAACGATGTCGGTCTTTTCATTATCATATTCATCATTGACATTTGTAGTCTAGCCTACAGACTACTAAGAAGTTGAATCGGTTTCATTTTCAAGTCTCCAAACCTAGATCTAGATCTGGATTCGAGTAGGTCTGGTTTCATTCATCATTCATCAGTAACCTGATCTTCGGACAGACACCTGTTTAGTTTAGTTACATCTTCCTAGACATTATCACGTCATGGCAGAAAACCTAACGCTCGAACAAGCTCAACGTTTGCGCACGTCAGCCAAAAGTTGGCTTACCAGAGAATCAAATATTCTCCAGGCCTTGCTTGATGCAGCAAAGAGAGATCTTCCACAAGTAAGATTCCACGTAACCCAGTTTCAAGCAAGGCTTGACAAGTTCGACACTGCTCAATCTAGCGTCGAAGCAGTCATCAACCTTGACGATCTGGAGGGTGACATTGCAACATCAGCAGACTACAGAGACGCTGCATGCACAGTCTACCTCAAGGCCCAAGAGGTAATCTCCGCAAGTGTCAGACCACCTAATGAAATTGATTTGGTGTCGGATCGTGTCTCAATAGCGTCGGCAGATGCCCACCAACCATCACAAGCCACAGCGAAATTACCTAAACTTGAGCTTCCCAAGTTCAGTGGGGAAGTGACAGAATGGACATCGTTTTGGGACAGATTTGCTGCAGTGGTCCATACTTCAACTGGTCTGGCTCAAATCACAAAATTTACGTACCTGCAGTCCCTACTCAAGGGCGAGGCAGCAGCAGCCATCAAGGGTCTGCAGACCACAGCCGAAAACTACGACACTGCCGTTGACATCCTACACAAACGTTTTGGCAGAAAAGAAAGAATTATCTTCAGCCACATCAGCCAACTTCTGGCCACAAGTCAACCTCGGAAGGGAGGCAACAGCTTGTGGGCCTTGCATGACGAGCTGCAGGCCCACGTGAGGAGCTTGGAAAACCTTGGTATCTCACAAAACACGTACGGGGTAATTCTCACTCCACTCATCTTGCACCGTTTTCCAGCAGACATCCGTCTAGAGTGGGCAAGGGTGGGAGAGAGGAAGGAAGGAGACCTTGCCTTCCTCATGAGCTTTATTTACGACGAGATAAGGAGGCGAGAAAGGGCACACAATTTCGTTCCCTCCACCAACTCCTCAGAAGGGGCAAGAAGACGACAAACAGGGGCTGCGCTGTCCATCAACACGGGTACAGGTGGACCTCCCAGTGCCTCGAACTCTACTAATACTCATGAGAAAAACGTAAGATGTGTGTTTTGCAACGAAAACCATTTCTCATCAGATTGTGCTCAGCTACATAACTTGGATGTACAACAAAGGAAGAGCAAACTAAGAAACCTAAAACGTTGTTTTATTTGTTTAAGTGGTAATCACATCGCCAGAGACTGCAAGAGACAGTGCGGTTTGTGTAGAGGAAAACACCACAGACTCCTCTGCAAGCGTTTTATTCACTCGGATCATGGTATAGATACCACAGTGAAAAGTATTTATCCTAGTCAGGATGTTAAAGTTCCCTTAGGGAAAGTTGGATCTGCCGGGGCTTCTGTCGGTGCGGATGGGCACGTAGTTGGCATCAATTACACACATTCACAAACCTTGGGTGCCACAACTCTTATGCAAACAGTTCATTGTAAGGTGGGGAGCCTCAGCGTGTCCATCCTATTCGACAGTGGTGCCGACAGGTCATTCATTACTAGACGTCTAGCACATGAGTTGGGTCTTGGGCCGTTGGGTCGAGAGTCAGTTTCTTATTCTTGTTTTGGGAGAGGGAAACCAGGTAAAGAAAGCCCTCGTAACATTTACAGACTGGCTCTCGGCACACCTGCCCAATATCTACATTTGATTGAGATTGATTCTATCTGTGCACCTATGTTTAGAACAAGAATACCTGATTCGCACATGGGGGTATTTGTTGGCTTACCTTTCACAGAGAATTTTTCAGCAGACAATCCTATCAAGATTGACATCCTGATAGGAATTGATCACTATTGGCAGTTTATGAAGCCGAATTATGTCCATTCATCTGTCGGGTTAGTGGCTCAGGAGACCTCTTTGGGTTGGATCTTATCAGGAACCTGGCCTAGTGTCGGGAAAGGTAACATATGTTCCTCTCAGTTTCTTTGTCACACTAACACCACCTCTGTGTCAGATAGCCTTATCAGGAGTTTATGGGAACTGGACTCTGTTGGAGTCAAGGACTATGCAGAGACGACAGACGATACAGTGCTCGCAGACTTTAACCGAACCGTTAGGTATGAAGATGGTAGGTACACTGTGAGCTTGCCCTGGAAGTCCGAGGTCATGAGGAGTCAGCTGTTGAACAACAAGCCGTTAGCTGAGAAGCGTTTGGACAGTTTGACACGCAGATTGGCCCGTGATCCTGAACTTGACAGTAAGTATAATGAGGTTTTGGCTGAGCTAGAGAGTTTGGGAATCATCAAGGAAATTGCCCCTGAGGAAGAACACGGTTCTCGTCCGATTTATTACATGCCCCACAGACCTGTTGTAAGAGAGTCAAGTTCAACAACAAAGGTAAGACCAGTCTTTGACGCATCAGCATCAAGCTTTAATGGGATTTCTCTCAATGATTGTCTAGAAAAGGGTCCTTGTTTGATTCCAAATCTTGTTTCTATTCTCATGAGATTCAGGAGGTTTCCCATAGCTATCACTGCTGACATCACCAAGGCCTTTCTGCAGATCAGAGTAGACCTCAAAGATCAAGATGTTCACAGATTCTTGTGGAGATTTGGTGACAGAACAAAGGTAATGAAATTTGACAGAGTGCCTTTCGGCAACAAGGCAAGTCCGTTCCTGTTGAATGCCACAATTCAACATCATTTGTCGAAATTTCCTGTTGGTAAGACTATCTCAGAGTTACAAACCAATCTGTATGTTGATGATTTTCTGTCAGGGGCTGATTCTCTTGAGGAGGCTCACTCTATCATCTCCGAAGCTAGAGACATCTTATCTAGTGCTGGCATGTGCTTGACCAAGTGGTCTTCCAACAAAGATGAACTTTGTGGTGTGGAAAAGAACTTCTCAAACCTGGAATCAGACTTTTCAAAGGTACTCGGACTGAAGTGGAGCTGTGCTCTTGACTCTTTTTCGTTCACCAGTCTTGAGATTCCATCTGGACTCATTATCACTAAGAGAGTTGTTCTCAGTTTTATTGCCCGTTTGTTTGACCCTCTTGGGTTTCTCACTCCCTTTACCATTAGAGCAAAGTTCTTATTTCAAGAACTGTGGCTATTAGGGATAGATTGGGATTTGGAGGTCCCCCCATCCATCAGTGATGAATTTCATAGTTGGCTTGAAGATCTTGCTTTATTGCAAACATGGAACATTCCTCGTTGCTATGTGCATGGCTCATGGAGTACAGGGAGCAACCCTGAGATCCACACATTCTGTGACGCTTCGGAGAAAGGTTATGGCTGTTGTGCTTATCTCCGAGTGCAGGACGAAAATGGGTATCATGTCTCTCTTATGATTTCCAGGGCGCGAGTTGCCCCTGTGAAAAGGATTACGTTACCTCGTTTGGAACTGATGGGAGCACTGCTTGGTGCTCGAACATTGAAATTCATTCAGGAGTCTCACATTGTGGGTACTGAATGTACTTATTTCTGCTATACTGACTCCATGATTACCTTGAGTTGGATTAAGAGCAGGGCCGACAAATGGAAATGCTTTGTGGCCAATCGAGTGAGGGAGATCCAAAGTGTCACCGACCCCAGTTGCTGGTCTCACTGTGCAGGAACAGACAATCCTGCAGACTTCGTCACTAGAAGCTTTTCGGCCTCCCAGTTGATTGCTTCTTGTATGTGGTTGAGGGGCCCTAGTTGGCTACATTTTGACGACGTCATCACTGAACAAGAACATAACCTGTCTTCTGTGGTGGACGCTGAGGTGGGTTTGGAGGAGGAAGTGGGGTTGGCAACGACAGTCTGTCATAGCGACACCCTTACCTCCCCAGTCCTTCCAGTGGAACGCTGGAGCACATTGTCCAAATTAGTCAAGATCCTAGCGTGGATTTACCGTTTCTTTGGAAATTTATCTGGACGCCGTGCTCGCAAAGCCTCCAGGCATCTAAAGACAGAAGAACTGAAAGATGCTGAGACTAAATTGTTTTGGGTGACTCAGCGAGAACACTATTGTTCTGACATCAGATCTTTGCAAGAGGGAAAGGAAATTCCCAGGAGCTCCATTCTTTATAAGATGCACCCATTTCTGGATGAAAAGGGATTACTGAGGATGGGAGGACGGCTCCAGTTCTCAGCCTTGTCCTTTGATGAAAGACACCCTATCATTTTGCCCAAAGGTCATGTGGCCCTCTTGTTGACTAGGTTTTACCACCAAACTTTCAAACATGCTGGGGTTGGCTTGATGTTGTCTTCTTTGAGAGACAAATTTTGGATCATTGGCTTAAGAGCTCTGGCAAGACAAGTCAAGAGAGAGTGCTTTCATTGCCAGCGTTTCGATGCTGGTCCTTGCAATGAACCTTTTGCTCCATTACCAGAATCACGGGTAACAAAAGCCACACCCTTCTCAGTCACTGGTCTCGACTTCGCAGGACCTTTGTATTGTTCCGATTACAAGGATCAGAAGTTTTATATTCTTCTCTTCACTTGTGGCGTGGTGAGAGCCATCCATCTTGAGTTAGTGATGTCTCTTAAACTGTCTGATTTCCTTATGGCCTTTCGCCGTTTTGTGGCCAGAAGAGGTATGCCCACCATTATCTATTCAGACAATGCAAAAACCTTCATTAGTGGGTCTCGCGAGCTTACAAGGGCATTTGGAACCATGTGTCCAAGTTGGAAATTTATAGCTCCTCGCTCCCCATGGTGGGGAGGCTGGTGGGAGAGGATGGTTCGTAGTGTCAAATCCATCTTGAGGAAAACAATTGGTGGTAGTTCTCTTCCGAGGACTGAATTAGACACTCTTTTACAGGAAGTTGAGGCATGTATCAACTCCCGACCTTTGACTGCTGTACATGACGATGCGGAAGAAAACAAGATTCTTACACCCTTTCATTTTCTTCTCGGTAAGGGATGTCATATGTTACCCATGGATGCCCTTTCTTCTTCAGTTAATCAGAAGGTTGTAACCGAACAGTACTTTGCTCAACAAGCAACTCTCACTCAGTTTTGGAAGGTTTGGAGCCAGGATTATCTTCGCAATCTTCCCCAAGTGAAGACCAATGGTCGCAGAGGTTCTATCAAGGAAGGTATGGTGATAATAATACGGGAGGACAACACACCGCGTCTCCATTGGCCCATAGGTGTTGTGACCAAACTCTTCACTGGTAAAGATGGTATCCCTCGAACAGTAGAAGTTCGGACTGCCAGCGGGTTGCTAGTCAGGTCTATCCAGAGAATTCACAGTTTGGAACTACAATCAGGTGAGTCAGATTCTGATTTGTCTATGTTGAGAGACACAGATGACTACCCTCATGAAGTTGACGTTCCTTCTCGGCAGAGAGAACAAGCAGAGAGAAACTCTACAGTTAACCAACCAGGTAATGGCAAGGTAGCTGAAAGTGACAAATCGGTTGCCACTAGAGCTGGTCGAACCGTCCGCCCCAGGACCGTTTTAGATTTGTAGATCATGCTATTTGTGTAAATCTAAGGTCTTTTACTAAATCTGGTAGTAGTAGTACACAATTCTGTTATCGTTATCACTAAACATCTTGTTGCTCTGGATTCTGATGGACATCTCTGGCCGTTATGTTCAATGTTATGCTTCAGTCTATGATAACCTTTAATTGCTCTCCCAACTCATCCTACATATCGGCATCATCAGCATTTCTGTCGGGGATTTCCTATGAGTCCATTGTTACTTGTTACATATATTGTTATTGTTCTATGTTATGAAGTATACCATAATTTTATCTTATTCATGTGTACTTTGATACAACTTTGTGTTGAAAAACAGTAAGGCTTTGAGAAATTAGTATCGTTTAATTTTAAGAAACATGTCATCAGCTTGCAATTTTTTGTTCATTAGTGTCAATTTCTTGCCATTCGTGACTCAGGTTTCAGAAGAAGTCCAGTCTCTTACGTTTCTAAAGTTGCAAGAATTATTCATTTCAGTTAAGACTAAACATTTCCCCTTCATTTGGGGTATAGATACGCTGGATTTGTTTTCACTCTTTGTGCGTGAAATCAGATTGAGAGGGTACTTTCTCTACTTTTATTTGATTTAATGATTTACTTTGAAATCATACTGTTTGATTTATTCACTTTGCTTTCATGTTTAGAAACTTAAGCCGGCAGTCTTCCGGAATATAAATAGACGTGTGTGTGAAGGAAGAGTGACTGGCAGTGCTTTAATATTGTTTAAAGTTGCAAGACACTGCATTTCTACACTACATGTAAATTCTACATTCTCTTTGACACCACATTACTCAATACACATATTGATGTACCGTAATCAGTCGCGGTTGCTTCTCTTTCCCAAATGTGAGTTTGAATTATTTAGTATTGGAGGTTTTATAGCCTTCATGTGCACTTACCCTTGAGTCATTTGTGTTTATTTTGGACTCTATACATGTATTTAGTAGTCCAAGGTGGGGAGTATGTTGCATATCAGAAGAAATCTCCCAAATTGGCACCGCGGCTAACTCTGTTTGGCTTATTTTATCCCATTATCTGGTTTGTTTACTTCTTCGCTCGGGCGGAAGTAGAGAAGGGAAAAAAGGTCACTCACGCGGGGCAGGTAGTCATTCTTTCACTCACAAGAAGCACGCGGGGCAGGTAGTCATTCATTCACTCTCATGAAGCACGCGGGGCAGGTAGTCATTCTTTCACTCTCATGAAGCACGCGGGGCAGGTAGTCATTCTTTCACTCACATGAAGCACGCGGGGCAGGTAGTCATTCATTCATTCACATGAAGGAGAAGTTTCCTCACGAATCAGTCGTTTCTTTGTCAATAAACAGTTTAATTTCATGTTACTTCAAGTCTTCTTCAGTATATTGCTAATGTGCGTTGTTCAGAATTCGCAACATATATTATTATGTCCAAAATAGTCAAATTGAGAAAAACGAATTAAAAATTTGTAACTTTAGTGAAGATTCAAACAATTGCAATAACTCCAGCATGGTCACATGAATAGTTTTATTGGGTTATGAAATAAAGTCACACACCTTGTGTCTTGGATATCTACAGGTATTTTAGAGCAGTGAATAAAATTGGATATAGCACATTCCGGTTGATAGCACTTGATATAATCATATAATAATATTTTGTTCATGAAACAAACGTCAGATTGCCATATTTCGTATGAATGTTGTAAGCAGAGTCGCGGGGTGGGGGATGGGAGGTTTCTTTGACTGGACCAGTGGGGAAAAAACGGTGTTCAGAGGCGTTTGCTTTCGACATATCTATACGCGAAAATGTTGATGTCTTTTATGGTGATACCAGGGTTACCTTACAACAGCCCTGTGATAACATGGGTTTACTTTGAACTCTGCAATCCATTTTGCCAGAGGCACAATTAGCCTACTTTTGGCAGTGAGTTCGCCCGGCAAACAGAGGTCTCGGGTTCTATTCCCTGGTAACAGCCTTTAATATTAACCATCTCTCATTCCTCTCAGTTTTGTAACAGCCTTTAATATTAACCATCTCTCATTCCTCTCAGTTCTCATTCTCTCCGCCAGTCCTTTCCGAAGATTTTCTGTGAGTCTGGAACGTCGATTATCAAAATAATATGCTATATCTCTACGAAACTTACTTTAGTGCTTAACGGCTGGAGACAAGGCATGATTTCTTGACAGCTGTGCTGGTTAACTATAGGGACCATCCATAATGTTACATCCATAGGCTACACTGGATTCTTGCGACCCCCCCCCCCCCCCCCCGTGCGCTTTCCACACAACAATACGAGTGTACAGCAGTGGCTGACATATATTTTCGGGACCCTGAAGTTTGAACTGTTCTGGAGCACACTCACAACCAGCAGTAATGGGGCAATGTCCAACAAGGCCCAAAGGGCCTCATTTAAAAAAAAAAGTTTCTTCAAGGTCTCTCCGGGATTGGGCTGGGGCCCTGAAGCTTAAATTTCATAAGTTTCATAGTGGATCAACCACTGGCGTACAGCCATGGCGGCCATTAGAATGGTCAATGTCCATGATAAAACACCTTGATGTTCTAAAACTTTAATTTTGCATTTTGCGTCGACTGTTTCACCGTTTCATTAGAAGCACAATCTATTATATATTTCAGTAACTTGCAACCTTTGGCATGACTAACTGACCAAACTATACACTCTTCAGGCCTTAAATTTGGCAGGAAGGTGGCAATTGAGATAAGGAAGATGATGGCTATGATTAAAAGTTGTTTACTTCAAGCATGTATTTTTTAAAAATAGCAATGTTTATTGCTATGTAACATCTGTATTTTTGCATGTTTGTTTCGTAATATATTGTACCGTGCATGTCATAAAAAGTAACCGTATCAAGCGTTCAATTTGGTGCGTAATATTGTGGTGCGCATGAGTTCTGAAGCAAGACCCTAGATTATTACTTTTATTATACTAGAGAGAGAGGGCGGGGGTGGGGGGAATTACATGATTGTTTATTCTGGGCAATGCCCGGTAGCTCATCTAGTTTTAATATAATCCTACAACTTGCCTTGTTGACAACATCGAAAGTCTTAACTCATTACCACAATTGAAAAGTGTACGTACTGTCCCGAAATCCACCCCCAGAGAGAGAGTACTATCAACTACCCCCCATTTCCCAGCATAGTACTTTATCAATGGTTCCTAAACTTATTTTTCTTGGTCACATCCAATAACATTCTACAATTGCCACCACAGTTATTAAATTACTTGTGTCTACCGTGACGTACGTGCCCAGAAATGCAGGGTTAGTGGTTGACTGTGTTTTATCAAATGTTTGTCTTGACATTGCAGGCCCGCCTGTCAATCACTGTCGGTGTCATGTTTATCTCAGCCCGGCGTGATGGTGATGGCATCACGAGTCCTTATTAGTTAGGTTTTGTTTTAGTCCTGTCCTTTAGTCTTTCTCGTCCACACCCCCCCCCCCCACACCACCACCCCGGGTTGCGTGATTTTTTTTTTTTTTTCCGTACGAGCTTCAGCAAATTCAGGAGCGGGGTAGCAACACACCCCCAAACACAGGTCATTGGCTAAGGGATTTCTTGTCCTATCGAACACTGCCATAGGTGCCTGCAGTCTCTGGACTGTGCCTGATATGACTCTGAATGTCACCGAAAATCCCTGGGATATGATGGAGCTGTCCTGTGCTTGGGGGTCTGTTTCTGTCCCGTTCCTGAATTTGCTAAAACTTGTACGGAAAGAAATCACGCCCCCGGGTTGTTACTGATTGTATTAAGTATTTCAATGTAATATGTTAGTAAAGTGTATATTGTCTTTCTTCACGTAGTCAACACCATCTCCCCGATTTTTGCCCGATTTTAACAATGCTTATAGTCCTGCTGCGACCCTACAGTTTTTCTGTGGTTTTTATAATATTTCGTCATTTCCCCGTCAGCACCCCTACGTCAATCCGACGTAGATTTGTGTAGGACTTAAATTTAGTTGGTTGGATTACCGTAGGGGCGCATTCCCTTCATCAAACCGACGCGGGCGCAATGTTATAAACAGCGGATCTGTGTAGGAACGACGTCAATCCTATGTGGTGCAAACTTGACCTCAAGCCCACGCGTTGGATTTCCATAGGGTTGCTGGCTGGGCATCTTATCCGCCTTCCCCCCAACCCCGCCTCTTTTTTAAAATTTTGTTGTTTTGTTTGTTTGTTTTATACTGCCTTGTTTGTATTGTATTTATTTATTTGCTAGCTCTGTTTTTCTTTCTACACCTGTATCCTCGTCACATTTCTTCAGATGTGAATCAGCAATCTTGAATGACGGATGTTTAATGGAGGAGATTGGATTATCGGTACTTGTTGTAAAATATGCCTTTGTTCGTTCCTTCGTTTGTTTTTTGTTTTTCCAGGTAGCACAGGGAATGAGAGTAATTTTCGCACCCCCCCCCCCGCACTATATTTTTTCATTTCATTTCTTATGTATTACATGTTGCTTTGTGTAATGTTTTACATTTGGGGCAATACAGATAAACGCTGAACTTACTTCTATATCCGCTAAACGGGACAAACAGGACATTGCACTACACAGAAGAGATACAACGTGTAAAAGTTCATGTTGAACCATAGAGATACTATAATAAACTAGAGTCCGCACACATGCACAAGTGCAACGCGTCGTAGTGGCCCCAATTGGCCTACATGCGCGCCATGTTGACTTGGGAAAGATTCGCTAGCGAGCAGGCGCTGGCTGTTCGACGTCTCAAGGAATAGTAATCCCATCCTCGCCTATAATTATGTCAAAGTCATACTAGATATACTACAAATACGATGCAACACAGGCTGTTGTTGCGGAGACAGTTTTTTTTTACATAGAAAGTTAAAGCTGAACAGTGAACACCGCCATATTTTCTGTTTGGTTTTGTAATCAGACTACGTCCCCCAAACAACGTTCTTCAAAATAACAAGTTCATAACTGGTAAAACTAGTAAGAGTCATGAAAATTACAACATGCATAGCTTTGAAAAGAAAATCATGAGAAGGGCATGTTAGTAGTATATAACAAGGAAAAATGTTCACCTTCATACAGAAACAAATAATATATATATTTTAGAGGTATAACTGGATCATATAAAGAAAGAAAGAAAGAAAGAAGAGAATAGACATGAAAACTTTCAATTTTCTTCTCTCTCCGCACCAGCTTTTTCTTGCTATTTCTTAATTCAGCGGCCTTTGCACAGCTTTCTTTTATTTGCATAAATTAATCTCTGCCTTTGTCCTCTCAAGATGATCTTCGATTGATTGGTGGGCATATGAGTGATCTAGATCATACATACATGCCTTGGCGGGGGGGGGGGGGGGTGGGGTGTTCAGCTGTCAGGATTTTTCCTCTTTTTGGGAGATGGTCTTCTTGGAGTTGGCAGTTTCTGCTTGATGGGAGGATAATTTTCGAAAACAGATGGAATTGCCTTTGGTCTTAGTGTCTGTTTATCGAGCCCTGCGTAATTGTCAGAGCTTAGGAAGTGAGCACTACACACTTAGTCATTCTTGGTTGGATACCAAGGCTTCCCATTCTCAGTTTGTCTACTTATTCTGGCAATCCATTTAGTCAATCTCTCAGATTCCTTCCACGGAAAGCAAAAAAATAAGTCACAATAAAAAATTGTTGTTATTGTTTGATAAATAATATCGACTGGCATTTTCCATATTGTTGTATTATGTGCATCTTTGCCTTTTCAGGAAAATGAGGATTGAAAATTCGAAGAGTTGTGTAACATCTGGGGTTTGTTCCAGACCTTTCAAAATCGAAACTTAAAGACTGGAATGACACTTATTATGAAATGAGGAGTGAGAGAACCACTTTCATGACAAAGGCTAAAAAATCAGCACAGTGTCGCAAACAACAATATGGCAATGCCCCACGATATACTCATATTGATAAATATACTACAATAGGTTTTGATCTTTAGCCCTTCCCTATTGTCAATCAAATGCACTAAATGATCAAGTTGTTTGGACGTACGTTTTATTCATATCAAAGAGGAATTAGGCCTATGGAGATAACCTTGCCACCCAGTGCCACCATGGCTGTCTGTTTTAACTGAGACAATCCAAAACACAAAGGTGATGGAGGTGGGAGGAGCATGATGCAGTACGATGACACGTAAATCTGGACATTTTTAGCCCAGAGCATTTAGCGTCCTATCTCCTTGAAACTGAGCCATCACTGTGCAGTCAACTCGGAACTCGGGGCCCCTTCGGCACTTGTTCATAAAAGACCCAGGTCTTTGATTCTCTTCTGCCTTTCCTCTCCCCCCCCCCCCCCCGCCCCGAGTCTTTCCTGTGTTTCTTCGCAAGTGTGTAATTATGATTAAGACAAATGGATGTACAAATCACAGATGGCGTGCGTGGGAGAGATTTAAAGACGTTGTTATCGTAAACTGGGCTTGCTCAGCCTTAGATGGGAAGGACAGAACGATAGAAATGATTTATGGAATTCTGAACCATCTTGCATACAGAAAAAAAACACCTCTGACTCCCGAAATCGCCACCCAAGTCAAAATGGCCGCCACGAGACTCTAATAGTTCCACGTCGTGTGACACCGTGCGCACTCTAGTGTAGTAATATCTCTATGTGTTGAACTCATAATGCGTTCAAAAAAAGAGACGTCGGTCGAGGGCAAATGGGAAACAATTAATATTTGCACGATAAAGTGGAAACAAAGTTATTAGGTCTAATTATAAAGAACCCCAACGCAGGCCGACCTGAATTTGAAATAATATAATATCGATATTACCCTTTGTTCCGAATGTTTGTGCAGCCCTTTGCTAAACACAGTATTAACCGCGATTTCGATACTCTGGTCCATTTAATCGCCCCATGGGATACCCATGTGTGTTTAGATTATGAATTACTTAGAAGTTTGATATCGTGGGTGGGGTGTGCGCCTTCTGGGGAATCTAAACAAGGACAGATTATGGACTGAACGACAACAACACAGAATATTCAACCGAGTGTTTCGTAGGTCCTGCTTTTAAAGGTAACTCGTAGCGTTTCGGCTGAAGGCCGTATAATCCTGCTTGTGTATAAATATTGTGATAGATTTGAGCTTATATATCGTGTTCAGAGAATGGATTGAGACTTGAAGGTACGGCACATGGTGCCTTGTGTTAGAGCCTACTGCTTCGTGGAGAACTTTCATTCCAAGTAGGCCGTGTACTGATATAAAAGCCTATTATTTAGTAATTTGCTATTATTTTTAAATTACATGCACGTGTATTTCATTCTACAATCTGTGAATCGCAGACTTACTGTGTGAACACATGGAAACGTTTCTAAGCCTATATGGAGAAACATTCAACAATAATCATCCGAGAATCACAATACAGTATTAACTTCTTCAACGCTAATCTTTATTTGGTGTGTTTTGACATAGATCTATTGAAAAAGTATCTATAGAAAATTTGAGTCTATTCTGTTTGTCCTAGTCAAGGGTCCTTTAAGCTATGAAAGATTAGTCCTTTTTTCTACATTATGTTAAAATATTTTGCGTGAAATCGTCTTAATAATATTCTATTTTGATTTTTTTTAAGCGGTATAAAAATTTCATCCAAACCCGGTTTTGTCAGATCTACCCACAATTTTCAAATTCTGGAATGTTACAGTGAGTTCTTGGCACAGAGCGAAGAGTCTGTGGAGATTTTGACGTCAAACTTGAATACTCTAGCAGAGCTTCAAAACGCCGACTACAAGTTAAACTTAAAGCTGTTTTGATTATCTTCAAGACCGACAAACACCCGACCATGTCTTTCAGCCTCACTTTTCACGGGATTTTGGATAACAACATTCGTCATGTCTACAGCGGGAATCCGTTGCAACTAACATACAGGTAAGATTTTTTAAATTTGAATTTGAATTTGGCTTTTACGGCACGTCGGCACGATCATGGCCACTTTGCACCTTTCACGGTTTATTTGGGTACTATTTTCTCTGTTTGGTAGTTAGAGCTTCACCAATTTAACTCTTTGTGTGCCAATAGCCGATGAATTGGTTCTTTCGCTGATCACGTCTGTGCCAATTGCCCATGTATCGGTGCGCGAGAATGCTAGGCTATTTTGTTTCGCGAAGAAAGAAAGTTGGCCTCCTATTCATAAATGTTGCTGTAGTTTGTCTTCACTCATCTCCCCCTCTATTTTCTTCCTGTATCAGCAAACGTGGAAAAATTCATGGCACACAAGGAGTTAAATTTCACGTGGAATTAGATTGTTCCGTACATATTTTATCATTACTAAGTGACCTTTGACAATTAATGCTTATAGCGGCAGTATCCATTCACAGAAATCAACAAACAAACAAAAATTGTACATGTAACATCAAATGAACACCAACGGAGAAACAACGATAAAAAAACAACACTTTTGAAATAACTGCAATGTCAAAACAATGGGAGGAGAAATGGACGTTAGAGATGATAGGTGACGCGAAGAGAGTAAACAGCTAAGAGATAATGAGTGCTCAACTGGACCAAACAAGGCATGCGGGGAATGTATATATAGGCCTACATATACGTGTAGCCCCATTGTGCAGAATTTACGTCCGATCAGAGGCCCAGACGTCCCACTACGGAACGCAAACCTAGAATGAGAATCCTTTTGGTAATCTCCAGCTATTATCTTCAGTCCCGTCTGGTTTGTCTGCACACGGTCCCTTTGTGGATGACAACTAGTAAATCTTAATTCGTCAATATTCAGAGTGTAACTCAGTAATTTATTGGCACCAGAAAAGAGCGACACCATTTTGTAGAGCTCTTCTCTAGGGGCTGATTTAACACAACCCACGATGCAAACCTTTGTTTAAAGGGGTTTTACCATGTAATCAGAACACAATAATATTGCATGGCTTAAATGAAGACAGCAATAACAGCCTAATAAAACCACTGAGACAGATACATGTATTAACAAAACTGTGAAGAAAGCAAATAAAGGCCAGATCCATGCACTTCTGTCACCCGCCTGCTATTACCACTTTCACCAATAAACTACTGTGAGAGGATGAACGACTTTTTATTTTTAATGTGCTTTCATGGTAGCTCTAGTGCGTGAGTGAGGGACGGCCACTCATAACAGTTTATGGGCACTGGGCCGAGTACCATTAATTGGATTATTTCCCTTGTAATACTAGCGCGGGACCCGTTATTCACATCATGGTGAAAAGCGCGCATTTTGATTGGTCAGTTGGAAATGTTGACCACCGGGCTTCCAACTCTTATATCATGGCTTTAAGTTTCTTACAACTCGCTCCTTCGTTGTTATCCACCGACAGAAAGACGGGAACCCGAATTCATTGTTGAGAGTAGGCAATACCCTATCGGTACAAAATAGGTACTCATGATAACGTTTGTTATCAATGGAGATGTCGTATTAATGGACGAAAGTATCCCGCACAAAATTGTCGAATGTTGTTAGTCCTGACACTTTGAAAATTTATATTAAAACTATTACCGGGTTTCTGGTATAAGTAGTCAGTTAGAATTTTAGCAGCAAGTTTCTACTTTATAATGGTACCAATTTCGTTGTACTTTGATGCACGGGTCCTATTGAAATAATTAATAAGAGGATCTCGGATTTAAAGTAAACCACGAGTTAGACGCATGTTATCCCCGATAGTTCCAACCTGGGTCAAATTTATTCAATTATAGCTGGAGGGGTCGTTAGAGTAATTTCTACAGTTTACTGGGATACCTAATTGACCTTTGTGTGCACCCTTTTTACCGTACTGTAAATTCGATTGTGTTAGGACCCTAACCAGTTTTATTGTCGGGCTGGACTCCACGTCCGAACCTTTCACTCGTCCAAATACTGGCTACGTAATAGCTCTCTGGGACGTCCGCGCTGGCTCATAAATAAGATGCGAGTTCGAGTGGTCAGCACACTCCATCAAAGACGCAGAGACAAGAGCCGACAGCACAGTGAACCCAGACCAGCAACCCGGGCCCGTAGAAGCTCAGAGGCTTGCCGACGCCTGCCATCGCCACCCCGCCCCATAAGGCATGAAGCGGTAGCACAGGACCCGGAGAAACTTTGGCTTATGGCTGGTTGGGCTTCTTTCCTGGGTTTCTTTTCTTTTTCTGGGTTTCTTTTTCTTTTTCTTGGTAGGGTTTTCCTATGCCTTTTTGGTAGTGATACCTTTGTTAGGCTTTTTTTGAATAAATAAGATTGCCAGCAGAACCCTGTGTTTGTTAATCCTGTGTATCCTTAAGGGAGTTACTATTGAACCCACGCAGTAACCACATTAGCCACTCGTAGTTCATCCAACACTACTGTACACGTATTTTGTTTGTCTTATATAAGTTATTACAGGCCATCACTTTGCAGCAACAACCATTTCTGTTCATTCAGCGAACAACAGCAATCTATTCTAAGCTTTTCAGAATGTCAGTGAATGGTGGTCGCTGACACCAAAGTGTAAAGTTGTTGATGTGAAACAGCTTTCAAACTCGGCTGTGCAGAAGAAGTAGTCTAGCAGCATTTAAATAAAAAAATATTTTTTTTAAAGAACAGATGGCTGTAAGCTGCTGAAATGAACGTGATTAGCTAAGACAAACAAAATACACTATTTGCGAGGAAGTAGGCCTACACGACATGTTAACAAGAGAGGGCGCTGTGTGTGCAAATGATTAATAAAAATGGGTTTTATTCCTTGCCCTATTATATATTATTTGCCCTGTTTACTGCAATAACGACGCTTTGGGTATAATGAGATAATTAGGCCGTCAAAAGTTCAGTACCGGGTACTCTTCTGTTTCTCTCTCCTTCCCAGACATTCAGCAGAATATCCCAACATGGATCAGTTGAGACAGAGGAAAGATAATCAACAACTCAAGAACAGCGTTTTGAGAACCTCTGAATACCAGTCGGAATATCGCTGTATGATACCACGGGCACCAGCCTTCAGGATATTGTCAAGACATGATGTGGGTCACAGTCGTATTGTTGTGAATTCCCCCCCCCCCACTTTTTTTTGAGGGGGGGGGGGGTGTTTGTGTGCGAATGTTCAATGATCGAAAACAAGCAATAGACACTTGACGAGAAATAGTATGGAGGCGGGAAAGGTAGTGGGTGTAACTGGGAAAAGCGTAGCGTTCAAGGGTTTGTCTGTTTGTCGGATATGTGAGTGTGCTCCCCAGGACAAAAACAAAACTGAATTAAAGACAATGTTTTCGTCCATCTTTTCTAGCACATGTTGTCCTCCCCAAAAAAAGTTGTTGAGCTATGGAGTTTTGCGCAGTGCCCAAATAGGCAATTCACTCGCATGGAATTTTAACAGATATAATACGATTTAGATGTGCACAAAACATATACTTTGGATGAAGAAAGAAAACATGATGTACATATGTATAAAAATGTCCACACTTTCTCAGATTCTGACTAACAGAGCTCATTCAGCGGGTTACGTTCCATTGCTGTAACAGCCGCGGGAAGCAACTCGTTTCAGCTCGATCCTTAAAAATCTGAATCGTCGAAATGTGGAACAAAATAATTGTTTATTTACGTAAGGTAGACACAAGTTGTAAGAGAGCCTGCTGTTAAAGGTATACTATCTCTGTGGGAAAAAAAAAATTAATACACAAATCAATAAATGGCTCCGTGCACTAGTTTGTTCATCTAAGAAAGAAAACAAATGCATGTATATTAGATCTATCGACGGTCCGCAGTTGGAACCTCGTTAAAACTAAACTGTTGTTACGGGACCGTAGTATTTCACATAGGAAGTTAATAGCTGAGGACTGAACACAACTCAGTGTTTTCTCTATTTGGCTTTGTAATTAAACCACCGTCCTCCAACAACTGTCTTTTCATCTTAGGTTTAACGAAGTTCCAACAGTCGACCGACGATATGTCTATCGGTAGGCTACGGACCACCTTGACTCTGATTAAACAACATGCTAACTGCCCGTATCTTGACTTTCAGATAAATCAACAAGTAGCCAGGCTGACACGTCCCACCGTTGCCAGTCAAGGCACCAGCGGAACCAGTGAAGAGAAAATGGTGAAAGACCAAGCAGCTAGTCATCCCAAATACCTGGGCATAAAACAAGTGTCAGGGGGTGAAATGGACGATATTGTTAACCGTGTCACCAAGCCCACCATGATGAGCACTATCAGAAATAAAAATTCTGGAATGACGGCTGTGGAAGCGTGAAGTTCATATGGAGCCGTTAAATAAAATAAAAATTGTAAATAGATGAAATCATGACTAAGACTTATTTATTAATATTATTCTGAAAGTCCATGTTAGACCTCTCACACAGTGAACACAGCACCAGCACAGCAACAGCACAGTGGTAGCAAAACGCTGGGTCAAATTTTTAGGTAATATAGATTGCACTACGCGTGACGGAGTGGCGCCGTTTTGCCGACCAGCGTAACCCCTGCATGAACCCAGCGTTCACCCGTCGTTTTGCTGAAAATTTGATTTTAGTGTTACACTAAAATTCGGCCAGCACTGGCCCGTCATCAGCAAGATGGAGATAGACGTAGAAGCATTAACTGAAGCAGTGAGAAAAAGACAAGTCCTTTATGACAAAAGTGATGAGGATTATTCCAATAGAGTTTTAATAAATCAACGATGGATTGAAGTCGCCGAGGAAGTCGGAATTGATGGTGAGTAGTAATGTTTATTAAAATCTTATCTAATCCAGTTATCAAGTTTTTAGTCCCCCCCCCCCCCTCTCTCTCTCTCTCTCTCTCTCTCTTTCTCTCTCTCTCTCTCTCTCTCTCTCTCTCTCTGTCTCTCTGAGACCTGAGACATCCCTTATCTCCCCTCCCCCCATTCTATTTTTGTTTATTTTACTGCACTTTTATCAAATGATATAATAATGTGTTTGTCAGGTCCTGTCATGTTTCTCTATGACTGTATTGTTACTCCCTGTAGTTTGGCTCAACATCATGATAATTGCAGTCGAATCCAAGTCGTGAAACTAGGTGAACAATAAAAAAAGGAATAGAAGTGTTTTCTGTATATTTCATCATGACACTGGTCTAGTAACACAGTATTCGTTTTGCCATGGAAGAGTTCCAGCAGGGGATGTGAAATAGTTCATCAATGTTTCTCGCACTCTCAAGGCATTTTTTGTAGATCGAATGCTACCATTGATATTGGATCCTTGAAAGCTTATAAGAGTATTTGGGGTTTGAATCTGCTCACCCATTGAATCACACGGTGATACACGACAGGGTTCTTGTATGAGAACAAAGTTATGAAGCACTGTTATTGCCTTGACAATATCGGTGGCAATGTTTGGTTGGACATCCATTGGCCTTTGCAAAAGTCTCCACATCATTGTCAGGAGCAGATTTGGTTCATAAGAGTAAATTTTTGCGAGAGCAGTAAGTAATTTTTAGAAACGTAATTATTGTACGAGCCAGCATAACTTGGCCTTGAGCTGGTCTCGTAAACAATGTGTTTTGAACAGTTTTTTCCCTGATAGATAGACAGAAGGTGGGGAAGGATAGAGGGACAGCGTAGGTGTGCATGACTGAGCACTTGTTGTATCTCGTGTTTTGAACTAGGGTTAGTAAAGAGGGAAGGGGTGAGTAGGAATTAAATGTTATTGAGACGTCTGTTGACGTACAGAAAAACCGTGATCCAGAGTGAAAGCTCGGGGTTTTGAACATGTTAAGAATTTATTGCTGTAAAATTTATATTATATTGTATTGAAGTAATTCGACCTTTGATGTCGACCCAAGGTCGTTGCGTAGGGCTGTTACTTAAAATAACTCAGTTCGGCAGCTGAGCTAGAAGTGGTTGCACCAATCACAATCCAGGAATTAGACGGTAAGCTGCAGATGCAGTCCAGTATTTAAGGCCATACAGAACTTAGTTCTGGGCCACATGTAGAAAATCCATTTACGAGGTGGACGGCGATAGTCCTCAGCCAGATGAGGGACATGGAGACGCAGTTGAGCAGTCCATTGTGAGGGGCCTGATTGAAAGCTCCAGAGCCTAAGCTACTTGGTTTGATATAAACCCACAGCGTTTACATCCAGCGCTCTCACTCCCAGTGAGGGCCGCATGGTGAGAGTCTATACTAATTTGTAATGATGAAAGTGAACCGTTCTACTTACTTTTGAAGACAGTTTCAGAGCTACCGCCAGACAACGCATGGTTGTACAAGCATTCTCCATGGCGTGTCTAGAGGAAATGTCCACATCATAACATGTCTCATTGAATTAATAGAATTTAAACTGTTAAATCTGTCGCCACGTGCGCGGATTCTATTTGCCATATAACTCATATGACCTGCAAGTAGTTAGATTGAATTCGTTAGTCTTTATAAAAGCTGTAGTTCCATTAGTTAGATTCAGTTGCCTTTGAATTGATATATATATTTATAATTATATTTGTTACATTAATTCCTGTAATTAAACTGCTCTACAGTTCTGCTAAAATTGAAAGCAATTGATTTATTTAGTTTCTAGAGTGCAAGTATTTATTTTTGTGTGTTCGTCGATTGTGGGAGCGGACCTCGAAAGAGTGTCAGTCGAAATATCCCCATGTAACCCACATCGCGACACTGGAGGGGACACTACACACCATTGTTTAGTTTATAGTTTATTTAGATTAGAGTATATCGTTTTTCTCTTTGATTAACTTTTGTTTCTTTTCAGTTTCAGTGCTCACGTGGTCTTCACGTTGAGCTACTTTAATTACTTCATTGTATTTAGTTTTGTATACTGCTTTCTTTCATTATTTGTTCCACATATTTCCGGCTCTCCCATTGACCCGAGGATCGAGGCCAAGGAGACTTCAACATAACTAAACGAAGAAAGACAAACGTACTGACTGTGGTGTACGCAAGGGCTAAAGGAATCTCCACCAGTTCCTTGAGTTAAGTGATTCCATCCTTAATATCGTCTGCGTTAAGGAGTTGAGTGTTCCTCCTTCTGTTTTACAGGCTCATTTTACTTTTTCTCTGTGTTTAGGAACCCACGGGCGGTGGCGAGGGCGTTCTTACGTGTGCGTGTCCTCTGTGCCAAAGTGGTGGCTTGGTCGCCGATTTTGCCGTTTCGACGACAACGTCTGCGGTCTCGCAACAACCAGTGGTGATTAAAACAGTGAGGATTCGCATTCGTGAGAATAGACTTTGATAGGGATCTGTACAGTTTGTTTAGATTGTAGCGTTTCTATCTTCCTCGTTGTTTTAGGAAGACGTCTCTCTTGTCCTCTTCTTAATCCTATCTGTAAATATGTTCAGACTGTAGAGTTTGTTATTGTCCGTCTTTTCTTGTTAGTCTAGCGTCGAGTTTCGTGTTTTTTTTTTATTACACCTTACGTACATTGTAATTATACATTCCTTTTCTTAAATATATTGCCTGTGTGAATCATGCGTCAATGTTGACGCATTGATTATATTCTCTGGTTGTTGTGACGAGTAAGGCTCATAGGCCGGAAGTTAAATATATTGTTGGGAATAGAGATTCCCCATTCAAGCGCAGTTGTGCACCTGCCTTGAATCTTCAGTAACTAAGTACTGAAATAGTAGTTCTTAAAAAGAACTTCAGGTAATAGAATTTACCTCGGAATTTAAAATATACGATAGCTATATAAAGATAGCTGTAATTTTAATCAACGAAATAAAATTGTCGTTGATTTATACGTCATAAACATTAGTTACGCAGTGATAACAGTAAGGACACTGCAAGTTGTATAACGAAGGAACAGTGTTGGTAATTCGTCGTTCTTAGTAGCGGCCACCCGACGAGGTCAATTGGCCTCAGGGATAATTGATAACTTCAGGTTAATAATTAAGATTGTTATTTTAATCGGATAATCGTAAAGAATACAGTGCTAACATAGTTCACTGTACGCAGGTTATCGCGTGAAGGATCCGGATACCTGACCTTTATCAATACTAGATCTCATATAGAGACTTATTCGGAGTCTTAACCATAATGACTGATTACTCTGCCTATATTAACGCGGCGAAGCTGTTGGGCGTCCCCGATGATCAGCTACCCGCTTGGTGCGAAAGGAAACAAAAGGAAGACCAAGAGCTGGCTCGAGAGGAGCGCGCCGCAGAACGAGCCGAGAAGGCCGAGGAACGCGAACGAGAAAGAGAAAAAGAACGACACGAAAGAGAAAAAGAAGAACGAGAAAGAGAAAAAGAAGAACGAGAAAGAGAAAAAGAAGAACGAGAAAGAGCTGAGAACGCGGCTCAAAGAGAGCATGAAATTTTTCTAAAGAAACTAGAATTGCAGGCCATCCAGCCCACCGCGGCTCCGCTAGCATCCGCGAATAATGTTAAAACTAAGCCGAAGCTACCGACCTACAATGATAAGATCGACCACATCGATTCTTACATCCATCGCTTTGAGCTCCACGCTGTAGCCGCCGGTTGGGACCGCACGGAATGGACTTCGTGCCTTGCAAATTTATTGACTGGTCGTGCGCTTGAGGTATTTCATGGCCTCAATATTGAAGATTCTAAAAACTATGATGTCCTTAAAAAGGCTCTTCTCAAAAGATTTCAACATACAGAGGACGGGTTTCACCAACGATTCCGGACGTGTAAACCGGACCCATCCGAAAACTTCTCTACGTACGTTGATCGATTAAAGCACTACCTCGACCGCTGGATTCAGTTAGCCGGCATCGCTGACGGTAGCTTTCAAGGGCTGTACGAGCTAATATTAAAGGACCAAATTTATAACGCGTGCCACCCTGATCTGGTGTCCCACCTTAAAGAGTGGGCACCGAAAACATTAATAGAAACCACGTCGTTGGCGGAGCAGTACGCTTCTGCCCATCCCAATCGTTCGCTGGCGAAACCAAAAACAAGCGAACCCTTTTATGCCGGAGTCAGTGGTGCTCCACCTGCGGGAAGTAGAAATTCCCGTCCTACTAATCGCCAGACACCGTCTCCGAGGGCATACTCCCAACCGCCACCGAATCGATCGCGCGGTTTTCCGCGACGTGCTGGACCACCCACTGGACCACAAGCGCAAAATTTTTCTGGTCCACCGCGTCGGGATAATTACAAGGGCTTCCAGTATCAAGGCCCACCATGCCCACCTCCTTGGGCATATTTTACTACTCCATATAACGCGCCTCCAATGCCACCCCAACGTAACGTGAATATTATCAGGTGCTATCGGTGCAATAGACCTGGGCATATATCAAAGGATTGTAAAGTAAAATTCGAGGCTGCGAATGCTTGCACTGTCGTAGTTCCGGCTGCACAGAATGTCAGCCCCGTCGAACTCACGTCGCCCATGACGGGCGCCGTCCCGGTGATGTCGGCCCTTCATCAGCACGGGTCATTGACATTATATAAAGGTCATGTAAATGCCATACCCGCGTCCGTGTTACGGGATACAGGATGCACCACCATAGGTGTCCGGGAGTCTTTGGTTCGACCGACCCAACTTATTGAACAAGAGGCAACATGTATTACTTTTGGGGGCTCCGTCGAGCGTTTCCGACTCGCGGAGGTCTACGTCGCCACGCCATTTATTACCGGTGTCGTAACGGCGTGTGTTTTACCGAATCCGGTTGCCGATTTAATAATTGGTAACTTACCACAGGTGAACGATACACCTGACGGCGACTTGAACATCTGGACAGAAGAAGTTGCGTGTGTAATCACCCGACAACAGTCAAAGCGTCCACCGGATAGTAATTTAGCGACCCCCGTTTTTGATTTCAATGTCACGCCTTCCATTTTTTACAGAGAACAACAAAACGACTCTTCACTTCAACCGCTGTTTGCGAGGGTTCAACCTCAGAATGGAAATGCCTCTCCATTCCTTATTAAGAATAAATTACTTTATAGAAATTTCAGAAATAAACGCGACGCCGTCGAACAGCTGGTAGTTCCTAAGTCGTTCCGTCGTGATATTTTGCGTCTCGCGCACGACACTTCCTTTTCAGGCCACCAAGGTTCAGCCAGAACCAAGTCACGAATATTGGCACATTTTTTTTGGCCTGGAGTATACGCGGACGTCAACCGTTTTGTGGCGCGCTGCGATGTGTGTCAAAAACGTACACCCAAAGGTAAGGCATCGCGCGCGCCCCTACAGGAAATGCCTCCAGTCTCAATCCCATTTCAGCGGGTCGCGATTGACTTGGTGGGCCCTCTTACTAAATCAGATAGGGGCCACCGTTTTATTCTTTCGGTCATCGACTACGCGACGCGCTGGCCTGAGGCTATTCCCTTGAAAGACATTACGGCTGACCATATCGCTGAAGCGCTTATGACTATTTTCTCGCGAGTCGGATTTCCCGGCGAGATTCTTTCCGACAGAGGTCCACAATTCACCTCTGAACTATACAAAAAGGTGCTGGAGTTAGCGGGCATTAGGCAGAAATTAACGTCCCCCTATCTGCCGCAATCAAACGGTTGTTGCGAGCGATTGAACGCGAGCATGAAGGCAATGTTAGCCCGCGTATCTGCCGATAGACCAGGAGACTGGGACCGTCAGCTCCCCGCTATTCTTTTCGCCTATAGGGAACTCCCGCACGCGTCCACGGGTTTCTCCCCATTTGAACTATTATACGGACGTAAACCACGTGGCCCGATGGCCATTCTTAGTCAATTGTTCACCGGTTCGGAAACCGATGATTATGATACGCGCTCCGCGTATCAATATGTTGTCGATCTCCGACAACGAATTATTAATGCATGCAAAACCGCTCTGCAATTTGCATGCGCTAGAGCGAGTTCTTCAAAATTTTATCGCGATCAGGGCGCCCAAATGCGCGCCTTAACCGTCGGAGATCTGACACTTGTACTTTTGCCTCAAACGCAAAATAAACTCCTTCTAACGTGGAAGGGACCATATAGAGTCCAACAGAGACTCTCCAGAGTCAATTACTTGATAGACATCCGCGGGCAGCAAAAAGTATTCCATATTAATATGCTCAAAAAGTACCTGCCTAGCGATGATCGTCGTCGAGGCGACTCCGTTCATGTCATCGCAAGGGCCAACGCGGCTTTAGTTACTGTCGACGACGAGGACCCGTTAAGTATCGACAGATCCTTGCCCATATTACAAGCCTCCGAGAGCATCAGTGATATTAATATCAGTGATGAGCTTACGCCGTCTCAAAAACAGGACCTTACGGACCTGCTCCAAGAATTTGCGACAGTGTTCACTGACCTGCCCGGTTCTACGTCTTTAGTCCAACATGTAATACGACTTCAGACAGACGTACCAGTGTTTGTTAAACCGTACCCGTACCCGCTGCACGCTCACGAAACAATAATCACCGAGGTACGTGCAATGTTACAATTAGGCGTAATAGAGCGGTCTACAAGCCCTTATTGCTCGCCCATTGTGTTAGTCAAGAAGAAAGACGATACCGTGCGCTTCTGCATTGACTATAGAAAGCTCAATGCTAGTACCATCTATGATGCGGAACCCATTCCCAATCAGGAGGACCTTTTCGCGCGGTTATCTAACGCCACTATCTTCTCTAAAATAGACTTATCCAAAGGATATTGGCAGATTCCTCTCGAAGAGGATAGTAAACAGTATACAGCCTTTCAAACCCCTTTGGGTTTAATGCAATGGAAATATATGCCTTTTGGACTGGTTACTGCACCAGCAACTTTCGCGCGCATGATGAACATCTTATTAAATGAACTGCGCTGCGTGTTATCCTACTTCGATGATATATGTATTTTTCAGACCGATTGGGCTGGCCACTTGATGGCCCTTCGTGAAGTCTTTGCCACTCTTCGCCGAGCTGGCCTTACCGCGAGGCCCAGTAAGGTCTTCTTGGGCTATTCCCACATAAACTTCTTGGGTCATACCATAACCCGCGGGGTTCAGACTCCAGACAATCGCAAAATATCCACTATTTTGAAACTTCAACCCCCTAAAACTAAAAAACAAGTCCGTAGCTTGTTGGGACTTTTGAATTACTACAGGAAGTTCATACCAAACTTTTCTTCCCTTTCAGCCCCGTTATCTGATCTAACGAGGAAGAATTTTCCAAATAAAGTCGTCTGGACGCCTCAGTGCGCTGATGCCCTTCAGACTATTCAGAATTTATTTTCTACTTTCCCCCTGCTTGTTTTACCAGATATTCGCCAGACCTTCGTCGTCCGTACAGATGCGTCGGATAAAGGTATCGGCGCCGTGTTGCTCCAAGAGCATGAAGGTTCCTTACGTCCGTGCTTTTACGCAAGCCGGAAGCTACTTGATAGAGAGACTCGATATGCGATTATCGAACGTGAGTGTCTCGCGATTGTTTACGCGGTCGATGCATTTTCTCGATACTTATTAATGTCCGAATTTATAATTGAAACGGATCATCGTTCATTACTATTCCTCAAGTCGAACAGAGCGAGAAATGCGCGACTTACCCGATGGAGCCTTGCGCTCCAGGAATACAAATTTACCATTAGAGCTATACCTGGGAATGATAATCTACAAGCCGATGTGTTGTCCCGGTTAATTTAGTATCATTATATAGTCTGTAAACATTGAGGTTGAGCATTTTTCACCTTATTCGGAGACCGTGGATGGTTTCACATTATTTGTCCTACAAGTTATGGGCATACTTTCTCAAAATTTATGTGATTCCTTTATCCACTAGCGTCCATTCTGACCAAGACCTGAGTTCCAGACAACCTTGACGCCTTTGTCTGCGGGTCAATGAGATGAGGAAATGGCAAACCAAGGGACCAGACCTACTGCTGCCAGGATACCATTACGTTAGATTAACCATTGTTTGTACATGTTATATATGTCATAATTACGCTCAGTGAAGCTATGAGCTAGATGCTCAATATTTTAAGTCTTTACAGTATGTCTTTGTGAAATAGGTTATCACTTTAATTGTAACGATATTGTTACATTACATATATTACACTATACACAATTACCACATATATTATAGAACGTCGCATATGTCCTTCAGAATGCACGTTCTCAACAATTTTTTTCATGACTTTCAGTTAACGCTATAGTTTTTCCATATGGCTTCCAAATGTATTCTGACTTAATGACTTTAGTACACATTGTGTCGTTCAAACCCTAAGTTTTCACTGGGGTGGGGGATGTGTCAGGAGCAGATTTGGTTCATAAGAGTAAATTTTTGCGAGAGCAGTAAGTAATTTTTAGAAACGTAATTATTGTACGAGCCAGCATAACTTGGCCTTGAGCTGGTCTCGTAAACAATGTGTTTTGAACAGTTTTTTCCCTGATAGATAGACAGAAGGTGGGGAAGGATAGAGGGACAGCGTAGGTGTGCATGACTGAGCACTTGTTGTATCTCGTGTTTTGAACTAGGGTTAGTAAAGAGGGAAGGGGTGAGTAGGAATTAAATGTTATTGAGACGTCTGTTGACGTACAGAAAAACCGTGATCCAGAGTGAAAGCTCGGGGTTTTGAACATGTTAAGAATTTATTGCTGTAAAATTTATATTATATTGTATTGAAGTAATTCGACCTTTGATGTCGACCCAAGGTCGTTGCGTAGGGCTGTTACTTAAAATAACTCAGTTCGGCAGCTGAGCTAGAAGTGGTTGCACCAATCACAATCCAGGAATTAGACGGTAAGCTGCAGATGCAGTCCAGTATTTAAGGCCATACAGAACTTAGTTCTGGGCCACATGTAGAAAATCCATTTACGAGGTGGACGGCGATAGTCCTCAGCCAGATGAGGGACATGGAGACGCAGTTGAGCAGTCCATTGTGAGGGGCCTGATTGAAAGCTCCAGAGCCTAAGCTACTTGGTTTGATATAAACCCACAGCGTTTACATCCAGCGCTCTCACTCCCAGTGAGGGCCGCATGGTGAGAGTCTATACTAATTTGTAATGATGAAAGTGAACCGTTCTACTTACTTTTGAAGACAGTTTCAGAGCTACCGCCAGACAACGCATGGTTGTACAAGCATTCTCCATGGCGTGTCTAGAGGAAATGTCCACATCATAACATGTCTCATTGAATTAATAGAATTTAAACTGTTAAATCTGTCGCCACGTGCGCGGATTCTATTTGCCATATAACTCATATGACCTGCAAGTAGTTAGATTGAATTCGTTAGTCTTTATAAAAGCTGTAGTTCCATTAGTTAGATTCAGTTGCCTTTGAATTGATATATATATTTATAATTATATTTGTTACATTAATTCCTGTAATTAAACTGCTCTACAGTTCTGCTAAAATTGAAAGCAATTGATTTATTTAGTTTCTAGAGTGCAAGTATTTATTTTTGTGTGTTCGTCGATTGTGGGAGCGGACCTCGAAAGAGTGTCAGTCGAAATATCCCCATGTAACCCACATCGCGACAATCATAGCTATTCTGCCAAAATATCCTTCAACAACATTTCTTGCTCGCGACAAGCGATTATTGAAAACCTCTTTGTCATGTGTAAGTTGCCGATGAGAGAAAGGCTTCATGATATTATCCTTTAATGGGAAAGCATCATCGGCAACAAACATGAATGGCAACTTGATGTCCGTTTGTGGTATGGTGCCCTCAGTGGGAATACCGAGGGTTTCCGATGCAAGTTGTCTACCAAATACTGATTTATGAAAAATTCCCCCATCGTTGTTACTTCCACGCGAACCAACGTCAACTACCACAAATTTCCCCTCTGAGTCGGTGACAGCTAGGAGAATTATTGAGAAGAAGCCCTTATAATTATAGTAAAGAGAACCTGATTTATTTGGCTTTTTGATTCGAATGTGTTTGCCATCAATTGCTCCAAGGCAAAGAGGAAAGTTGTATCTTGTATAGAAATCGTTTGCTATGTTAATCCATTTTTCTCTATCTGGAGCAGGCATGACTCGTGGATGTAAAACGTCCCACAAAACTGCACACGTCTCTGTTGCGATTTCTCTTACTGTAGATACACCATGTCAGGCCAGAGTTTTCTGCTATTGTATGACAGTACACAATACAGCCTGCTACTGTCACCCCCACTGTCTTGTGGGTCATCTCGGGAGAGAGGAAGACTAGGGGAAGGTAACCCTGAATACAAATACCACACTGCCTTGTGTGTTGCTATGATAGCAAAGGCTATGGGAGTAAACCCAGACAGAAAATCAGGAGTGGAGACCCGAAGGTGGTTGTCAGGGAGAACTGCATCAAACTGGCTTCCAGCATCTCCTGCAGCCGGACTAGTTCCAAATGTATTGACCTGGTCTCTCCCTTGGGTTTAACTAGAATGGCAGAGAGAGGGGTGGTGCCTCTGGGCAAAGCACCATCTCTTAAAAATAGCCCAGGCAAGGCAGCAAAACGAGGAGGCGTTTGCTCGGGCTTGGCAAGCGTCTGTCTCCCCTCTATAAGCCCACCCATTTCCGATTTGGAGAGGACACTCCAGCCATCCGTTACGGATGGGCACAACACGGGAGGTGGCAGTTACCGGTGATAAGCTCAATCCATTTGGCGTACGGATGAGCGCCAGGGGTCCCCTCTGTCGGTGGGAGCGGCTTTTCAGCTGCATTGATCAACTACCGCCCGCCGTAACCTGGGCAGCCCCCAGGCAGTTGGGTGTTGTTCCGCCACGTCAGCCTGCTTCATAAGGTGGTTGGAGCTAGACCAAAAGTCAAAAAGCTGACGTAAAGTGTGCACCTGGCAAAAACAGAAAAATACTAAAACTTGGTACCTGGAACGTCAGAACAATGCGCCCAGGCTTGCAACAGCAAGATCTCACTAATATTGACTCCATCAGGAAATCCCAAATTATTGATCGAGAACTTCAGCTACTAAACATCGACATCGCTGCCCTTCAAGAAACTCGACTTCCCGACTCCGGGTCAGTCAAAGAAGAAAACTACACCTTCTTCTGGCAGGGCCTTAGCAGCGAACAGCCGAGAATCCACGGCGTGGGCTTCGCCGTAGAAAACTCCCTTATCAAGTCGATCGCAACTCCAATTGGAGTGTCAGAACGCATCATGACACTCAGACTGAACACCCGGTCTGGTTTTACCAACATTATCTGTGTCTATGCCCCAACACTTACCTCCTCTGACGAAACCAAAGACATTTTCTACGAGGCATTGCAGAGGACTCTCCACAACATCCCTCTCACCGAAGGCCTGCTAATTCTGGGTGACTTTAACGCTCGAGTGGGAGCAGATCACTCCGCATGGCCAAAGTGCATTGGGCACTTCGGCATTGGCAACATCAACGAAAACGGGCAGCGCCTTCTGGAGCTATGCTCCGTAAACTCATTATGTGTTACAAACACGTACTTTGACCTTAAGAGATGCCAAAGAACATCATGGCGCCATCCCAGGTCTGGCCATTGGCATCAATTAGATCTTATTCTCTCAAGGAGGAAGAGTTTGGGCTGTATAAAAATAACTCGTTCCCTCCACAGTGCTGACTGTGACACCGACCATGCACTGGTAGTCAGCAAAATCAAAATTTCGGCCAAGAAAATATACAGATCAAAAGCCCCTTCAATCCCTAAGATCAATGTAACAGCAATCAGAGATGAATCAAATAGAAAGTCATTTGAAAAGTTATTTGCTGAAAGCATGGATAATGTCACCCAATGTGACTCGGTAGATGAAACATGGAACACTCTCAGTTCAAAAATTCATGACTGTGCCATCAAGTCTTTTGGACAGCATAAAGTTTCAAACAACGACTGGGTAGCCCAGAACAGCGAAATTCTCCTACCTCTCATTGAGCAAAAGAAATCTGCTTTCAATGAGTATAACAAAAATTGCAATCAGAGTACAAAAACTTGTTTGAAAAATGCAAAAGCTAAACTTCAGCTGGAGGTAAGACGTTGCGCCAACAAATACTGGACAGACTTGTGTAACAGCATACAAGAGGCAAATGAAAAGGGAGATATGAAAACCGCCTTTAGTCAGATGAAAGTAGCCCTTGGGCCAATCATCACCAAAAGCGCCCCACTTAAGTCTGTAAATGGTGAACCCATCACAGATAAAAATGAACAACTGAATAGGTGGGTAGAGCATTACTCTCTGTTGTATTCAACTGAGAAAAATATTCCACCAGATTTTGAGGAACACCTCCAAAAACTGCCAATAATGGCCGAACTTGACGCTGAACCTTCCTTAGTCGAGCTTTCCAATGCAATCGACCACCTGTCTGCTGGAAAAGCCACAGGAAGTGACAACATTCCTGCAGAGGTATTAAAAGACCTAAAAGGCCCACTATTACCACACCTGTATAATCTGTTACTGCAGTGTTGGAAAGAAGGCGTGATACCACATGATATGAGAGACGCCAAAATTGTCACACTTTACAAGAACAAAGGAGACAAAGGCGACTGCAACAACTATCGAGGCATATCCCTCCTCAGCATTACTGGAAAGGCTTTTGCTCGCGTCATCCTCTGCCGCCTTCAACAACTGGCGGAAAAAGTCTTACCAGAAACACAATGTGGCTTTCGAAGCAAACGATCAACTATTGACATGATATTTGCACTTCGGCAAATCCAAGAAAAATGTAAAGAACAAAACAGGCCGCTTATAACATGCTTTGTGGACCTAACAAAGGCTTTCGACACCGTAAGCCGATCTGGCCTGTATGCAGTCCTTAAATCCATAGGCTGTCCACCAACATTGCTAAAACTTATTGCATCCTTCCACACTGACATGAGGGCATGTGTCAACTTTGAGGGCTGCACATCCAATTCATTTGCTGTAAACAGCGGTGTGAAGCAGGGATGTGTTCTTGCTCCTACCTTATTTGGTATATATTTTGCAGCCCTACTCAAGAATGCCTTTGGTCAATGTTCAGGTGGAGTACTTATTAACACCAGAGTGGACGGCTCCATTTTTAATGTTGCCAGACTAAAAGCAAAATCTCGTACAGAGCATATTATGTTACAAGAGCTCCTCTTCGCAGATGATGCTGCAATCGTGGCCCACGATGAAACCACGCTCCAGGCTCTCATCAATAGCCTTGCCAAAGCCTGTGACAAATTCATGCTAAAGATCAGTGTCTCAAAAACTGTAGTTTTGACACAAGGCTTGAGAAACTCCAACCCAATCATGCTGAATGGCTCTCCTCTGGAGCAAGTGGGAAAATTCTGCTACCCAGGCTCAACCATCAGTGGTATCACAGACATAACAACTGAAATAAATGCCAGAATAGGAAAGGCGGCCACAGCTTTTGGCAAACTCTCAAAAAGGGTGTGGAACAATAGCAAGCTGACCATCAAAACAAAGGTACTCGTGTACCAAACTTGCGTCCTAAGCACCCTGCTGTATGGCTCAGAGACATGGACCACCTACTCCAAACATGAAAGATCCCTCAACTCCTTCCACCTGCGCTGCCTACGCAAAATTCTCAAGATCAAGTGGCAAGACAGGATCTCAAATATCGAAGTTCTGAGCCGAGCCAACATTCCATCAACTCAGGCTCTCCTAGGCAAAAAAAGACTGCGGTGGCTTGGACATCTCCACCGTATGGAAAATGATCGCATCCCCAGACAAATTCTCTACGGGGAACTTGCTACTGGCAACCGACCCAGAGGTAGGCCACATCTGCGATTCAAAGACACTTGCAAGGTCACGATGAAAGCATTCAACATCGACCCCAATGAATGGGAGAACCTTGCAAGTGATCGAAGCAGATGGAGACAAAAATTGCGCAGTGGCACGCTCGCAATAGACTTCAAGGCAAAAGAAACATACCTGACAAAACGACAGAGGCGGAATGAAAACACTCGCCAAAGTGAACCCAAAAGACTGACCTGCAATCACTGCCATCGCACTCTCGGGTCAAACATTGGTAGAATAAGCCACGAGAGAAGCTGTCAGTCAAAGTGAAAGTGAATATTCTAGCTGCTAAGACCGTCTGTAAAGACGCTAAAGGCCATATATATAGATACACCAGCACGGAAGTGAAATGACAGAGAAACATGAGTTTCTCCCGAAGCTAGATACCTGAAATTACAAATATTGAATACTTTTGTATAGTTCAATAATCGATTGTTGCACAAATAATGACGGAGCACATTTATTTATTTTTTCTCATTCTGTTTTTCCGTTGATTTGCACTACTAGTACTGGATATAAACCTGTTCTAAATGTCCATATAAAACACTTCCCCTCACACATGCACCCCCCCCCCTCTCCTTTTGCATAACAATACCCGTCAGTCCAATCATATATATCCGTTGACCACTTTACCATTTTCTTTCCCACCCGTCATCAATATGTTGTCTACCGGTATATAATAATTTTCATCCCAACAGATGCAACTGCAAGAAAGAAATGGTCAGTGCTGAGGGATTCTTTCCGGAGGTATCATAAGAAGGATACAACCTTTAAATCTGGATCAGGGGGCAAATGCCACAGACCGTGGTACCTGTACAAAAACATGCTCTTTCTACTTCCTTTTGTTGAGGATGGAAAGGCCTCAACAACAACCAATTTGATTGAGGGACCGGAGGCTGAGCAGGAGCCCCAACAAGCATCCCAGCTTCTGGGGGACAACATGGACACAATGGTCGACAATGATGCGTCTTCACAGGGTGGAAGTTCATTGACAAATCCACGACCTGGTCCAAGCCATACTCCAGACATTCCCACGTCAACCGCTTCCAAACAACATACCAGGAAAAGGCCATATCCCCCGTATCCCCAAGACCGAGGATCTACTATATCCCCTTTTGATGCCGCAATGTTAGAAGCCCTAAAAGGGTTGCAACAACAACAGCAACAAAAACCGCCTCAGGACGACGACGCACAGTTCCTGTTAAGTTTATTACCGGTAATGAAAGGGTTGGACCCAATAACAAAATTTGAGTTCCGTGGAGAGCTCAACAACACAGCTTTAAGATATCTGCGGCGTTCTAAGCAGCCATCACCACAGTATGAAAACAATGACTATATATCTCGCACATCAACCCCATCATCCACATCTTCTACAGCTATTGCTGACAACGCATATCAATACAGCCAGTATGTCCCAACAACATCAGGCTCACAAGTTGATCCAACATCTCCCCCACCAGGCGACCCCTACCAGTATCACATGTACCACCAATACAAATGAATAAACAATGTACCTCAAGCTTTTCCATGGTCAGAAATGGTGCTGAAGTCGATGTGTGTAAACCATTCAATTCATTATGATGATTAAGGACACGTTGTCGTAGTTTCAGTGAACAAGTGTGTGTATGTGTTTAAAAAAAGTAAATAAAATAAATAAATAAAAAGATAAAAATTAAAAGCTTTGTGGGATCAATTAAATTCATGTAATATGTCTACATTGTGTCTTTTTCTTCATTATAACGAAATACCCAAAACAAATGTCCTTAATTGGCTAAATGAAGCCAATCATGCTCACTGAAATCCTAGCATTCACAAAGTGCCCTTGTTGACATTAATTAAAGGCTTTTAAATCATCTGGCAAGCCGCAATTAGTAATAATGAAGAGCGCAAGTTATGAACTTTTCTTACCTCAAAGTTATCACAAGTCCTTCTTTAGCAGGGATCCATTTTCGAAAATTTGTTTCCCTCTTTGCAATATGGGGTCCAATCAATTCTAGAAGCATATAAAAAGTACTTGGTTTCATCCGAATGTATGATAGGCATTTCTCCTCATCATTTAAAACTTCATCCATAAGGTGGTGAAATTCCCCATAAGTTCCTCGTCGTTGGTGGATTCTATGAACCCAAAATCTTCTTCTATTAGGCCTGTGACAACGTCTTTTTTTCAAACAATATAAAATTGTTAATATTTCGGCTGCCATGTTTCAGTTCTGACTCCGTACTACACACTGCTGGCGCTGGAACGGTGACGGACACACTACATTGTGTCATACAGCACGTCACCAGCACAGCAAAGGTCCAGCAACAGGCTGGACAGACGCTGTGCTGTTGCTGTGCTGGTGCTGTGCTCACTGTGTGAAAGGTCTTAGTATTGTCAGAAATAACGAATTGAGCATAATAAATGCACCACTTAATTCATAATGATCTTTAAAAGTCAGAATGGTTCAAGTGTAAATCTTTAGATGTGGAGAAGTTTGTTGCTGAAGAGATCGCACGATTGGAATACCTTGTCACAAATACATGTAGTAAAGTTTGTGGAAACACCACTAAAATGGGAGTGTAGGTAAAAAAGATCTGCTATGCTCATGCTTCTGAAATCGCCAGCGATATCCTCAAAATAATAAATCTACATTTTCGTTTCTGGCAATCAGCGCACATTAAAATTTCAGTGCTCATGCTGACCGAAAGCCAGTTGAAATAAGCATGCATTTCTGAAGTATCTAAAATAAATATGTGTAGTATTTTTAACTTCATGAATATTGAATACTAGCTGAGGTCCCTGGCCCTGCCCGGGATAAATCGGTTTGAATATTGGTTTCAGTTCTGGGTGGTTATTATGGACCTGCTTTATCTGGCCTGTTCCTATTTGTTTTTAAATAAGTCTTACTGCTCTGCCTTTGTGAGTTGACACCCTGCACATCCCGTACAACAGCATGATTTGCGCACGGGTTAGTGTGTTTGATAGTGAACACATCGCAGGAAGTGATAACGAAACCTTAAAATGGCAAACCATGACTCGAAATAGATCTAGATGATGGCGAAACAATAAATTTCCAATAAAAAAAAACTACACCGATTTGAGACTTCTGTTAAAAACTGTGCACCCTTACATCCATTCTGATGCACCATATAAAATTTGAAGTCTGAGTGTTGAGTGATTCAGAAGCCTTTTGCAACGAAAAATCTCAAGTCCACAAATATATATATAGATTTATCCTTTTCTCAAATAATTGTGTGATTTGTGTACATATCATTGTTGTTCAATTTCTGGAAATTAATGTGCATGTAGAGTTTATGTGGGTTTGACACATACCATCACAGTCAAGACAAGACATTGGTCGAATGAATGTAGTGAAATATGCATAATGAATGCATTGTGAGAATGAACAAAATGGTTTAGACATCATGATTGAAAGCGTTGCATGGAAGTGGCAGAAAAATGAAAGAGACAGACAGAGAAAAGGGGGAGGTGAAAGTTGAAAGACATTGGAGAAAAGAACAGAAGCTTTCATACTGCAAATATGACAAATAAAAGAAGCCAACAATGTAACGTATTAAAAGAATATTACTGCTGTATTTTAAAATGAGATAGATGCAAATGAAGGAAATGACAAAGGAGGTAACAAAAAATACAATAACATGTCAATAAAACTTTGTTGTTTTTCAGAAATTTATTCAACACTAATTCTTCAATAGGAATTTTTTTTACATACAGTTAACATTGAAGAATACTTGCACTTATGACCTGAATCAGTTTTATGGCAGTAAAATGTTTATCACTAAAACACATTAATATCTTAATTCATGAAATGAAAACATCCCTTGTGTACATTAATTAACAAGCCAGATGATGTAATTTGATAAATGCAATGACTTCTCCATATTTCTATTGACCTTCATATGGTTGAATATTCTTTCTCACTGGGATGTTAATGTAAAAAAAGAGGCCTGCATATCCACAAAATATGTGGATGGTCAAATATAATGCATTGTCAGGCTTTTTACATTCAAATGTTGGAAATTAAATTTCACTGTATAAACAAAAATGTTCATTATATTCAGACACGACCTTTTTTTTTTTTTTTTTTTGAATGATTGTTGTGAGCTTAGCATTTGGACTCTGTGAGCATATGCAGTGCATGCTATACACATACACAAATACACCACGAAAAAAAAAAAAAGGTTTAAAAAAAATAAAGACAGGAACAAATACATTATACAGATGCTTAATAAGAATGCCGTACAAAATGTGGTTTGGAGAGAAATGACTTTAACTTAAAAAAAACAAATAAACAGCACAGGAGCCCATGGGGGGCAGGAAACTACACTACAGCACACCAAACTGAACCAATAATGTGTAAGGCACCTATGCAAAAGATGACATCATGCATGGGGAACACAAGATAGATGTACAGAAAAACCAACCATAGCCTGCTTGAATGGCTTAAGTTAACAGATATTTTTAAAAAAAAAGAAGCTACAAAACAACAAAACCTGGCAACGAACTCTCAATTTGAGATTTGGAAGTTTGCGCTAATATTTATAAAACAACAACCACAATAATAATACATGTAGTAAGAATGAAAATAACATAAATTAAGAGGGCTAATACTAAAATCTGAGATGATAAAACTGTGTCCATGTAGTATGTTTCAAATGTTAAATACTTAATTTATAACAAGAGGTAACACTGATTAAAATAATGCTGAAGAAGAATGCAGTGCTTTTAAGAAACAATAAAAAAAAATAAGAGGCTCATTCTTAATAAGCATCTGGGTTGTACAAAAAAATATTTATGATTGAGAGAAAGTGACAAAACAATTATTTTTCACAACAGTGACAAAACAAAAGCTATCTACATTTTTGTAACATTTGCAATATGAAAAACATACAGCTCATGCAGCTGAATCTGGAATGTTTAAATTCATCACCATTTCAAATTTGATCCTCTTAACAAGTCAAATGCTTCATCTTTTGTATTTTTAATCTTTCAAGTCTCCTACTGTTACACTCCAATATGGCACCCTAGAGAAAGTATATATTTCCTAAAAACTAGCATTGGCAAAGCTGATAGAGCAAGGTCAACACAAGGAAAACCATTTGAAATTTAAAATTTCAGACTATGAAAATGCTCAAAGTATAAAACTGATAATTTTGATGCTTAAGTTGAATCGTGATAAGAATTAAAAAAAAGGACCTTCGTCAAGGCCACAAACACTGGAAAACTGACAAATCAAAAAGCAAAAATATTTCACTGCAAAATATATAAAAGAGAAATGCAGCGCCCCATACAATGACAGTAGGCAATAGTATGATTTACAAAACCCCAAAGGAAATAGAAAATTGAAACATATATGAAGTTAATCATTGAACATCCACAAAATAAAAGTTTATGCTACATCGTTGGCGCCGAGACATCAGAAAGAACATTTTTGCAGATACATTCTTGACGACACTGTTCTGCCATGTTCCTGTGTTCATTACACAAACACAAGATTTGGGAAAAAAAAAAAAAGAAGTAAACATTACAAAAAGCAACAAGCAGAGGCAATGTTAAGACTTATACCAGAGAGTATGAATTTATAGAGATCTCACTTCCACCAAATCGCGAAACTAAGTCGCAGCCATAATAATAATTGAAAGAGACCGTTTTCACCACAGACAGTGTGCTTATCTGTTTGCTGTGGTTTGTTCATATTTCTGGGTTGATTGAAACTATTTAGAGCCGTTCACACCCTGTGGAAATGCACAAACTGGTATTGTTTACTGCGGCGACCTACTTTCCACTCCATGCCAACAGTGGTTTCGCAGTGCCTCCCATCTCTTGCAGTGCAAAGCAGCCAATAGTGAACCTCTCTATACATACATATTCTCTGCTTAAACATTATACTTTAAAGAAAATATAAAAAAGAAACCCCACGCAACAATTAGTCGGGATGAGTTACCTACAGAGTATTAAACAGTCCCATCAACAACAAGCTGGAAATCTTCGGGTTTGGAATGACAAGAAAAACTTACTAACCAACAACAAAATACACACGCAGGACAGTGAAATGTGAGCAAAAGACAAGATGATCTGGTTATAAATTTTTAAACTTTGAGTCAAAGACTGAAGTATCACAAACATTTTGTCATGATAGTTTACATTTTTAAAAAGTTGGAAAATTCTATGGATGGTTAGAAAACCATATGTACACAAAAACACAGAGTTAAAAGCTTGCTGTGAAGCAGAAAGACCAAAGTAATTCTCACAAACAAATTTAACAGGAAACATTAACAGAGTGTATTTTTTTCCTAATACTGGTGATGTTGTATCATAGAAGATGAATTAGAAAAGCCATCTAAAATGTAGACCTACTATATTTAGAGTAGATGCTCCTGCTATACTTTATCAGTCAATATATGAATTCTCAGGAATATGAGCAGTATATAAGCCAATAGATTTTAACTTGCAACACACAAATATCTTAGGCAAGGTTACACAGATGTATTTCTATAAATCTACTGACAAAAGATGCATGTCTACACGGTGAGAAAGCGAATGAATTTTAGGTACTTAAATACATTTACAAATCACTAAATCTAGGAACATTATTATTATTATGGATATATCTGACACTGAGATTATTCTTGTATAGCCTTTTGACAGCATGACTTGCTTTCACAACAAAATATCTGCATACATAGAAAAAGCATGTTGCATGTATAATTTTTGCGCACAATATAAAGAAACACATCCATACAGCTCTTCTCGCTTTGAAATAAACCTCTAGTCTTCACAGATCGCTCAGTTTACACGTAAAGAAGAAGCACCAGGTTAATATGCTACTGATCTATATTAAGTTTTCTACAAGGCAAGACAGAAGAACTATGTTATTTGAAATCTTTACGTGAAAATTTTAAAACATTCTCAATGTTTACCTGCATTAAGCTGAATGTTAACTGTTATATCATTAAGTGCAGAGGCAACTTTGACAAACATCCAAATATACACAAGACTAAAAAACCTAAGAGCTAAGAAGCCTCTTAATAACACTAACCACACTGCATTGCAAGATGTGGTTTGATACCAAACTTCTACGACATACAGAACTTCAAACTATTTTTATTCACTTCTGAATTTTGCAAATTATGTAAGACAGTTAAATATTATTTTATGCTAGAGCAGGTAGTCTGCCATACAATAAAAAAATCCAACAGTTTCTGGGAAACAACTAAATATGATAAATGAACAACCCATCTATAAAATGTGGACGCTATGCACAGACAGACCATGTCAGTTATGAGAAATGAAAAAAACAAAACATCCTTGGAAACATAATACCACTCACATTTCCCTTCCTAAATAGAATCCAAACAAAACAAAACTAAACGACCCATTGAACAAATTATAAAACCACAGATACTTTTTGCCTCAACATTAATTTACAACATGTGCATAGGATGTGTTTCTTTCAAAAATTAAAAAAAAAATTGGGCTGCAAGTGCTAAAACTCTGACAACACAAGAGGAAACAGTAAACAAAACTAAATGTTAGGAAGCCCGAATATTTTTCCACTGAAGCCAAAAGACAACTACTAAAATCCATCTGCAGTACTAACTACCTCCCTGCATTTCATCAACTTTATTTTGGCAAACGTCCCAGCTTCGTGGCAACGAAAATGAACAACCCTAATTATCAAATAGATTCTGCCCATTTCTAATAAAAGCATATATAACAACATCTCAATATATAAATTCAAGTCATATTTAAAAGACATCCACATCTTGAAAATATCTCACTGACTCACTCTAAAACATGAAAAGCAGCGGATTGTATTTTAAGTGCATTACTAATAACTATCACCAGAAGAGAAGGTTGAATCAGAGCATGTTTCTTGACCTATAAGATAGATTGAAAAGCATACTAGTTTAACACAGGGTTAGATTCAGGGGCTCGTTTCCACATGGTGAAGTAGCCGAGGTCCTCGTCCTGAATGTTGCTGATGATGCGTTTGGGGTTGCGGGTGCGAGTGATGAGGATGGCCAAGCTGCTGATGGAACCACCCACTTTGCTTAGTTCGGTCATCTGGATGTGATGTCTGGGCCACAAAATCTTCTCGTCTAAAGTCTGGACAGAGTAAAGACAAAATGACAAACAATGAGACAATAATAAGCTATTCATTTAAAAAACAGTATAGGAATGTTCAGTCACTTTAGTATGGAACATAATGGGAAGCAGAATACACAAAATATAAATGAAAAAAAAACAAAAAAAACTTAACTTAAAAGAAAAAAAAAGATAAAAAAATTATCAAACAAAAATTTTTTTTCTAACTGAATATTTTTTTAACAACAAATAGAAAAAACAGCGAAGGAAATAAATACGGTCAATTTTCTTCTTTTTTGAAAATGGAACGTCTAATACTTTGCAAATGCCACACACATACACAAAACAACAACAACAAAAAACGTGATAGAAATCTGATCATCGTAATGGTGAAACAACACATCTGTCAGCAAACAAATCAGATGGCTCTGAACATCAATATTTCACATTTATAATGTAAGCACAACAAAGGGCATAAATGCACCAATTCAACATTAACCCTATTTCCACATAGCTTCTCCAGAATACTGATAAAAATTCACCACAATAGCAGGCCTACATTTGATCGGTGCAATGTCAAGACATGGCATTTACATTTACAAGCTCCAGACCTGTTTGGTAGGACATAATATGTCCTGTAAATGAAATTTATTACCATTGTTGTCATAAAGATATATTGGTTACTGGTACCAAAAGGTAGCATATCTACTCTAGACGCAGAAGGCACACTCAAACATATTAAAGGTGCCTCTGAGCCATCAACTGTCCATACATATGATAAATACAATGTCAAGCTCTTCATACAACAGTAAATGAGTTTGACTAATACATTTCAGTGCTATGGTATTACATTCGTGTCAAACTTTTCACAATATGAAAACAAAAGAAATACTACTGGAATTTAAAAACATAGTTGATGTATAAGACTGCAGAACATTTTGTTTTCCTTTACAAAATTTGCGCCCCTAACATCTGTGTTTCCTTTATCTCAATAGATCTACTGCGATAACTAAGAAAATAAAAAGATCTCCTGTGACAATCATGCACATTTATTATCTATCATCTAGTTCCATCATCTTCTGGCATCAATATTTCTATAATCTTAGTCAACAGTATTATATTAAAATATGTCTTTGCACTGAAGTCATCCCAATGGCACTGTGACGGAAAGATATTTGGAAACAAATTATTAAACAGTGTTGGTTTTACTTGGCTTCAAAAACTTGAGTCTCCGTTATCTTTCAAAAATAAAAATTTAATTAATCCTTGTCGAAATGTTGGCAGAGAATGGGCATGATTGTCTGAATACATCTGGATTTTGATAATGTTTTTGAAACATGGATTTTCTCATGTTGTGGTGTCTGAGGGTGCAAACAAAGTAATGAAAACAGAAGAACACAGAATTCAAACCCTTGCCAATGATAAACTGTTGTCACGTCTGTCCAAATTCTCTCACTGCCACTAACTGTAGATGAGAGTTTCGTAAGTCTCCAACTTAAGAGACAAAAGGGCTAGGCCTGTGATGCCACGCCCTTCTCTGGTCAGCTCATGCATGTCCACTTCCACTCGCTGGACCTCCGGTGGAATGAACTGGTCCAGGGTCTACGGAGAGTAGGTTGAGTTCATTACGACATGTCTTTTGGTGAAATTACGAGATACGATGCCATGCTATTGGCTAGCTCAGTTCTGCCATTCCATGCAGTCAAGTGTCAGTAAAATTCCACTTCATGATGGTTCTCACTCTCACAAGGCAGTGTGTTCTTGTCATCCAACTTGAATCATGGCACAAATGCTAGGTGCTATGCACACACAATGTCATGCTTGGTGTCACATCCAAATGAATTTAATATGCCCATGAGCCCACAACAGGTGATCATGACAAGGTGTACAATGAGGTAGCAATACAAAACATTCCAACAAAGGTAGAAGGAGGCCATTTCTCAGACTTGGAATGCTTGCAAATTTGACTTCAAAGATGTGATTTTCTGCCAGGTTGTTGGGTGGATGTTACACACTCATGCTTGACAGTCAAACAAAGTGACACACAAAATACTTTCATCATATGACCCGCCGCCAGGCCATAAACTTGAGTTCTGTTCATGCACGCTGTTTTCTGGTTATATTTCATTTTAACATCCCCAAATCTTGTGGGAACTAAATCAGGATCCTTATGAAATTTACAATCATGTGGCTTAAACGCTGACAACAAAATGATACATTTCACTATCTGCCAAAACAACAATTCTGGTGGTGCAATAATTGTGAATTCAGCCTTGTGATGAAATTGTATATATCCAAAACTTGTGATCACAAATGATAGGGTGAATCGAATATCTTCACAATTCCCATGCTGGTGGAGTGACAGGTGAGTGATGTACTGGTAAACATGAAAACACTCGTAAAAAATTAAATGTGCACTCACAAAAGTAAAACCAAACAATTTGACAAGAGCATCCAGTAATCCATTCATGTGTGGAAAAACATTCACAAAGGTCGGGGGTGCCACAACCCATACAAAAACCATGCTGGTTATCAAATAAAACAAAATATCCGAAGTAAATACCCAATAATCTGCTATCGTGTAATCTCATGAATTATTACGATAACAGCTGCCAAACAGAAATAAGCAATCATGTCAGATGCACATAGCAAGAACTGGATCTTACAATGTCAAATGTGAGACCAATACTGGCCTATAGTTGTGTCCTCTTTGCCATAAGTATCGTGGGTCATTTTCACATTCATCAAACCATAATATAATTTACATTCCATCAAAGGAATATGTGACAGATTTGTTAAGAATATTAAAAGGTAAAGAAGAATTCACTGCACATTCTTAAATATGACTCAGACATATATTTCATTTCTTAAAATCACATTGTTAATATGTAATGGAAAGTTAACATTTACAAAACTATGCTAATGAAGTGTATTAATTTAGAAAAAAATAACATACCCCATAACTCTTGTCTCCCATCTCATTACGAACATGATGTATCAAATGTCCGTTGACATACAGCATGTCTGTGCCCACACGGGTGTCCATCTGCATCACTTGGTAAGGGTAGTCAGCAACATCCTGCATTTGCTGTTGTTGAGAAAGAGAATAAAAGTTTTAAAACAACTCAATAAACAATAGCAATAAACAAAAATTTTCTCTCAGGTTCTTAAAGTACGGTATCTAGTATGGCTAGATACACTGTAAAGTGGACATTTGCGTTCTCTTGTCCGTCTAAGAGATAGAATTGCACTACTGGCACACGTTGTCACAACTAACTTCACATAATGTAGTAAAAGTTGTCACAACTGACCTCACATGATGCAGCTTAATGAAGTTATGCTGGAGAAAATATCCTCTGAATCCTCAAACTAAGTACACAATTAAAGTCTGGATCACAACTCCATGAAAATACATTTTTGGAATATTGAAAACAGCATCACCCTTCAAGGCATGCATGTTATTAAAAATGTTTAGACAGCAAATAATCAGTAGCAGCAGTTTCTTCTAAGAAAAAAAACCTAACAGAGGCTACAAAAACTTACACGCAGCACAGCCTGGACATCTGGACCAGGAGCCACCGCCATGACATGACGTCCAGCCATGTTAAAGACGTCTTTCAGGTGAAGTGCCTCACAGTTGGCAAAGTTGACCTTTGATACAGCATACTCAGGGAATGCCTCTGCAACAGCCTGTGCTCCAAATTCATTTGTTCTTTTCCCAACACCCACAAAAATCTCTTTACCTATTGTGGAGAAAGCAGATGGAAATTTGTTACAATAACACTGCAAATAGAAAAAAAAACAACAAACAATCAAACAAACTCAAACTGCATCAAAAAGACATGTATCTAGACATTCCATTAATGATACATGTCACCAATTTCAAGAGACAAATTTGATATTCAGAACTTATTATAATCTTATTATAAAAAAAAATAGTGGTGGGAGTAATTCATTTTAGTGCAATTTTGCCCCTTTTTTTGCTCGACTCTACAGCCTAAATGACAGTTTCAAAAATTCTAAAATTAATTTTCTTAAGTGTCAACCAATCCAGTCCAATTGCTTTTGTATCGACCGATTGTGTTGATTCGAGTTTAATGTATTTTTAAATAAAAGTTGTAAAAGTGTAAAATACAATGATCTTTGTTTTGGCTCCCTGTAGCAAGCCCATCGCACCGGAAACAATGTATTAATATGCGTTCAATTCGGTGCGCGCAATTTCCCTACCAGAAATGAGTGCGTATTGCCCTGGTGCGCACGAAATCTGATGTAAATCTGTAGAATATGGGAAGCTTTCTAGACCAAAAAGAGAGTGAAAGAGAGAACGGTAGGTTCACAGGTTTATCCCGGATAATGTTGGGAACTACATCTAGTATTTAAAAAAAATTTAGTTACCACTAGCAGCAGAACATTTATCTGACCAACTACGCACTGGTACTATTACCCTCACACTGGCAGTTGCAGCGTTTGGTGGTCCCGCTTCTTTAGACTGCCATCTTGAGGCATCAATGGTGGACTCGATACTGGTCAATGTCAAATTGTGGGGACATATGGATCCCCACAAGGATGCGACTTTAAGAGCGGGGGGTTGCAAGGGGATGGAGACCCCCCCCCCCCCCAAGTTTGTCCTCTATAGGGATGTTTTTTACAGTAAGGGCGCGGATCTGTGGTTTCCTGCTGAGAATAAATCACAGCATTGGTAGTATCGCAAGACTAACTCAAGCATTTTACTCTAGTCAGCTTCTCAAAGCATCTCATGGCTGTCTCTGCTAAAGGACATACCTGTAAAGAGAACATCCCCTCCATCCAGTGTGGCCTTTGCATTTTGGATTTCCACTACGTTCATGCGCAGATCTCCTTTCAACACCTTACGGATTTCTCCTACCTGCAATCAAAACAAAGGAACACAGATTAACTAATTACTACAACAAATCACTGCTTAAACTGTCACATGAAATGATACCATTTATCTGCAAGGACCGTAGATTCACTAACTAATGACACTTAGTCTATATCTTGTCATCTAGAGCCAGTGAAATATGGCTGCCCTTATCCGCGGATACTGCCCAGGTCTATCCGCCGATAATGTTGTCGGATACTGCTCAGGTTTATCCGCCAGCATTATCGGCGGATACTTGGATTTATCCGGCAACACTATCGGCAGATCTTGGGCCGCCAACAGTATCGGCGGATAAAGCTCGGGTTTATTTGCAGGTATTACTACTGTTGACTAATGACAACAAAAAAAAAAACAACAATTAACAAGTTTACAAACAAATAAGCAAACTGGATTTATTCCCTATTATTGTTGTTGGATAAAAAAAAAAAATTACCAAACAGACTGATTACTGATAAAAAGACTTTTATAAGAAAAGAAGAAAAAAAAACTACCCTGCCAAGAATCAAACCACTATCCCCTGACTCAGTGACTGACAGGCGAAGATACAAAATAAAAACAACTGGATTTATTCCATTACTGTTCTCGGATATTAAAAACAAAGATTGATTCCTAATAGAGACTTAGATCTAGATCTATAAAAAAAACAAAAAAAACTGACCTGCTGAGACTCGAACCACGGCCCCCTAACTGACAGGCAGAATTGCTAACCACTACGCTACTGGGGACTCTGCACTCTGAGTAATTGTGAAGGAATTCTTACTAAATAAGCATGACCAAACCAAGAAACCCATATCTCACAGAGCCGAAAACCCGGTCGTTTAGTTTGGCCACCGAGCGCCCTACTGGGTCATCGCGACTGGGGTCAGCGATGGGCCACTACACCTGCGACGGGCAGCGCTTTGCGCGGGCGAATTAAATCAAATTGGTACTATTATGATTTATCACCTTGCATTGTAACCAGGGCCGTCAGAATAACCATCTTGACGCACGTGAGACGTAAGGCTTTGAATTTTGCAGTGTGAAAAGTAGAAGAAGATAGCTTTTATAGTTTTGTAATGGCAAGTAGGGAAAAACTGTACATTTTTGCTGAAGAATATCTAATACCTACTCATTTTAAAGTTACATAACAAAAAAAGTCCTCAACACAAGGCACCAAAATTACAGTCAAATGGAGGACAAGACATGTGTTCATGCCCTGACGAAAAGGCATCGTTGTCGGTGGAATAGTAATCCACATACAGATGATTTATTTTACATCTGTACTCAGTAGTGTCAATATTTACATCCCAAAACAAGCCGTATATTTTATTATACATTGTTCTTCAAATACAGCATGATTTAAGTATTATCCTAAGCACAATAATGAGTATGGGCAGCATTTTTCAAGTTGTTTTGCGACTGGCGTGGTCAGTACTCAGCGATGGCGCAATTTGAAGCATATGTGACATCAAAACTTGCGTGAGTTTCTCCATTCTGTACGTCAGTGATTTCTTGAACGCGTTTCTCGCTTTGCTAGTGCCTGTTGTCTAATCGCTGTCTCTTGCTCTCCCGGCAGAGGCAGGCCCAAAACCATATTGTTTTATGAATGAAATGCAGTCATGTTCTAATGTATGTTGCTTTGGAATGACTTTATTTCGAAAATGCCTCCCGAGCAATGTCATGTAGGTCTCTGTTGCTGTTTAAATTACAGGAGTCGATGCTTCCGCCCCGTGTGCACTATGTACAACATTATGAATTTGACTACATGATGTGATTGCGCTGGCCGCTGTTTCATTAGTGATTGTGCTTACGTCGGTAGTATTATTGACTGAATTTATGTCAAGGTCGAGACTGTTGCTAGGCAATTCTAGGCGTTGAACGTTTCATACAATCTTCAAATGAGACAGCGTTGATGCATACTACACTGGTTGACTGTTTTATGACTATCAAAAGAACACCAAATCATTCCGCCTCGGCTTGCTAGCTCTCGCACGTTCTTTACTGAAGTAGAGTTGAAGTGTTATCGGTTATTCTTAACGAGCACGTACGACGGATAAACTTCAAATGTCTGTCATTTAAATCGTCACTGATGTCTTCCTTTTGAGTCGTTTCTGCGTTTTGTCGCATTTTCCATTCCACAAATTCTTCAAAGTTTGTTGAGTGAAGAAAATGTCTTCCGCATGTATGGGTCACAGTGTAGTTGATGTAGAATGAAACGCATCAGCAGAATAATACACCAGCAACAGGATGTAAACTGATATTGTCCAGCAACGAGAGTTCCGACAAGCAAGAAATTTTCAGGTATGAAACGGGAAAAGGTCTGTAACACAAAAAACCAAAGTTCATGGCAATCTATTGAGCCGTTTGGAAGCAATCAATCAAGAAATACGCCACTTAAAAAACAATTTTTAGTGAATTCGGGCATATTATAAACACACAATAGCATGAAAACGGGACATCGCACTGACATCGGATTTTCACAGACTGAGAGAAGAGAAGTTGTGCTTTTGTATTTTAGCGGCATTTTTGGTGTTATAAGTGAAGAAATTAGAGTTAATTAAGTCGTAAATACGCCCGTGTCATCACTAGCGGCTAGTCTGTAACTGATGCCGTAGCCCGCGGCGTGTGGCCTCGGCGTACCCCCCGATTAGATGCGGTCAGCGTGCGATTTTATGGGTGGCCCGGGACCGAACTAAGTGGCTTGTTTTTGAGTGGAATTCGGCGCTGTGATCTATGCATTAGACCTGAACCTTTGTATGTATCCATTTAATCAATAAAATTCCATTTTTATTCAGAAAAGCCTCTCCAATTTCAATATCATTTTCAACACTTGCACCATACGAACATTGATCGTGCCAGGATGAACGGAGCAAGGGAAGAAGATGGAGAAAGGGTTCGAATCAGGGGAGATGACTCGCAAAAAAAACAACAGAATTTCTGTTGGCAAATAAAACAAATCTTATATCTAGTGGAAATTTTAATCCGACAGTATCGGTGGATAAAGACAGATGAAATATTCACAGGTCTGAGCTCAAAGACATAACACCAGAACATACATGACATAAAAAAATTCATAACAACAAAACACAAAAACAATGGCTTTATCTATGCATGGTTTACTCTAGGTGAGACAAAAAGGACTTACCTCTCCTTGTCTAGAGCTATGACCTGGACGAGCTATCAAAGCCGTATTTCCAATCACCACAGCGGTGTCATCAACGAAGCAACAGTCAGGGTAACTTTCATCTTCTACCAGCTCGATAATGTTTATGTCACAATTTTTCAACACCTCCCTAATGGTCTCATATTCTTGCCTAGCTTTTTCTACGTTGAGTCCATCGGGATAATTGTCTGATCCAACACTTCTGTTTGCCAAGGCATTTGGAACCCGGCAGATAATCGCAAAGTTGTAGTGGAACGCCGCCATCTTTACATCCACTTCCGTGTTTGACTCGTTTTGAAATGAGGCAGCGTTGGTTTTTCTGAAAAAATGGATTGGACTGGATTGAAGGGTTTCGTTTAGTCAGTCACTGTCTTGTCAGGCGCGACCAGTGACGTGCTACCGCACTGGGAGCGACTCATTTGAGGACAAACACCGGATCCTCATTGAACGGGCGAAAAACCCATAACAAAGCGGATATAACGTTATCCACTTAAGAGACAAAGTCTCAGTTTTCCATAGGATTGTCAACAGTTCTTCTAAATCTATTATTAATAAAAAATATTGTCGTATTATCTTCTCATCAAACAATTTCGGCAGGGAAAATAACGAATTTCATTGTTTTTAAGGGCCAAAGTGTTTCAGACCTGAAGACTGGCTGATAGTCATCAGCAGTAGTATGAATGCAAGGGAAACACATCCCACCCCGGTATGATAGTGTTAATCACATACAACACATTTGTTACTCCTCAAATTTGTTTGTTTCTGAAGAAATTATTTATTTCTCCAAAATTAATCTTTTGATTAGTTTTCTAGGCCTCACTCGATTCATTATTTTACACACTATTATTTAACATCTGAACATTCATTTATTTATTCCTCACTTTATACGGTATTGCATACATGTATAGGCTAGGCCTACCTACATGAGCCATCTTTTCTTTTCTCTGTGTAGCCTAGATGATTTGTTTCTGATGAAGGCACAGAAGACCGAGGTCTTGAGCTGAATCTTTTTTTTTTTTTTTAAATTCGTCATGGCCATCATGTAACTTCTAGTTTCCCTGTACTGTTTCTCATACATGTGTGTGAATCCCCACTGTACACAATAGTGCACCAAGCACAACAGTGATCCATTGTCCATTTCCACAGGATTGCCCAAGTCATGTCTTCGTCAAATCTGTATTTAAGTATTAATTATAGTATTAATTATCAGTTAGGCTGATGTATGTCACATTGTCTTCTTGCTGTAAACGTGAGAAGAAAACTAACGAGTTTCATTTTTTGTTTGTTTGTTTGTATTGAAGGACCATTATGTGTTTTAGATCTCAGGACTGCCCAGTCAAAACAGTTTACAGTGCCGTAACGTCATTCATCACTAGGCCTACTGTAATTGGTTATCACTGCAAGATAGGCCTCCTATAATGGTGAGATATTTGGTATAAAATTTTAAGTTGGTACCAATAGCTTCCAGTAGACCTATATAAATAGGACAGAGGCCGTTAATTAACTGAAAAACACTTCGTCACCCCGTAAACAATTGGTGTCCTCTCTCCTCTCACTCCATGTTTGACAAATTTGTCTTCAAAATTGGAGCTCCTCTGATCAAGAAATAACGAAATCATAAAAATGTTGAATTTTATGGCGCAATATGGACATTGTAAAGACTTGAAATTGATGGTATATTGTGTACATGTACGGTACGTAGCTCATATCAGTTGTCAACTGAACCCCACTGACAACAATTTTTGCTAAAAATCGACATATGCCACTTGTAAACTGGGATAATCACTTGTCCTAGGTGTCTCATGTGAACTAGCGATGTCAGAAAAACAATATTACATGTACTATCGACTTTAACTCATCCCATTTATTACAACATACACCGCCTTGTGCGCCTGCGTAGTATAGCCTACGCATATATAATTGAGAGGTCTTTGGTGTCATTAACAGGCTAATAAGCTCGATATCAAAAAGGCACAAGAAATTATTCAAATTAGTTTTTTTTAAATGATAATTTCTTTACTTCCCCCGTGAAATGTCCCGCTCAACCAAGTCAGTTTGATATGCTATGTGCATGAATAATTTATGATCCTGGCTTACTAGTTATCTCCCTTGCTTCTGCCCTCGATCAGTGATAAGAATTGTCTTCCTGTTTTCGAAACTTTATACATGTACTGTCTTGCTTGTGTGTGACTGTGACTGATTATGGAGTGGGATGGACATATAATATTTCCTCAAAACAACATATTTTCAGTTTAAGTCTGGCTGGTTTTTATGGTGAACTGGCAACTGAAGGAACTTATTGACGTTTCTATTAAGATAAAAATGCAGGGCTTTCAGAAATATGTAGTCAAATACTGTAGGCCGAAAGTGAAATTGTGGCAAATGGAGTTCTGAAAAATAGCTGTCGATTGTTTGACAGTATAAGCTCCTTAATTTATGTGACAAAGGGTAAGTGGTGAACAAACAGAAAAACAAAACAGGACTAGCACAAACCAGCCACAAATATTAATAATAATAATGATGAAAGAAAAAAACAAAAACAAGGAAACAGGCATTAAAATAGTCTATGACTTTTAATTCCTTAGCATAAATGAAAGAACAACAGTAACAAATCAGGCATTTCTATGGGAAACAACAATTCAGTGAACACAGTGAGTCTGGTTACCTTGGTAACCTTCTTGTGACTTTTCCTGGCACTATCTCTGCTATTCTCAGAATATTCGGAAAACCAGTTTGCTATATGATACCAATCTAAAGTACCAACAACAGTTAAGGGGTTGTTTGTTGTTCAGTTATTAATTTTGGCAATTGTGGCTGCAATGTTGGGATTCCATGAATTATACCTGCTAAGTAATTCGGTAATTGAAAAGATACTGAAAGTTGTTTTTTCAGTCTATCTGTGCAATACATGTACATTGTGTATTAACTCTTTCCCTACGGGCTAGCATTCCACATCTGGACGGAGCACCACCTCGGTTTACACGCCCTACTGTACTGTGAATTTGCAAACAAAGATCGCCTTCCTACACAACAGCTGTCCAAACTATATTCTTATCGCACACGTGTTATCGCTGGACATGCTAAGACAAAGGAAGCTTTACCAAGAATTCTATTTTTAAGGTTCAATGTCACGGGGATGTTAATTTCCAATACAGTGGTCAAGGAATACTTTTACAGTGTCACAACAAAGCATGCGTTGTACCGGCTGCCGCTAGGGAAGCATGTGATGCAGTGTGCGTTGTACCATAGGGAAAGAGTTAATTATGCATTAATTAATGTTCAAACTTAGTTGTCCACCTGTAACAATGGTAAACCATCCAGTTTCAACATATTATCTGTCCTCCCTTGACCCATTCACCCACTTGCTGTTTTTACTATCTGTTCACCTCACCATACATTCATTTATACCTTAGATCATCCATCCATTGATTTATCAACACATCTGTCAAGTCATCCATCATTTAATAAAATAATCCTTACACTCATCCATTCATCCACTGTTTTTGTCTGTCAATTTATTTCACCATTCACTCACATTCTAGTCTATCTGTCCATCGATTTACAGACACATCCATCCTTTAATAACCCAGAAATCATTTCATCCATACTTCATCATACAACATTCCTCTTCTCCCCCTCAGGCATATCCTTTGTCTGGTCAGCACCTTCAAACGAAGCAACTACTTTACCATAAAAAAGTCTTATTCACAGCTAGAACAGGTATTCACATCCAGGATCTTGTTTGACCAGCTGAGTTGTGTGTTTTTCTCTTTTCAGAGCTTTGTAACTGCGTTTTTTTCTTCAAACAACCAGAAATTGAAATTGAGCACAAAATTAAACTTATGCTATCTACAAGTTTTACATATCATGTGTAAGCTTTATAGAAACTGATGCCCAAGGATTCAAGGTAAGAAACAGGAACTTCCCCTCTCTTACGGTACCACCAGAACAGGGTTACACTTCATTCCAGTTTGGCTAAAATATACAAACTAAATGTTTACTTAAACACTAATCAAACGACTTACACATCATGTACACGCTTTTTTCTGGTACAACTGGTCATAGAATATGTATTGCCTATCTTACTATATTTTCATAACTGGTTGCATTTTTGTACAGTAAATAACTATGAAAGTCCAGCATTTCCTTTAGTTAGCAGAGATCTCAGGTTTGTGGACTGCTCTACATGTGCGGGGATACCAACACGTTTCTGGCCAACTGAAAACAAATTTAAAACGTCATTAGACACTGACAGTAGTCATAAACATTCTTCAGAACTATCTTGTGATATTATGTTGGCAAAACACTTTAAAATAAGGATGGTAATATACATCTATAAGCTGATGCCAGCCTTTGTATTGGAAAGAGATGGGGGAGTGGGGAGGGGTTTACAATACAGAGGCTGATACTGAGGCATTTAATTTTGCAGCATGCTTTTCTAGCAAAAGCTGACTAACTTACACTACTGATGTATCAGTGACAATCTGAAACTGATTCATGACTGAATCATTGAAACGTAATCTACTTCAGTAATCTTCAGCTGTCATTGGTCACAAGCATTAAACAACAACAACAAAAAATTGTTTAAATTTGTGATTGCAAAAATAATGGTAAATAATCTTTTTAAACCTAGCATATTAATACATGGACCTACCAGCCCTCATCTGAGATTTGAATGCATCGTAACTGACAGCAGGGTCTGTTGTTCCGACGGCCACATTTTCATTGGTTTCTTGTTTGTTGATCTCAAATTTGACCCACTTGTATCGGGAACATTTCCTGGCCCCAGGACAGGATTGTATCAGGTTCTGAATGACAGGATGTGACAGCCCAAAGAAGTCCAGGCCATTACCTTCAGTGGGCAAAATGTTTCCTCCCCTGCGCCATGAGAAAATAGTGCCACGTGAAATGAGAAATCTGATCATGCCATACATTCATGTACAAAAAATGCATCAATATATCTGACTGCTCTCCTGACACCATATCTACCACCAAAACATCTTTGATCATCAGAGGACACTAAAACGTTTAAAATTCCACAGATGTTCCTGTGGATCTTGGGTGAGAAAGTCATTTTCTTTTCAGAGGTCTCAGGCCTGTGCAGCCACAGGCGACCCCACTCCAGTACAGCAGATAGTCATAACAAAGAATGCAAAATTTCATCCCTGACTAGTGCAGACCTCCATACATGTCAAACCTAAGTCACCTCTGTCTTTCAATTTACTATTTGGCAAACACCTTTGTCTCTTCTAAATTATCAACAGCGCTGCCACATTTCTGTGAAAATTTCTTGATATATCAGTATACACTGTGTGACAATTATTTACCCACACCTACCTTGATTTATTGACTGCTCTCAGAAGTTGACTGTGACATTCTGCAGGATGGGTGGCCTTGAAGACAATATCAGAGCTGTCCTCAGCAGCAATTTCAAACTGTAGGAGCAAAGGATTTTGAACAACTTCATTGAAATAAAAAGCATATATAAATACAGACTGTGTGTGACAAAAACTCGCACAGAAATTCCTGCACAGGACCAAAACAGATAATGGCACTCTAGTGTAAAGCTAAAAAAACCATAGCACTGGAACTGGAAAATACTTTGAAAACATGTTTTCTTTTACAAAGACTGTTTCATCAATATTCAGAGGACAACACATATATGGCAGAACAAAGCATTTCAATTCAGTGCCATTCTTATACATTATCTGTGAAAAAAAACCAGTCTTTGAAAAATATAGATTATTACTGTAAACTATGGGACGGGCAGTACATATAGGCTGATATCAATCTCCCTACTGAAAAAATGGGGGGGGGGGTCTGCAATGAAGAAACTGATTCTGTGGCAGCCTTTATAATCACCCCCGATAGGTTTACAGTACTAAAGTCAGCCTATATAATCCCCTGGATTCATATGTTTCCTTTCAGGTCATGCTCTGGTTGTACAGAGTCTTCATACAGAAAAAGCTGCTGGGCTACTTTTAGTAACTACCACTCCACTGTAACACCATGTTTCACTCACCAATGGTCCATCATTGTTATCTGATATTTTGCACGTATAAAGGCATTTTGTTTCCACTTTATGCAAGCTAGCGTATACTCTGGTGATGCAGTAACCCGCTGGATATATGGATTCTGGACTGTGGAAACTCAGACGATCTGGTACTATCTGTGGACAAAAAAGCAAAGGCCAGAGATGATGATACAGAATGAACTGCTCTTTCTTAAACTGACCAATACTAATACATTGCTATTTTAACCTTTTTGCATACACTGCTGACGTTTTTGGCCCCTAAAGTAAAATGTCATGCGTTTCTGTAAGCACGTTTGCATATTAAAATGCAAAACAATAGTAGCGCGATCTGGACTGAGGAGACCCTTGGAGAAAGCAGGAAATTTCCTGAACAAAATCCAAACAGTACACAAATTACTAGGTAAAAATTTCCTTGTTTGGGTCTTCCATGCCCCAATGTACAAATCTGGTTAAATATTTTAACAAATCCATGTATACGGCTTTTGTAAAGAATGTTAAAAATCAAGATGGGGACTAGGGAAAAATAAACAATTGACTAAGCCTGTTCCTTAATCTATGCAAAGATTTATGACAAATCATTCATCGATAATACGAACTCTTGCACTCATAAAAATGAAAAGCCCCAGTGCTTTCTACGGGGCAGGCAAGCAAGCATACTTAGGGAAATCAAAGTAACCACTTATGCCATTTGCTACTCTCTCATTATGGGCAATAAAATAGCTTGAAGCCCGGACCTATTCAGTTAATGAAAGAAGAACTTGTATCAGCTCGGGGAAAATACAAACATTTGAAGCAACTGAAGAATGATTTGTGAATTACGAACACACTTTTTTTAGAAATGACAAAGAAGAATTTATCATTCACTCCTATCACATATTCTTCCATGGCATCACAACTAATGGTAATTCCTATCACTAAACTGAAAAAGTCATGTCGTACCTCAAAAGTTCAACATACATCGTCGGTCTGGTTCAATCTAAGACAAGTGAATACAAAAATGTTTTCTTTTCCTGATAAACAAAGTGCAATTACATATCACTTCGTAATATTCCCATTAAAACAGAAACCAATTACTAAAAAAGTGCATTATTAATTACATGTTCTGTATACCATGAAAATCCTGACACTCTGTTAACTACAAGGTCCCTCACCTCCCCAATACTATGAAGTGTAATCAATCCAAGTTCCATGGGAAACACGGGCCTGCCCAGCGAGTCCAACATCAAAGGTGGAATAGTCTTTTTGTTGGCTCCTTTACTTTTCTTGGGTCTGGTTTGGGGTGTTTCTGATGTAAATTCAGATAATAAAATAAATTAAAAAAACAAAACAAAAGAAACAACAACAACCCCCCGCCACGAGCTGGTTAAACAGTTTAGCAGAGGTGATTTCTCTATGAACACATACTCTCTGGTCTAACTACAAAACTTTACAAGTGATTTCCTTGAAACATGCAGATGTGGAGATGGAATAAGGTGGCACAAAGGCGGGGACTTGCTTTTTTTACCTGTGGCTTCTTTGGCCGTGTGTTTTTTCTTCGCTTCACTTGGTCCACCTAATCCTAATACGGACGGCAAGCCTATTGATGTCTGACTTAATGCTGCGGCCGCTGAACCTGAAGCTGTGGAGATTGGTGGTGCCTTCCGCTTCACAGATTTGGCAGGTTTTACTCCAAACTCGGATGATGAAATGTCGTAGGGAACAACTCCAGGCAATGCTCCTGTGAATATGTATAACAGAAACAAATATAGATATACTGTATGGTGTTAGTTATTAGACTTGTCTCTCAAAAATACAGTGAACTATCAGGAAGAAATTTCTTATTGATAAAGCTCTTTAACTCTGGTGGGTTTACTCACCAATCCATAAACTTTGCTGGCAGAGGGAAACTTTCGTTACCCTCGCCCCCCAAAACAACAACAACAACCCCTGATACAGACAAATTTGCATCAATTTATGAAACCAAGAAAAAAAAAATTCTAAACTAGGACAGGAGACAATTAAATAGTAATTTCTGAAAGATGAAGACAAACACAGTTTAAAACAGTCATATTTGATGCAAAGGATGTGACAATTTCTTTGATGTTAATATTGTGATAAATGGATCATGGGAAATCAGTTGGAAATGGCATTGATATAACATGCAGAAGGCAAGTGCTTGCCGTTAATAGAAAACAGGGAGTGTGCTTGTATGTGTGTGACCAAAAAAAAAAAAAAAACATAGCAAGAGGACACAACTGATGATGAAAGAAACAACTGTTTATGTTTGCTATGCCATACAAATCAACTAAGATGGTCAACGTTTATAATATCCCTTGCAATGTAAGTATTACCTTTCTGCTGTCTTGATGCTGGTGACTGAGTTTCTTGCTTAATGGAGGTAAGATTGGGTTCATTGACAGATTGATACTGCAGCAGTTTCTTAAGGAGAAACCTGTGCAAAAACACAATGTAATCCGCAGTGTTTAATTGAGCACACAGACAGCAATCTAGATAGCATGGAATACAAATTTTCTATCACTGCCATCGCTCTAAAAATTATTACTTCGACTGTAAGACATTGATCTAATGGAGATGAAGATAATTTTCCTAAGATAATGAGTATGGAAGGCAAATTTTCAATTTGTAAATTGGTTACTTCACCTGCAAGACATCAATCTAAGGACATGGAAGTTAAATTTTCCATTAGTGCTATCATTATTAAAATCATGGACTTCACCTGTAAGACATTAATCTACAGGGCACAAATATAATCTTTTTTTTGCTGCCATGATCAATAAAATGATTACTTCCCTTATAAGACTAGGGAGTGTGAAAGGTTAATTTTCCACTGCTGCCAGCATCATTAAAATAATTACTTCATCTGTAAGATACTAATCTAATGGGTATGAAAGATTAACTACTGGCGTGCCATCATCATGAAAGTGATCATTTCAGCTGACATGACAAACTTTTATCAAGAAATATGGTGTCTTAGAATTAAACCACTGCTATATAGTGAGTCTTAGAGTTTACAATATTTATATATATATATATTATATGTAAACAGTACATACAATTAATTACAATCATTCAGCAAACAGTACTCGTATATATATACTCCAGTACCAAAAATATATTTACCTTCTTTCTTCTTTTGCCTTTGCTAACTTCTCTTCTGTTCTCAATACTTCATCACAAATTGCACCATTCACCTGTGACAATACATACAAAGTTAAAAAAATAATCTAAATGTTCACTTTCACTGTATATGCACAAATTATGGACATTTGACAAGAAAATCATGACATGTATGCCTAAGAGTTGTGTTTAAATCCCATTAAATGTTATGTTGGTTTTAAGTTCATCTTCAATATGAAACAGCTGAAAACATTTTACTTCTACACTACAAGCAAAAGAACTATCTCAGTAAATTTTTGCAGTAAACAGAAACAATGCGAAACTTACAAAAATGGCATCTTTAATTGCACGTTTCATTTTGCGAAGCTTTTTCATGTAAATATCCTGGCTGTTGGAATGCATTTTTGATCGTCCAGCAAAAGATCCTGAAGGCCCTGAAGTTGCTGCTGCAGTTGATCTTATAGACGTTGCTGAAGATCCCCTGATATTGAAATACAAACAGAAAAAAAATCAGTGACACTGTGTAAGTATGACGTTAAAAGCTTTTTCTTCAACTCCTCAAATTTAGGGAGAATGATATGTAAAGTTTCAAAGGCTTGCTGTAAAAATGAATGTTATCCGGAGGATACCAACTGCTTGGGTGGTAAGCTCATACTGAAACTTAAATTTACATACTCAAAATTGTATTACAAAGAACTACACTGGTATCAACAACCACTTACCCTTGGGTACCTGTGTTGAACTTTTCTTTCATGAACTGGTCAAGAAGTTTTTTTGAAGGCTTTGATTCTCCCTCAGGTGTGGTGGATGGCTGGGTAATTGCTGAAGGGGTTGGTGATATACCTGGAGCAGCTGATGCAACCTGCAAAGAGTAATGCATGTAGGCCTAACTGTCAGAAACAAGATCTTTTGTTTACAGGGATGTAAATAGCCTGCGACCAAATGGAAGGAAATTGTGCACCATGCCCAGAAGCCGAAAAGCAAAAATAATTAAGATGTTTCCATAGAGCAATTCAACCCAATTGCTTTAAAAGAACAAAGCCTGATATTGGTAACTAATTAAAAATTATACAGTAGATCCATTTTATATTAAGGGAAAGACAATAAGAAGAAAGAATCTCGCACGATTACACAGTTACAGATGGGCTGTACTTTTCCTAGATTCATTACACTTATGGTCTTACAGAGGGACTGATGATGAGTAGTTCACCAGAAGAAAGCATTTAAGGTCTTGGCTGAGTAAGTGAGTTTCTTAAAAAATGAAGTTCATGCCAAATCACTGTTTGTGCGATTTCCTACAGATCTAGATTAGATGTAGCCTTTGAGATCCAGATCTAGATTTCCAACTGATTTCCCAAGATCCATTTATCACAATATTAACATCAAAGAAATTGTCACATCCTTTGCCGAATGCCACCTGAACTTCTCCAGAGTCACACTATCTGTGCCAACAGCACTGGGTGATAAATCAGGAACTTATAAATTCATTCTGGGAAAATATTTAAATCTCAAGCTAGAACTAGCAAAGCTTTTTACCATCACCACCACCAAGGTCCATGAAGGAAACTGCATGTATGTGAAACATCGCTACAGGGAGTGAGGCTACACTGCTAGGCCAACGGAAGTGAAAGGCAACAACAAAAGAAATCTTCTATGCAAATAGATCACGATTAGACCTTACTTGGTAAGCCAGATTGCTAAAGAACTGTTAACTGATTTGAGGAGGACAGCTGGTGTTAGTGCTACTGGTGGACGGCGGTGGACGGTCAGTGATCGCATCTCGGAGTACTCGGACCGAAAAGGCGGGGTCAACAATCGCGCTTTCGACGGAAAAAGACAGAAGATTTACATCCCTGTGTTTACAGGAATTCTGTTGCTAGGCAATGATTTGATTTTATCATGTGAATGTGAAACTCACTGCATTGGCTTATCTTGCATGTAAAAACAATTCATTCAACAGTTCTGCAAACTCATAACTTTAACACACTGCTTTCTAAACTCTAAAGCCAAAGCTGCTTCATGAATATCAAGAGAGCTGTGTGCAATTTTGTTACAGTATTCGGATGGCACCATAAACTTTACTAGCCAAAGAAAAAAAAGGAAAGAGATCCATCCTACTTCCCAAACATTTTGAACTCTTTACTCTTAGTTATTTCTTACTCTTTGTTCTTTTAAGATTTTCCTTCTGTTTTCTGGTTGAATAATGAAAGGGAAAGGGGTAGGCCCTACATTTGGGATAAGATATTAGTCTTTGAATAAGATAAGATAAGATAAGATAAATTTTATTCGTCCTTGTACAAGGAAATTTGTTTTGATCATTGAATACATAACAATACAGTTACAGAAGCAGAAAGTATGATACATAGCGCGCACACACACATATATACACACACACTGATAAATTAACTAAATTAACAAAATTAACAGTGCACACAATATGCTTCCCTAACTAAAACACACTGACCTGACACGCAGGACATAATTCAACTGTGCACAGATTACGATCAAGATGACGACATTATTGTAACATCCTAGTTGATGATGGAATAAACGATTTAAAGTAGCGCTCAGTTTTAATTTTCTTTGACAACAGCCTTAAGAGTTAAACTTCTTACAGATCTTATATATTCCTTGTTCAGGGGATGTTGGGGGTCATTTATAATAATATTAGCTTTTTTAATACAAGCACCAGTGTACAGCTCATCAAAATATGGAAGATCACAGATACAAATTTTGGATGCTTTTTTAATTAAATTATTGATCTTATTTTTATCTTTTTGTAAGATGTTTCCTCCCCAACAGACAACTCCATACATCAAAACGCTCTGAATAGCCATGGTGTAAAATATTTTCAGAATGCTTTTGCTAACTTTTAAAAAGCGGAGCTTTCTGAGGAAATACATGCGCTGGTTGGCTTTCTTGTATACATATATGTTACATGCGCATGCCAGTTAAGCAATGAATCAATAGTAATGCCAAGATATTTGGCCTCTGTGACAATTTCAACCTCTTCATTGTTGATAGTAAGAGGGCAAACAGGATCGTTGTTATTTTTCCTAAAGTCAAAAACAAGCTCTTTTGTTTTCTTAACATTCAGTAGAAGATAGTTGTTATTACACCAACAATGAAAGGATTGTACAATGTTAGAATATTCGTGGCCAGAGTTAGAATGAGAGATAAGGTTTAGGATTAGGGATGGGGTAGTTTTGACTGGGTGTTTGGGACATTTGGACTGGAGATCTATCATTCTTTCAAAACAAAAACAAACAAAAAAAATGAGTAAGTGTCTAAAGTGGCCGCGAACAGCCACAGTTTAGTTCTTTTCTACTGCACTACACTCAACAGTAACTGAACTGGAGCTGTCACTGTCAAAGACAGGTCAACGCTTACACTACGGGTCTTCCACATACCTACATTCTACAAACCAAATTTATCGTAAAAAAATAGGTCTTTCATCAAATATTTTGTCATTTGTTCTTTAGATTAAAAAATCTAATCTAGATTCTAGATTTAATTTGGAGATTTTTAAATGTAAACTTAAACATCATCTATTCTCACAGTGTTTCCAATAGGTGGTAGAAAAAGAGAGTTCGTCAAGAATGACAGTCGGGGAGAGAGAGAAAGAAAGAGAGAGAGAGAGAGAGAGAGAGAGAGAGAGAGAGAGTCATGCAAGGCGCATTGAGCATTGTTAATGGAAATGCGCCATACAAATGTAATAATGTATAATTTACTATTATTATTATTAAATATTATTGTTAGATCTCTAGAGTCTAGTCGACTGCACTCTCTAGTGACTAGTCCAGTTAGTGAGTTATCCGTTTGGTAAAAATAAAAAGTGCAAGCTTTCGTCCTCGTTAGATTTATGTTTAATCGTGCCATGTTTGTCAATGACACTCCCGCTGATTTTTCCCATTCTCCATGTAACTTCTGAAACTCAAGACAATGGTACAATAATTAATAGTCTTCGTGCTTACTGTTTTCGTCGGGCTGGCGGCAGCCATATTGATGGGGTCAATGACGAAGTTCACTTCCCTTCAGATTCTTTCATGGTTTCGAATTAAACATACAACTTTTAGTGTCGTTTCGTCTTATTTGGAAAACAAGGTAAATTAAATGAACGTGCCGATAACACTGACCGATTTTAAAGGTAAACAGTGACGTCTTACAGCACAATGAAGATTTGAGTGGATTACAAGTTGAAGCTCTCTGATCATGTGACATCTCAGATTCAAGATGTCGTCGTCTCAGTTCCTCCTAAACAAAATAGATGAACTTCAGAAACGATTGATGGCGGAAAATCGTTCCCATGATGCCGAAAGAAATGCCGAAAATCGCAATGCAGACACAGGTTCCCCAAGTCCAAGGCGTCCACGAATGCGTATGTACCCTGATTAATTATTCTGAAGGGAAAAATCTGTTCACAATGGGTCTTTATATTATTTTTTTCTTTTCCGAAATGTTTCTCTCTCATTCTGTTGTTTTTGTTTTGATTCATTAGATGTACCTGTTGGAATTTCAACTTAATTAACATTTCATTGTGTTAAGACGAGTGAAATTACCTTTAAAGAAAGGAGGGGGGAAAGGGGGTTACCATTTGGATAAGTGGAATACTGTTGGGTAGCCTCTTGCTTAGATTCAGCTAGACTAGATCTAGAAATCTGGATAAAATGTGTCCCAAAGACCAGATCTAATGTGAGTGTTTTCAGGACATTTTGATAGATGAACTGTTTATTCTAGACATATTATGTGGTGGGAAAAAACTGTCAATTATGAATATAGCTGATGATTGGGCAGAGTAAACGTGGTCACAACAGAGATCGTTTTGGTGTAGGCTAATTTTAACCCTCGTCCCGTGTTGAGTGAACCCCGTCCATGTAATGTCCTGTGAGGGAACAGCCAGCTGATTGTTCGCGTGTTGCCGATAACCTCAGCGGTCAGGTCAGTTGGGTCCTTTTGAACACATGTACAGTAGTATTGTATTTACTTAGGACGCAATAACAACAATAGTGGTTGATAAATTCGCAAGGGGCCACTTTGATATTTGGATAAAGACTAAAGTAGGCCTACTTGTGATGAGATGCAGTAAGTTCTACTGTTAAATAGAAGGCCCATAATCAAGGACTATCTGCATTTACGTGCCGTTTAACACAAGTTTTGTCCTTTTCCCAAGAATTGTGCGCTTGTTAGTGTAAAGTCAGGCCATTCAGGTGAACAAATTATTTTTTTAAGCCAGGCTTTTAACTTACTAATACATGTATCGTATCATGACGTTGCCTTCTCCTCCCCCACCCCCTTGTTCCACGTCCTGTGATGTACAAATCGCAAGAGATTTAATTTGATTTCCAGCTTGTAGAGTACACACATGTACCAAAAGGTGGTTTAATCAGAGCAGCAGAATGTATCTCCAATTACGGCATCAAATAAAGACAGTTCGACTAACAGCAAAGTCGGTCATTTTCTCCCCGGTTTCCCCTTATGAAAAACCTGCGGACAGACGCACTTAGTCTTATGCAGCGTGCCCTTGTATTACATCGGAATTCATTATTACAGACATAGAACAGTTTCTTAAATACGCAGATGGCTCCTTTCTTCTCATTTCACATGTACTACATTTCATGTAGTAAAAGTTTCCCCAAGATTTTCTCCAGTTCGAACTTTAGACCGTCAGTACTATTATTACATGAGTATGGCAAATAGTTACGAACAGTTGCATTGTAATAAACGAAATCGGACGATACCATTTTGTTAGACATAGTAGGGGTGACAGGATAGATATGAACAAGTGAAAATAGTGTGGAAAAAAAACATGCAAAAAACGGGATCCAAATAAACAAAACACGAGGAGCAGCGTCGCTGTACAATATTGGCCTCCCGCAGGACCGGTTTGCAGTATGTAGGCCACAATATTGGCCTCGCATGTTTTGCTTGTTGTGCAAGGAGGTCAATATAGTGGCCTCCCGTGGGACGAGGGTTAAATTGTAATTATTCTTTACAGTGGTATTAGCAGATAGCCGTAAAAATTCTCTTTTTTTTTCTCGTAGGATGTGGCAGAAATTGTCAGGTTATACAGTTCCAGAATTTTTATGTTAAACCTGCTTTTGATTTTATTTTAGTGCCTTAGACTATTTAGAGCACATCATTCTTTGTGGATTTGGGGGCTATAGAAGTTAATTATTACATTATTACATAGGAAGGTGAATGGTTGCAACAAACAGGATGAAATGCTATACATTCATTTCTGAAAATGGTGAATTAACTTTGCATGTGTCTCAACAGTTGCAGCAGGAATACCAGTTCCGGGTCCCTTTCCGGCACCCAACTCGTCGAGGTCAAGTTCAGCACCTTCATCGGGTCGGCGTCGACCAAATATAGGCGGCATGCAGTTAGATTGTGGGCCTCGACCCTCCCATAGGGTCATGCCTGATAGGTAACTATGCTGGAGTTGCAATACTCATGTTTTTTACTTATAGAGATGGGAATAAATGCAAAACATTTCACTTAACTAAAATACACATTACATTTACATCACCACTGATTTGGGGCACTTCATTGTAATGCACATTGTAGAGGTTAAAGATCGAATTGTTCATTTGCGATTTAAACTTCCATGTATCATAAGACTGAACAGAAATATTAATAATAGCCAGCCTATATTTGTTTGTTTAATTTATACAGTATCATTTTGTACAGTTTAGTGAATGTACTTTATTGATCATTCTCACAGTTAAAAAGCTGAATGGTGGAACTGTGGGGGAGTGGACAGTTCAAAACGCCCAAAAAATAACATGGGCAAGTGTGGAATGAACATAATGAAAATGTGTGACCCTCCCTTCAGAACTTCAGGAAAAGCTTTGCTATTTCATGGATCAAAGCGACACAGCCTCATGGAAATTCAATATTTCACAATTTCGTTTGGTGAGGGGGTAATCCTTTGTATTTTGAAACCATGGTCCCATTGCTCAGTGTGATAGTCAGATAGTCACAAAGCCCAGTTTGTGTTTCTGTTTGTGGCAGGTGGATGAAGCGTAAAAATACTTTATTGCCGGAAGTTACATAGCTTGAGAGAAAACATTTTGTCTGAGAGATTGTAATTGTATATTTTGTATACTTTTTTAATCCCATTTGGAAATTGGCCTCAGTGTCATTGCAGCCCATTTACAACTGGAGCAGACACGCCACCGCCACGGTGCAGCACCGGGGGGGGGGGGGGGGGTGTTGATAGGGAAAAGTTTTTTATTTTAATTTTGGCAGCAGTCTAGCTGTTGGGCCTGCTCTTCTCGAATTCCAACTGCCAAGTTATCTTTAATGTGCGCAGTGTGCACAGGGGCCCTCTGAGTTTTTTGTCCTTATACGAGAAGGCTAGGTGCTTGGTCCTACCCACCTTAGGATCAGGGACAGGTAAATATGAGAAAAATCCCCAAAATTCCATATGTGTGCACTGACAGGAATTTGAACCTGGTACCTTTGGCATGAGAGGCGAACACTTTGCCTGTAGACCACTGGCACAGTGTTTCATCGTACAGTATGAGATGTTGAACTCAGGTAATACCTGAAAGTTTGTTTTCATCAAGTTTGTCATGTTTGTTAAATCAAAATTTTGGATTGCCTTTCAGTGCCGAAGCAGATCAGAAGATAGAGGTGATTATGAAACAGTCAGGTATTCTCACATTTGGATCTCAGGTAAGGCATTGTTGCACTTTTTTTTTTTTTCACTTTAAATAGTGACCTGACATTTGTCATTTTTTCTATTCATTTTTTTTATCTTCTTCATTCCATCCGTTTTGGGGCAGGTCTTTGTTTCCCGAGGGCCTCAGAATAAAGCTGTTGACCCTGAATGCCATCTATTCTATTTTTGCCTCTTTTGCCTTTCGTTCTTTACTGTCTTTCATGTTTTAGTAGGTGAACTGCATTTCATGTTTGATGTTTTGAATGGGCCAGTCACATCTTTTCTTTCTCTTCTCCTTTTCCCCATCCTTCTGTCTGTCTGTTTGATCAAACCATTTTACATTTTATTTTTTTAAAACTCTTTTCTTTCTTTCCCATACTCTTCTTTCACTCACATCAGGACAAAAACCGGTAAATAATTCACAGAAAATTCCGCATTACACTAAATTCAGCTGATATATTTTGAAGGTTTAGACATCATCTTTTCTGTTTCTTACAGAAACTTCTCAGCAACATTGAAGATCTCCAGCCAGAGGGTGAACTAGGTCACGGCACATGTGGTCAGGTGACTCGCATGAGACATAAAACAACCGATCATCTCATGGCTGTGAAGGTATACTATATCCTTTATTCCGTTATTATACATCTCAGTTCTATAATGATCTATGGTTCAAAATTGAAATGGGACCAAAACAAAACTAAGAAATTATACAAAGCCCTATGTCGTCAGTAGCAAATGTGAGTGTGCATGAGAAAACCCACAATAAGTCGGTAACATGACATTTTGAGTTCTGTACCTATAAGAAAAGACAAGACATTTCTGATAAATTGAAGTCAGTGACCCCCCCTAAAACAAGATTTTGAGAAAACGGCATTTAATCCTATAAGTGGCAATAGCTAATTGACCAAGTAATATTGGAGTGATTGTTGTTAGGAGACCGTAGTCTAATAACTAAGCCGTTATAGAGATCATAGTGAGTAGTGTTCATTGCTCATCTACAGTTTACCCTGTAACATGCCACGGTCCCCTAGAACCAGCTAAGTCGGAAGTTTTTTGGATCTTGTTAGGAGACCGTAGTCTATTTACAAAGCCGTTATTGAGATCATAGTGAGTAGTGTTCACTGCTCATCTACAGTTTACCCTGTAACATGCCACGGTCCCCTAAACAACAGCCAAGTTGGAAGTTTGTGTCAGATCCATATTTTCACTTTAAAGCCGTTTTTCTCAAAATCAGCTTTGCTGACTTAAGCCGGGTTTTCTTATTCACAATCTCAAATAACAAATATAGCCAATATTCAAATTAAGTTTAAAGACCTTGCTTTCACCATGGCAGATTATATGATTAAAAGAGATGCGGTTAGTAACTCAACATGTTTATCTTTTCACATTCTGTCCATGTCACCTTACAAACATTCTTGCATGTAAACCCACTGCTATGTCAACTTTTGTTTTCAGCAAATGCGACGCTCCGGCAACAAGGAGGAGAATAAGAGAATTATAATGGATCTAGATGTGGTTCTGAAAAGTCATGATTGTCCATATATTGTCCAGTGCATAGGCACATTCATCACAAAGGTAATTCTGCTTGGACTGGTTCTGTCATTGCTCTGGAAAATTGAAGAATTTTCACTAGGGATGGAAAATCTTCTGGAAAGTTCCTGATTTTTGTTTTTGTTTTTTAAAATACGTCTATTTTTTCTCTTTACCTGTCTATTTTCTTTCTGCTTATGTGTTAAGGTCTTTGTTTTTGGAGGATCTCTGACCTTGACTTTTGCACCGCTCTTTTTCTTTTTAAAAAAAAAAAGATTTCTTGTCCTTGTTTTTGTGTATTTTTGTGGTAGGGACTGTTTTTAAAAAAAAATTCTGTGAAGATATCTTTAATCTGCCCATGGGCCCTCCAAGTTTTTCATCCTTAATAAATCTGAGAAGACAATTTTCTCGATCTTACCTACCATAGGAATTTTCCCCCCAAAATTCCAACATGCCTGCACCGATGGGGAATTGAACCTGGTACCATCGGCATGAGAGGTGAGCACCTCGCCTCTAGACCAATGTGTCCCCTCATCTGTTATTCTAATTTACAATCATTTTGAAGGGAAAGTATATGTAAGTAAACACTCTTTTGTATCTCTTATCCGATTCTGAGTATTTATGGTAGGCCTGGATGTACATGCTTGCTGTATTTGGCAGTGACGTGTCATGTCAGAGGTTCAGGAATTTTTTCTCTACTAGTTCCCATCTCTGTTTCACTGCCTTGTCCTGTTGGTCTTTGTTTGTCATGACATTTTATGTAAAAAAAATGGTGAGTTGCTTTGTCAGTGATATTTTCTATCATCACTTTTCAGATGAATTATTTTTGAGCAAATCATGGTGAAATGTTCAAATATTTGCTTATTTACAGAGTGAAGTGTGGATATGTATGGAGCTTATGGCAACCTGTCTCGACAAATTGTTAAAACGGACACGCCGTCCCATCCCAGAGGAAATTTTAGGAAAAATAGTTGTAGCTGTAAGTATTGCACCTCTCGCTTTCTAGAAACACCGAAAACTAAGGATTAAAGTTTTGGCGCTGAGCAAGTAATGTGTGTTTAATGTTCTTGTAAAATTACACATATATGGGTTTTGTAAATGTACAGTATGTCCCCGTGCAATTTTGTAACTGGGAATTTGTAATTAGGTTTTTCCTTGTTCATGTCTGTAGGAAATAATAACCCATTGTCTCTATGTCAGTCTTACTTAAACCCTTGAACCCCGAGTGGGGCATAGGCCGTCCACCAAGGTCCTCCACCTTGCTCTGTCCTGGGCTGCGGCCTCAATCTGACCCCATGAGAGTCCCAGCATTTTTATTTCATTTGTAGTTGATCTTTGCCATGTTGTCTTGGGACGCCTGCAGTTTCATTTGCCTTGGGGGTTCCATTTGAGGGTCTTGCGAACGATGCCGCCTGGGATTTTTTCTGTATCAGTGATAAAACATATTTTTTGGATATTAAGTGGATCTGGAGACAGACGCTAAATGAAGCATAGAATTGTACTTCATGGTTGATGCTCGAAAAGCTGAAGAAACAGTGGAAATTTGCTGACTTTTTCATTTAAATGTTAGATTACATTGGATGTGGAATTTGACTTGAATCTGTTTTAATTTTGGCAATGTTGTTGTTGACAGAAATCAGATTTAAAACATGAAGAATTGTTGGTCATTCCTGTGAACTTTCCTGTATTTTCATTGTGCAATACACTTTACAAATTATGTCTTTATTATTTCTTTCCCCCACTGTAGACTGTAAATGCATTACACTACCTCAAAGAAAGACATGGAGTAATACATAGAGGTGAGTTTTTTTTATAAAGAGTGCAGTGATTCAGTGATAACTCATGGGTACAGATGTTTATTCTGATAATGAAACCATCTTCACTTACACCCTTTAAAAGGCCAATAGACCAAACTGTAACAGTCTTTGGAGAAACATAATTTATGTATTCAGGAATTTGTGTAAAAATCTGCTTGGAATGTGAAAACATCTGTATCTCAGGTTTAGCTTTATGTGACTCGGACAGGATATAGAATCAGCCTCTTCAATTACTGAAATGTTGTTTGTGAGAAATGGTTGGCAACGTAAACAGTAAGTCATAGGAAAGAATGTCTCCTTGAGATATTATGTTATCATATGATTTGGATAATCATTGATAACCACCAGTGATTAGAAAAATGATTGAAGGAGATCATTGGAGTAACATATTCACTCTAAACCTGCAAATACCACCTCATGGGTTTGTTGTTACTATGTGTTGTAGATGTGAAACCCTCCAATATCCTGCTGGATGACAAAGGCAATGTGAAGCTGTGTGATTTTGGCATCAGTGGAAGACTTGTGGACTCTAAGGCAAAGACCAGAAGTGCTGGTTGTGCTGCTTACATGGCAGTAAGTCACTGAACACACATCGCTGTTTTCGAATTCAACAACAGCATTATAAATACAAAGATACATGCTAAGAGTTTGGTGGACATGATAGTCTGTATGAAGAGTGAAAAAAAATCATTTTGATATACACTGGGAGGTCCACTTGTAAAATTTGTCAATGTAGTGCAGTGTAGTGGTTTAAGGATTTTAAACTCTTATGAATAACTGTAGTTTAAAAAAAAATTCTTTTTGTTGAGGGGGGATGTGTTCTCATGAGCTTCATTGTATCAGCTTAATCCAATGATATGAGGTTTATTATTTATGAGGAAGAGAAAAGGTGTGTGTTGTGACACTGGTGATAAAGCAGTAGACCTTTGCACAGCAGTTTACATTGTGTTGGTGCATTCACATGTTCGGTGTTACGAAGAGCTTTTTACACCATTGCAGTTGTTTGTTCTGTCTTTAATGGACAGTATGTTTCTTTGATTTTCAGCCTGAAAGAATAGAACCTCCAGACCCTTCTAGACCTGACTATGATATCAGAGCAGATGTGTGGAGTTTAGGAATATCTTTGGTGAGTCATCATAGCAATTTGATCAGTAGTGTTTGATCAGTAGTATTTGATCAATTCAGACCTAGCAAAATAAGAATGAACTGCACCTTGGACAAATGGCAGTGCTGAGTAGTGTTTATATGGTGTTAGCTGAATCTCTATGGCAGTTTCTTCAGTATTGATGGTCACGCTGCGCGAGGCATCGAAATACAGCATGGACTTCCCAGGCGTCCTCTCTGCATGGGTGTGTAAATATGGCGAGGTGAAGCTGATCGTGCCGAGCGGAAGCTGTATTTTCGCATATCAGGTCACCGTCCTCTTTGACATGCAACTAACGTCTTACTCAATACTGCTCTATCTCTTCTAAATCAAAGGCATTGTGACAACGAACTACTGGGCGGACTCCCAAAGACCAAGCTATCAAAGGCTCTCCCCACATTATCAAAAGGTGTAACAGTGACATGTGAACTGTTGCTCAACAAATTTGCAATATTGTCTCATTTCCTCACAAGCTGACCATCATCTGGAGTTGTCTGTATTTAAGAACCAATCAGAAACATGCTCTGAAATGACCTTTGCCCCAAATGCCCACATTGGTTCATTAGTATATGCCAGTGTGGAAGAAACCATTTGTTTAGGGCCGGGGGGAGGGTAGTTATCATGCTTCATTCTCACAAAAATTACAGCTGTCAGTTTCGTATAGTCAGATCATTGGTTAGAGACTTAGAGACAAAGATTTCACTCGCTCGTTCATTATCAAGTGTGATAAGGCATAGCAGCGAATGTTTTCAAACTGATCAAATACAAACCAAACCATGTGGACAGCGATATTTTGGTCATCGCACATGGGCAAGGATCAGGGCGACCCAGATAAAATTCCCCTCGAGTAAGTTCACTGACCGGTCAGTGGGCTTTATGGGTAGTGTGCGAGTTGTGGGTTAAGAGTTGGACAAATCAGTCAGTGCTCAATAGTAGTTTAGAAACTGCTAAGCACTTTTAAATAAAAGAAATGTGTACTTAAACCTTCATTAACACTAAATCATAGCACTAGTCGTGCACCGGTATCCTGGTGCAAGCACCAAAGTTATAACGGCACAAGACTCTGAAAGGGTTAACCACGGAAAGGCACAGAAAGAATCATTTCTCTGTATTCTAATGACCTTTATTAATATAATTTTTATCATAAGGTTCTGTCATTGTTTCATGTGTGCATGAAATTATTTCTATAGGAAACTTTTGAAAGTTATTATGATGTTTTAAACCTCTTTATTTTACTCAATCAACAGGTGGAACTAGCAACTGGTGAATTTCCTTACAAGAACTGTAAGACAGATTTTGAAGTTCTCACCAAAGTTTTGCAAGAAGAGCCACCTCAGTTGGGGGAAGAGTTTTCTAAAGACCTCAGATCATTTGTCAAAGACTGGTGAGTGAGCTGTAGGTGTCACCATGAATGTAATGGAATAGTGGAGGATGAGAAGAAATGTGACAAAGAGATCTTTTAAAAAAATATTATTTGGTTGGAAAGGGACATTGTGGACCGAAGAATTTGTATTTGTATTTGTCTACTTCCCCAATAGGATCAGGGACACGAAAATATAAGAAAAATTCCAAACTTCCAACACTGCCTGCTGTGGCTGGGTTTTGAACCCGGGAGCACCATGCCTCTAGACCATCTTATCCCCATAGCCATTGTGCTTGATGCATAGGCAGAACGATACTTTGGATAATTTTGGAGTCTTGTTTTTAGTGCCTGGTGTTAGCAATCACATCAAGAATTCTGTAAGTTCTTTTTTTTTTTTTTTTTTTTTTTTTCTATATGGGGAAACAAAGCATGAAGGATAAAATTGTTTGTAATGTGTCTTGTGCCTTGGCCCCATATATATATATATGACTCATTCTCAAAAGGTCGTCATTGTGGTGGTGGCCCTAGAAAATTGGTTTTCTCTCAGCTCAGCTGAAAGCATTTACTTCCATTCATAGTGCAATGCGTAGCAGACAGGTTAAAGAGATAGATTTCATAATCTCAGCTGCCACAAACACCTCAAACTGAAGAAAATGAATTAAAAAGTGAGAATTTGGTACTATTTTTGCCCTAGAATTTGTTACATTGCAGGTGGGCTATCCTACATGGTCAAAACATTAAAAAAGTATGAGCTAATAAGTTAAAATTATTGGTGTTTAAGATGGGGGGATGTTTGATGTTCAAGATTCAGCTACTTGTTTACATATTGAGTTGAATTATTTTGTCCTAGTGGGGGGTATAAAATTTGATTTGAGACGTCACAGTGTCAGTCATCACAACACCTAGAAAATGATAGATCTAGCGGGAAAACGCTGATGTTTCAGTGAGTGTGAGGTGCACTGGGGCTTTCTTTGATATCTCGGGGTTTATTTTCTATTAGACTTTCAGTGATGAGATTTTAGCTTCAGTGAAATAAAAGCAAACGAAATCAACAGCCTCGTTGTCGGTCATTCTGTGACGTCTCGGGTTGTGACGATATCATCTATTCGCAAATTTTGTTTCGGTTTCATTCAACTTTTTACAGTAACATTTAGTTACTTCCGCCAAGAAACGGAAGTCGGATTTCGAAAGTACGAGTGCATTGGCGTGGTTCCGAGCATAGAAGTTGTGGGTCATCACTGGTGCTTATGTGACGTCTCGGTGCAATGTGACGTCTTGGGCCGTTCACGGGCGCCGTTAGCGTCATCAAAGCTGTCTAGGGCGACTTTGCGAGGCCAGAAAGTAAGATTGTCTAATAGTGCCAGCCCAGTGGATCCGTTTCCAGCTCGAGTCAGGCAGTTGACCCCTGATCCGTTACCGGAGCGTACTAGATCGGCTCTTAAACTAAATATCAGCGGCCCAGTGCATCCGTCTCATCTACCATTTCAGATCCGGAGGTGAATCCAGCTTTTTGCTGTATCGAAAGGTTTTAGTGCAACACTAAAATTGGCCCGTCTTTCATCAGGCAAACAATGAGTGTCACTGTCTGGCACACCGTCTAGGTTACGTGTATAGTTGTTTCATTCACGAATACGGACACGGCCGTTAAAACATCCCATAATTGCACATGATGCATGCGAGTTCTTTTATTGCTTGCCACATAGATTCTACAAAGCGACTGTTAAAAGCCTATCAACATGCAGTTTCGAGCCTCTTGAAAGATAGATAAATAACTTTAAAAAACTTCATATCCACAAAAGATTTAAAACACTTCGCAATTCATTCTCAATATCCCCAAATGTTAATATAATTTTACTTAAGCCCCTTGACATAGGATTGTAAGGACTAGATCTTGGTTGAAGCAAGACAGGCCCAAAGCACTGAAATTAGTGAAAACCAGGGTATGCACGTCTGGCTTTTGAAAAATAATCAATTGGATTTCTTTATATTGGAACTATTGCATATTAAAAGAAAAAGTGTTGTGATCACAAAACAGTAGGTGATACGATTCAAGAAAAGGTGCAAATTTACGTATGGTTTTACACTTTCACTTAATATGTCACACAACTCACTTAACGTAATGATGAGCCGTTCTTTAGCCGGTAGTGGCTTCCGATTGTTTGTTGTTTTCTTCTCTATGTGTGGCCCAATCATTTCAAGAAGAGTAAAAAAAATGTTTGTGGCTCCATTCGAATGTAAGCAACACATTTTTCTTTATCAATTAGAATTTGTTCTAACATATGATGATACATGTACTCGCCATAAACGTCTCATTCTTTAAATATTGGTGCACCCAGTTACGTCTTCGTTTAGATCCTTTTCTCTTTAACCAGAGCAACAAAATTAGTTGCAACCTTTCCGCGTCCATTGTTCTAATGAGCCCATTCCCGCCAAACACAACTTTCGATGAAACATCGAAACGGATTCAAACTGGTTGTATATCCGTTCCGATGTTTTATCGAAGGAATGCTGGAAGAAAAACAGCTGAAAGCAAACTGAGTAGTCGGATCTACTGGGTCGGCACTCTAACTCGACACTGAACTATGACGCAAATTGCGACAGTTTGCCGATTTTGCAGCTCTATCGATTCGAATGGGTAAGTATGACCAACATTAGACCTATGTCACTGTGACGTCTTCGCCACAATTATTGTATAACTTTAAATCCATTCATTATTTGTGATATATGGCGTGATATTTTATGCATGAAATGAGTTTTTAGATTAAATGACAAAGGTTTTTAGCCCAGACACCGAGTTACACTTACATGCTAGGCAGATAACTACCAAGACGTCACACGAATCTATGTGACTGACGGGTAGTCCGTCATTGTGACATCCTAGCTACAATTACCACCAACTTTTAATCTATCTATTATTTGTGATAAACCGAGCTAGATTTAGATGCAGGAAATGGCTTTTTAGAATAAAAAGATGGGGGTTTGAGCCCAGTCAGAGAGTTAGACCTACTGCAAAGCAGATTTCTGCTGAGACGTCACACTCATCCATGTGACTGCCAATGGCAGGGCTATTGTGATGTCTCAGATTTCTTGCCATTTTAATGCATTGTTTGAATATAATAATATCAAAGCAGATTCTGGAAACGTGAGTATGGATAACATGGGTGAGAAAGGCAGAGATTTCTTTTAGTATGGGAATAAACTTCTTTTTCTTTTACAGTTCAGTTTTTAGTGTGTGTCATAGTAACTTATTGAATGCATGTTTCTAAAAACTTTATATTAGAATAAGAAGCAGTGAATTGTATACATAATAGATAATGCTAAGTTTCTTTGTGTAACTGAGTTATTTTTGGCAGATTTAGCTTTGATTGAGCATGGATTTAAAGAAAGTGCTACAGAATGTGTAACTGCCTTCTTCTTCTTCTTTTTTTAAAAATTATGACAACTGACACTGTCATCATAGTGGCATTTCAGAATCTTAATGTTTTTTTTGCGGGCCTATGTTTTCAAGAAACTCATCTTTTAAGTACGGTACATCTTACATGTATGATGTATTCCAGTAAGTAGTAATCTCAAGAGACTTATATTGCTAATGTTGTACATGTAATTTGTAATGTCAGTTTACAATGGTGATAATTATGTCCCAGCAGACGTATGACAGATTGGAATTTCAGGACCTGCTCACCCCTCACTTCATGCATTTTACCCCCTTTTTCTAAAGTTGAAAATGAAAAAAAAATATTTCAGGAAATGGTACTAGTTAAGTGGCCAGTCAATCGTATGAAAAGACAGAAAATCAAAGTGTAACCTGAAAATGATAAATTTCTTGTTGATTCTTATATGTTTTAAAATTTCTGTTGGATTCTTGGTACGCCCTAGTCATTTCAAAGTCACTGAAATAATGCCATAGTTCTTCCCCAGGTACCTCAAAAAAGTTCCACATCCCTAGATAGAAAGCCACCTCCATTTGACAAGAAAAACAAGATAAGGTTGCAGTATGATTATGAAAGTGTTCAGCAAAGCTGAAGGCAGATTCTCATGTATACAGAAGACAAACTTCAAGGTGATACAAAGAACAATAACAACGGCATCAAATTGATGAACAGAAGGCTCACCAGAAGAAATAAAACTAGGCTTCACACTGCAGCATGATTCAAATACCAAATTTGATAACTGGCACAATTTGTCAATGTTGAGTGATTTTTAAAATTTTTTTATTTATTTGGTTTCTATTCAGTTTTCATTCATGAACTGAAACCTTGCATAATAAATATTTTTATAATAATATATTTTAAATTACTGGTGTGAAGATTATTGATCATAGAACCTCTACAAGTACAGGAAGCTATGAAACTGACCAAAAAGAGTGGGGCATTGGATTTATGTTGCTTCACTGTGATACTCAGTCGTATTAGTTTATTACTGGATTATACTGATGTCAATTTTTCAATGTTAGAAGACTGCTTGTTTTTACTCTTGTTTCAGTTGATACGATGGCTCTTTGTTATTGCATTTGTGCAGTCAGTGCTGTGCATGAATAATAAATTTTTGAGTGTGACAATTTGTTCATATTTTTTCTTGTCATCACAGAGAAAAAAGTTCTGTCTGGAAAAAGTGGTCAATAAAATGCTTTTAAATCTATCCTGAACTTCCTTTTGCCCATCAGTAACAAACTGAGGCTCTTGTGGCAAATGTTTTTTAAGCAAAACCTTTACCAAGACAACATAAAAAATGTGTGTCATCGTGACGTCTTGGCACAGGTCATGTCTAAAGCTAGGCCACAACAAATGTATAAGTGTTGTTTCACCTATAGGTATTAGGTCTACATACACTTGATACAAAACAGTCAGAAGGAAACTGCTCAAGGAAAGTATTGCTATTTAAATGGAAAAATCAGTTGATGGTTGTCAGAGCCGTCATGGTGACACACATAAATGGGCCTAGATCTGATCTGAACTGGGTGAAAAAACATACATTTGATATTCATAGGACATGAATCATCATCAGAAAGAGACAGGAAGAAGTTATAAGTCAAATGGAGCTATGTGCATGGCAGGAATGGGGCTAATAGTGTGTCATCAGTGACGTCTTAGACAGGTCACCTTTTGATGTTACAAACCCCATATTTCACAAACAATGTTCAAAGTTATCTTTTAAAGTGCAAAATGGGGTGCAGTATGTCACTACTAAACCTCCCCAAAGGAAAAAACATAAAAATAATGAATTTTAAAAAATAGGTACAATGTAACAAAATTGGCACGACCGTTTGAGAATGAGTCATATATATATTATGCATACCTTGTACATTCTACGTCCAAAACTACTTACTTTGACACACCTTTCATGTTTGTAATAATTGAATCCAAATTTCACTTGTAATGCATTTATCTGGCCTTTCTCTCTACCAGCTTAACAAAAGATTGCAAGCACAGGCCAAAGTACAAGAGATTACTCGTAAGTCATGTTTTGATGTCTTCATTTTGACCCTTAAAATTATTTGTCCATTTTCTAAAATTGTCACTTTTTACCAGGGTATGGCCTTTAAAAAAATCATCACAGCTTCTTACTTTACCAACGGAGAAAAGAGCAAAATAAAACAAAAAATTCCTTCTTGAGTGTGCAATTTTTGCTGCACAGACACCTCACCCATGCAGACTGATGGAAAAAACAACAACAACAAAAAAAGAAATGACGAGTTTCTCTTCTATTTCTGCCCCATGTCAATTTTTGGTGAAGGGCTGCATTGTGACAGGTCTCTATTTTGCAAGATTGCTGTGTTGGATATGATACCTCATGGTACTAAGCCTTCCTTCACGCCCAAATCTTCTCTTTTTTTTTTTCTTCTTTGTGGCTTGGATCATTTATAGCACAGCTGAAAAAGATGTTTTTTTTTTTCCACAACCAATGTTAAGAGGTAATAAATTTCCACTGTCTTCACCAGGAACATCCATTGATAAAGAAGTCAGAGGTTGAAGAGGTCGACATCGCAGCCTGGTTTGCTGAAATGTCTAGAATAATGGAGGCAAATCGGTTTTCATGACAGGTAAGTTTGTACAACATTAACTCATTGAATTCTGATCATTCCCTCCTTGCTAATTGTTTTCATGAACATGTATCGGTAGGGACAGTTGTCGTTAGGGATCAGGGTTAGGGTAGTATTGTCTAGGTTGATGTCTGGAAATAACTTTTATAACTGCCAACTTTCCGAAACTCCAAAAACTGAGTTTTGATATCGATACAAAAAACACAAGACAAAGAGGGGGACATGTTCCAAAAAAGTTAACTAAAGTTACTTTTTGTTTTCTGTTAGTATTTTTCTTGGATAAATGAAGAAATTCCTCAAATATGTACTTTTCAGCACAAAAGGCTTTTATGTCCATACTTAGATCCCAAATATGTATTAAATACGTTCTTTACATACTGGTTGGCATCTATGAACTTGATTTCGGGAGGTGCTTTGGTAGAGATAGTTGTCTCAAGCCAAGCATGCACCTTGCAGTAGAGCTTTTTCTGGGCACCAATATAGACAACACTACCCTAGCCCTAATCCCAACCCTGATCTGTAAGGGCAATTGTGATGGCAGAAAAACCCATAAGGACAGCTGTCCCCACAGAAGCACTGGCTATTGTCATCCAGTTTTCAAGAAGCCAGTTTCATCTAGAAGTAATTTTATTTCCAAGACTGCATCGTTTCTGTTTCATTTATCTTGCTTCTCCCTGTTCTTGGTGCACTTACAGAACATGTCACAGTTTCGTGGCATGTCTGCCATATGTTTGCGACATTTTGCAGATTTTGAGGTTCTGTGATGAAAGTGGTTCCCTCATTTTTAATTTCATTATGTATTAGTGTCATTCCAGTTGGTTAAAAACTTTTCGAGGTATGTGTCGATGACGTAATGTTGCCCTCTGATTTTACATAACTCTTCAAAGTTTCGATTTCCATTTTCTCGAAAAGACAAAAATGCGCATAGGCTTACATCAGTATCGAAAATACCTGACGATTTATTTAATTTAATTTCAACAATTTTAGGAACTCGCACTGCACAAATCCATGTTTTAATTGTGTCAATGTCACTTTACTAAAACAAACTCTATGCATAAATTACTTTCAAAGATTTGAACCTTTCTCTTCATTTTTAGGTAGTTCGAGATAATTTAAAAGAAAGATGTGTACCATTTAGTAGTTAGTCCGTTATAATTTCTAGATTTTATAATACTAATCTCTGGTTCAGTGAAGTAAATCGTGTGCTGTCAAGTGTCATTGCAAAATAACTGTAATGCAAAAAATTTAAACATTATCAAAACTTCCTGTTGTATTTTTTTCAAATTCAAAAGCTTTTCAGATTCAGTCATGAGGTACAGGCATTTTGAGCAAATACAGATGGAGATATACACATAGTTTGTGATCCTAAAGCTTTAATTAAAGCCATGGAATTTTAGATTGTTAAGTATGTACCTGTTTATTTTGTGTGTAATTTATCATTTATTTCTATTTTTCAGGTGCAAGAAAATTAACAAGTTACTGTACAAAAATTGATCTGTTTGACTGAGGGGCACTTGGCTATAGAGGGGGACAGTGCTGTTATTGTTGCTTCATGCAGTTACAAGTTGTTATCCATTTACCTTGCCAGAAAAGTCTTCACAAGTTGCTCTGTGGTATTGGTATCTGTTGTCAGGGGAAGCAACTGTTCTTTTTTTGTCACAGGAGTTATTCCCCTTGTTGTGAAAGTTGCCACATTTGAGAGTTGCTTTTTCTATATAATTGGATCAGAAAAGAGAGAGCTGCCCACTGAGCCTTGGCGTGTTGCTGACCACACTGAACTAAAGAGAATTCTGATGTCATGTGTGTTAAATTGCAATCAAACTAAGCTTCCTGCAGTCTTAACTCATTCCCTACAGGGCTAGTTTCTTCACTCTGAACGGCCCATTTCTATCGACCCAAATTTTTACCCTCAACTGATGTCACTAAATTTAGTCGAGCTCATATTATGTTTTGACATCAAACCCCAAAATGTTGTATATAATACCAAAATGAAGAGAAAATATCTTGCCTGCAATACAGTGCACTCTCCCGATAACGACATGGCTCGGGACCAGAGGTGCATGTCGTTATCGGGAACATGTCGTTATTCGGAGATTTTCAAGATGGCGGAAAAAGGGGTGTGGTTAGACCCTTAGAATGTAACGTACCAACCATAGTGGGTGATCAGTGATCGGACTTTCCAAACATGTAAAATACACACTTTCTTTTTTTAACAGCAGCTGTCGACATCTTGGGGTGCGTTATTGTTCTCGGGTGAATACAATCGATTCAGCGGTCAGCGATGTGATGACTGACTCATTTAATGCGCGTCACCCTTTTTGTTCCGACGACAATAGACACAGGTGTGTTTTCATTGGCCGATAACAAAGCGATCTCATTGGCCGATAACAAAGCGATCTCATTGGCTATGAGGTGCCTCTGGTAGGACATTTCATTGGTCGGAAAAGAAGTGTTTTTATTGGCTCAGAGAATGAAATGAAACTGACCGGAAACAATATTTTAGCTATTTTTATTTTTGTATCTAGCAAAGTCACAGCCGATTATTGCTAACTCAATGTCGTTATCCGGAGAGTGGTCTAAAAAGTATGTCGCTATTTAGAGAGTTTTATTACTAATAACATATAGTAAAAAAATCGGGACCGGGGGTCAATGTCGTTATCGGGAGAATGTCGTTATTCGGAGATGTCGTAATCGGGAGAGTGCACTGTATTAGGGAACAGGCAAAGATGAACTCTTTTGTACGGGACTTTTTTCACATTCTGATGGAATTTTTTTTACCTGCGCAAAATTTTGATAGGGTTGTCACAAGAAACTAAGTTTCATCACTTGGTGCATTGATTAAAAGCCCACTTGTCATTTTTCATTTTAAAGAAATTGAATGTAGATTTACAGTTGTGGTTATGTTCATCTGTTTGGTGGACATAGGATGCATGATGATAGAGAGCAAAATAAAATGCACACAAAAAATGAAAAATAAAAAAATCCACTTACCAAGGCTGCATGTCACTATGGCCGTATGGCAAAAAATCAGGGTAATCCATACAGTTATGTAACCTAGTGCAACAGCTTGGCTTGGTATGTTTGGTCGTTTTCTCAAAAAAAAAAATCATATTCGTGGGGTCATTTAGAGAAGTGATGAAAATTTGAAGAATTGCACACAAATACACTTGACACTTGAATGAGGAAAAACTGAAAACTGAATGAATACAGTCTGTATACATCCAGGAGGTGAGTTTGAAATTATTCAGGTGTATGGCACCTTTCTAAGCAATCCCGAGGGCACAGATGCGGCTTGTCGCTATATTCTTTACAAAAGAATTGCGACCTTCCTGGTGGTTGATCACTACCTGGGCCACAGGAGTCAGACTGTCTTTGTTTTTACTAGAGAAAGAGATCAGGTGCTTGTTCCCTGTGTATCTCTCGATGGCATGGACTGTATGAGGCCTTCTTACTGCCGGAGAGCTCACGGATTTCATCTGGCATGTTTTTGACGGCAACATCGAGCATCAATTAGCTGTTCCTTGGATTGCAGTATGCTGACCTTCTTTGCATCTGCTGGTCTTGAGAGGCAATACAGGACATAAGCATTATACTGGCTAATCTCTAACATCCAGTGGAACAGCTTCTTCCACTACTTGATGGTATGTCACTGCAAGTTTCTGCAATAGGTCAGCATCTAATCCACCCAGTCGCACACATTCATCGCATAGTTGTAGCGTTGTCAACTACAGGCTTTGTCTTTCCATGTACCATCATATCAGCTGTGTCGGCATTTGAAGTTTCTTTGCTTTCTTATCACGGAATGCTGTTACAAGAATAGACTTGTCTGTGTTGGTGTAGCATTTCTTCTCCAAAACTTTTGGAAGATGAGTTTTTATTTGTTTTTGGAAAGCCCTTGCGGTTTTTGTTCAATGTCCTCGTGAAATGGTTTGGTTGTCTTTCAAGTATTGGATGAGGATGCGGGTTGTGTAAAACCTATCTGCAAAAATATGATGACCCTTGTCAACATATTGTAATAGGGTGTGAAAAATGTTGACTGCCATGCGTCCTTCATTGTCCATCTCAGGATTATAGGATGTGTTGTGGTCAAAGTACGTCAGAATGTTGACAACATGTCCTGTAGATGCATTATCCATAGGTTTTTATATGGTATTTCTTGGGTTTACTTGCATTGTATTGCTTGTAAACCCAACGTCCTGACCAGCCGATGACCATCTCGTCCAAGGAGAAGTCCTGAAAGGGATAAAATGCGTTGCTGAAGTTCAGGATGAGCAAGTTCATAAATGGCTCAATTTTTTCTTTTCCCTCTGCTTTGGCAGTAGTTCCTGCATGTAGCATTGTGTGGTAAATTAGCTCGAAATGGTCTCTTGTAAACAGCTTGCTGAAAAAGCATGAAAGTATAGTTCCTTTCCAGGCCAGTAATGCTTGATGGAAGGCAGCGGTTTGATTCCAATAGCAGCTCAAACACAGTTTCTCGTTGGCACCCATTTTGCAATCAATGATCTTTTAGTTGGTGAATTGGCTTTGTGCATTCTGAGTTGGGCATACCTATTGATGGTATTCACCACTTCACTGAAGATGTCCATTGTCCACAAAGTCTTGAAGCAGTCCAGGGGTGATGAGTCTGCTGTGAGACCTGTTTGTAACAGCTGAGGTTGTTCTAGCACGTTATAGTAGGGGGGAGTTAGTTGATCTAACTACAACCCTTTAGAAAACGAAACTATTACAGCTGTAAAATAAATAAACACGAGATCCGACGATAGATTAAATAATACTAAAGTTTAATAACTGTATAGTGAACAATAAATTACTAGGAAGACACCAGCGAAACTAAATATCTACGCCACACAAAAGGAAACTCACTTACTCACCCCCAACCACTCACACAGGTCTATATATATAAACATTCCTACAGAAAGTTCCCGAAATAAACGTTACCTTTGCCCTCGCACAAACTAACCAATCACGCATCAATACGTCATCAGGTTACATCACCCAAGGCCAAATCTGGCGTAAACATTCGTTTCCACAACGTTATCGAATATTCGGGAACATACTAATATTTACTGAACGAGTCAAAACACTGACAACAAGCGAGCGAGGAAAAAAAACTACTCACTAGAAAAGAAGGTCAGGTCACGGAGTACAGTACACTCTGGCGGTTGTCAAATGAACACATGCTCACCAGTGTAACACGAAAACGGGGGAGGGCAAGGGATAGCTTGCAGATGCTACACAACTCCCCAATTTAAGTTGAATATTTTTCAACTCCAAAACATTATTCAGCGTCTGCAATATCTTGAAATAACAATCTTACAGTACTCCCAATCTCACAAAGGTAGTTGCTAATTCTATTACAATTATTAACAATTTCAGTGCCTTCCCAAATTTCATCGCAAATACAATACAATGCAATATCCTTTGCATCACTAATACCATAACTAATACAATACCGTCATTGCTTCCCAATAGTAAACAGTAGGCCTACTAGTCAAAATAACACAACGCCACCACTGTGGTGAAACAATGGTCAATGATATTATTACAAATCATATAAGGTGAAACGATGGCCCATCGTTTACATAATGCTTCGTGCACGAATCATAGCATATAACTTGTTGTACATAACATGGTTATCTCCAAAAAGTATAACTCATACGTACAATGGCAAAAATACCAATACATACCGACCACTGATTAGGGTCTTTCTTCATCATATTAGGTCAAAACAAGTTACAACATTGCAATATAACACAAACACTGCTTGCTCGCAGTCCCCATTAGGGTTACATTTTCCAAAATTTACACCAAGTTCCATTGGTAACTAGTATGACATAGCATAAAATCAAAATGTGACTAACACATCATGACTCTCTATCAGCCATCAATTCAATATTCAGTCACAGATGAACTACGTCCCCAATTACAGTACAATACTGCCGTCCTAGAAATTCATCTAGTAGGCAAAAGTATGGGTTACAATGCATTTGACTGATAGTGTACTACTTTAAAATACCCTGCTCAGGAAATCGGCACAGACATTTTCTCTGCCTTTTACGTAGTGAATCCTGAATCGATAAGACTGTAAAAATAAACTCCATCGTAATAACTTTGGACTGTCAAACTTGGCAGAGTTCAAAAACTCTAATGACCGATGGTCAGTTTGGAGCACAAACTCCTTTCCATACAAATACAAAGTAAACTTTTTTACAGCCCAAACAATAGCTAAACATTCGCGCTCTGAGACCGAATATTTTGTCTCACGAGGCAATAGCTTACGACTAGCATATGCCACAGGGTACAACTTTCCCTCGTGTTCCTGCATAAGACTAGCGCCTAATCCGCGATCTGATGCATCAGTTGCTAAGACAAACTCTTTGGAAAAATCTGGCAAACATAACACGGGTTTGGATATAATGACATTCTTCAAAGAGGTGTACGCTTTCTCCTGCGTTTCATCCCACTGAACTATATTGGGCTGACCCTTTCTAAGTAAATCAGACAATGGTGATGCAATCGCTGAAAAGTTAGGAATAAATTCATGGTAATATCCCACTAATCCTAAGAATGCTTTCACTTCCTTCTTAGTGGTAGGTCTGGGTGCGTCTCGTACCTTACATACATTCTCTTCTAACAGGCCAATCATACCTTCTCCCACTAAGTGTCCAACAAAGTCTACTTCAGACGTTCCAATCAGACACTTCGATGGTCTTGCAGTTAATCCAGCTTGGTCCATCCTCTGCAGTAAGTCCTTGAGAGTCTTCACATGCTCGTCGAATGTCTCTGTATGAATCAGCAGGTCGTCCACATATGCTGTCACATTGTTCATTCCACGGATCAATGGCTTTACGATCCTGTTCAGCGTGGCTCCTGAGTTCATCATCCCAAAAGGCATCCGAATGAATTCATAGTGTTCGCCCATGGTGACGAACGCCGTCTTGGGAATGTCTTGCTCTCGAACTTTCACTTGCCAGTATCCCTTGCTCAGGTCAATCCGAGAATAATTTTCCTCTCGATAGACTCTGAAACACTTCCGATGGCGCTGCTGTCGGATGAGGGTCGAATACTGTGATCTTGTTTAACCTCCTGTAGTCGATGCAGACTCGGTTGGATCCGTCCTTCTTCTTGACGACAACAATAGGTGAAGCATAAGCTGATGAGCTCCTTCGAATGATGCCCAGCCGTTCCATGGTGGTAAGCTCCTCCTTCAAGGAGTCGCGCATAGCGTAGGGCACCGGGTATGGTCGTTGACGAACTGGTACTTCTGTCGTCAGGTCGATGCGATGTTCACCCAACTGACAGCATCCAGGGAGATTGGTGAAGACGTGCTGGTAATTCTTCACCACATCGCAGAGTTCTTGACGTTGTTCCGATGTCAGTTGCGTTCCATACTGGACATCTCTGTAGCTTTCCTTCTGGTCCCAGCTTCCTAGGTCGGCAAGGTCCTCCGTCGTTCCACCGTTGTCGCCTTCCAGGTCGCAGTCTTCGATGATTGTCATGCCAGCTGACTCCACGGGTTGACTCTTGTCCATCATGTCGTCCTCTGCCAGTACAGTCTCAGCACTATCACCGCCGCCGTCCTTTATGGCGTTGACATGTCCAGGCGTGATATCTCTCCTACTGTTGTCCATCCCACACATCTCGGTCACAATAGGTCTCGGTTCCATTGCCACTGCTGCTGCTTTTGACGTCCTTGGAATGTATCTCTTGAGGAGGTTGGCGTGCAAGGTCTTTTCTTTTGCACCCATCTTGACTCTATAGTCGTTAACACCGACAACTGAGACTACCTTATATGGTCCCTTCCATTGGACTAGGAGCTTGTTAGTGTTCGTCGGCAGTAGCACCAACACTTCATCTCCGGGGCGGAACTTCCTCTCTCGCGCCTTCCGGTCGTAGTAGGTCTTCTGTCTACCTTGAGCCTTGGAGAGTTCTTCCGTCGCTAACTTCCATGTGTCCTCCAGCCTCTCACGTAGTTCCATGACGTACTGGTAACTGGTCTTCGTTTCCGGCTCCTCTACGTCCTTGGTCCATAGTTGTCGTAAAATGTGCATTGGTCCTCTCACAGTTCTCCCATACAGCAACTCGAATGGGGCAAACTTGGTCGACTCTTGGGGAACTTCACGATATGCGAAGAGCAGCGGGTTGATGTATCTGTGCCACTGCTTGGGTTGCTCTGCGCACAGTCGTCTCAATGTTTTCTTCAGTGTGCCGTTGAATCGCTCCACCAACCCGTTGCACATAGGGTGGTAGACTGTAGTGGTCGACTGTCGAATTCCCAGTAGTCTATTCGTTTCCTTCATGACATCTGACATAAACTGGGTCCCTTGGTCGGACAAGATCTCTTCGGGCACACCCAAACGGCTGTAGATGTTCACTAAGGCTTCTGCTACCGTTTCTGCGTCGATCTTCTTCAAGGGTGTGGCTTCAGGGTAGCGAGTAGCGTAGTCTATGTACACCAGGATATACCGATGTCCACCTTCACTTGGGGGGTCGATAGGTCCTACTAAGTCCACGGCCACTCGCCTAAATGGTACGTCCACTACTAGCATACTCTGCAGGTGCACCTTTGGGGTCGCTCCTTTGTTCACCGTCCTCTGGCATATGTCGCATGAGCGGCAGTATCTCGCGACGTCACCTTCAATTCCAGGCCAATAAAAATTGCTCATAACTCTGTCTTTGGTTTTCTTCACACCGAGGTGTCCTCCGACGATCGAGTCGTGGGCTACACTCAGTACATACTCTCTCAGTTTTTCGGGTAGTACCACTTGCCTTATAACCGTCGCCTGTCTCAGGTCCTTGTAGATCCGGTACAGTACTCCTCCGTGTTTCTCAAAATGAACAGATTTATTGCCTCTATTAGTTGGGATCTTCTTCTGCTCTAACTTCCTAATGACTTCGTCTTCTTCTTGGAGTCGGATAAATTCCTCTCTATTCACTCCCGCGTGCCGTTCTGCCCTCGGCACCTTCAGCGACGTAGACCGGTCCTTCCTCTTCTCCTGGGCCCTCGTGGTCACCGCTCCTACCATCACTTCAGTATCAGGGTCGTACGGATCCTTCGCTCCGTCCACGTTCCTGACTACTAGGTCGCAGATGGTCTCCGGGAGACACAGCGCCGTCACTTTGCCCGTCAGGTAAGGCGTCTTCACGTCGATAACGGCTTCCTCCGCCGCTAGCAAGGAGTTATCGATCCTCGCGATAAGTTTCTTCCCACCGGTGAGCTGTCCGTCGTCCACCAGTGCTCGCCGCACCACTACACCTTCACAGCCGGTATCTCTTAGGACATCTACCGCTCGATTTCCAATCAAGCCCTTCATCACTGGTAACTTCAGTTTCTCCACGGTCCTTCCGTCACTGCATCCTCCGCAAGTAACAGGCACTGCTAACTGTAGCTTCCCGTCCTTCATTACCGCTTGAACGTTGATGCTGGTGTCAGCCGTCGTCGCATCCTGTCTCGACGACTCGTCCGCCGCTATCACTACGGCCGCCGCCGCCTTGTTCGGCTTGCCTCGTCCCATATCCTTCTGGGCTGGACACATCCTCTGAACGTGGCCTGGCTTTCCACAAAGGTAACATTTCAACTCACCTTTGTCGTTTAACTTTGCACGACACTCCCTCGCCTTGTGCCCCGGCTCCTGACACGTATAACAGACCTGTAGACTTCTGTCTCCGTTGGGTCTCCGTCGCACTGGCCGGCTTTGCAGTCTGGCGCTCCCTCTGAGTGTCCGGTTCCTCGCTACCAGGTACGCCTCCGCTGAATCTGCGATGTCCTGTAGCGTCTTTGGTTTCCTCTCCCTCACATGGGTTGCAAGGTCTGGTGGGCAGGCATCCATGAATTGCTCTCTGACGAACAGATCTCTCACTCCTTCGTAGGTCTCCTCCGTCTTCGACAGCTTTATCCACTTCTCTAGATAGGTCTTGATCCTGGTCAAAAACATTCCAACATCTTCTCCATCTTCAGGCTTACCTTGTCTGAACATGAGTCGGTATCCGTCCTCTGACAGGTTGTACCTCTTCTGCAACGCTTCCTTGACCTTGTCGTAGTCCTTGGCTTCGTCGATCGGTAGTCTGCAGAAGCACTCCAAAGCTCTCCCGGTCAGCAGGGCAGACAGTGATGTCGTCCAGGTGGATCTGGGCCATTCAGCTGTCTCGGCAAACCTCTCAAACCGCAGCAACCAGCTATCCAGATCGTCCTTCTTGTCCTGAAATGCAGGTAGCTTGGGTCTCTTGGAACTGGCGTGGTCGTCGGTCTTCTGCGCTGAGTCGTTGCCTCCACGTTGCTGGCGGATCTTCTCCATCTCCAACTCGTGGTTCATCTCCTTCTCCCGAGCCTGTCGTTCAGCCTCCTTCTCCCGAGCCTGTCGTTCAGCCTCCTTCTCCTGTCGTTGAGCCTCCAGCTGTCTTTCTCTTTCCAGGCCTTCACGGAGGTAGTCCCGTCTCTCCTGCCCAGTGAGCTCCATAGCGTCCGCTTCCTGGCTAAGCCTTCCAATAACCTCCGACATGTTGTAGATAGCTTGTCGATGATATTCTACAATAAACTATGTAAATAAATCTAGTAATTTTGATCTGGTCCGCTCGAATATGGTCGGATCCCGGACGAGCCCCCAATATGTAACAGCTGAGGTTGTTCTAGCACGTTATAGTAGGGGGGAGTTAGTTGATCTAACTACAACCCTTTAGAAAACGAAACTATTACAGCTGTAAAATAAATAAACACGAGATCCGACGATAGATTAAATAATACTAAAGTTTAATAACTGTATAGTGAACAATAAATTACTAGGAAGACACCAGCGAAACTAAATATCTACGCCACACAAAAGGAAACTCACTTACTCACCCCCAACCACTCACACAGGTCTATATATATAAACATTCCTACAGAAAGTTCCCGAAATAAACGTTACCTTTGCCCTCGCACAAACTAACCAATCACGCATCAATACGTCATCAGGTTACATCACCCAAGGCCAAATCTGGCGTAAACATTCGTTTCCACAACGTTATCGAATATTCGGGAACATACTAATATTTACTGAACGAGTCAAAACACTGACAACAAGCGAGCGAGGAAAAAAAACTACTCACTAGAAAAGAAGGTCAGGTCACGGAGTACAGTACACTCTGGCGGTTGTCAAATGAACACATGCTCACCAGTGTAACACGAAAACGGGGGAGGGCAAGGGATAGCTTGCAGATGCTACACTGTTGCATCATTGATTCCTGGTTCACGGCGGTTCTTTGGTAGAAAATCAAAGAGCATCTTTGTGGCATGAACGGGAACAGCACGTGTCTGCCCATCAGCATCTAGGTTTATCTCTTCCTAGTCTTCAGCTTCACTGTCAGTAGGCCAATCTGCATCTGCCTGTGTATCTAACTGGGGCCTCTGTCTTTTGCATGGAGGAGGGCGAAGGGGCGTGGCACTTTTACTTTCACTATCAGCTGATTCACTTTCACTAAATCTGAGCTGAAAATCATCGCTGTCATTGCGAGCTAAACCCAGCAGATGTTGCTTCTCTACATCATTATCGTCACTGTCGTTTCCAATAATATTGGCCAGTAACTGACTGGCCTGGGCAACTGTATACCGAGTAGGTCGGCTAGTTCCAATGGGCTTTTGTAAGCAACTTAGTCCTGGTTTATCCATGATCACAATTATTCGTGAAAATTAGCAAAAAAAGCGTTAAAAATCTGTGCCTCACTGTCTGCACAAGGTAGCATTTTGTGTGATGGATTGCATTGAATCTATTGTAGCACATTGTCAGCGAATACCGTGGTATCTCCTGGTTCATCCTGGTAGCCCAATAATCTACTGAAGGCCTTTTGTCCATGCTCATATTTATCAGTATGGCGAGGTATTTCAGTCATGTTGACTGTTTCCATGTTGAATAAACAGATCTTTCTGCTGGATTGTTTTGTTGAACTTTCAGCACAGCATAAGTATTGATGTCAATTATCAGCTTTTCAAGTACATGGGTTCCGACAAACAAGAAAGTGGAGTAGAATCTCCACTGAGTTTCTGTGAAATCACACCTATATTCTTTTCATTCGGCCTGAACCAGTAATTGTTTTCTGTCACCCCCGTCTCAACCTTCTCCCACTCTCCAAACAGCCTTTGCTTCTTTGGCACTCCTAGTTGCTGTTACAGTTGTTGTTCATCCTCTAGATGCAGTAGCACTGCCACTTCCTCTCCATCTAGTATCCTCTGTATCTGAAACCTGAACTTGTGCTGGGCACAGGATTTAATCAAGAACTGATGCTGGCATGACTAGTGCTTTTTCCACGTCCATTTCTTCATCACTCAGTCTGTCGGTATTTTCATTATCTTCACCTTCATAGCCACTTCCACTGTGATCAGCTGCTTCTGAATCACTCCAAGAACCAAGCATTGCTATTTGCTGGAGGGCTTGAAATTAATTACCTACCTCTGCTCGATGCCATACTGTTCTCTGTTCATGTAAACGAAAATTGCCTTTCTATACAAGAATCGTCAAAACTGCACATTAACCACACACACAGCATTGCTGGACATGCTGAGACAAAGGAAGTTGTACCAAGAATTCTGTTTTTGGGGTTCATGTTGGATGTCGAAGAAAACCCTTAAAATGCCACAATGCAGGCTAAGCTCTTTTTAGATCCACACAAAACAACTTTGAAAAATTTTACCAATTTAATAAAATTTATGTGGAATTATTTAATTCCACTTGCGAAATTTATATTGATGAAGCTTTGAATACCAAAAATAAAAAAGAAGCCAAATATAGCTCGAAAGGGCAGGAAGTGGCCGTCAGTGTGCCAGGAAACTCAAACTGGCCATTGCCAGGGAAGTGTTGGATGCAGTTTGCATTGTACCCAAGGGAATGAGTTAATTGTCAAAATAAAAGCAGGACCAACACTGAATGATATATTTCTTCACTCGCGAAAAAACAGGAAAGAAACACAGATCTTATGAGGTAAAAAATCTCGCTGAGGAATTCTGTCAGTGACCAGTCTGGAGAGGCTGCTTTTTGCTTTTGTCAGGTAGGAGGAGAGGAAAGAACTTGAGCGTATTGGTGTTCCAGTCCTGTTTCATTCTGTCTCCATAGTAAGGGTAAACTTTTGAGAAATCCGCTTATGAAGTTTTGTAGTAAAAGTTTACCAAGAAAACTTTTCCATACTCTAAAATCCAGTCCCCTAGGTTTCACTTCACTTATAGCTTTTTACTCTGCGGGGAAGATCCCCCTGAATGTGTAGCCAGCTAACTGTCAGCTACATTTTAACAGAATGCGTGGATTTCATGCACATCCGAAGAAGGCATTATGCCTGCAGATCCATGAAAGAATTATTTTCTGGCGTGGACCCAGATTGCATCTTATCATTTCTGAAAGAGGTTGAACTTTACAAGTTTATTTAACAGGCTTTTATCATATTTACACAATTCATATAGACAAACTTTACAGTATGGGCCTTTTCCCGTTAGAGTTTTAACTCCACTTTCATTGGATCTTACCTATAGGCATCTGAGGGCTGAAAGCTAGCCCAAAGTAAGATCTTACCTATAGGCATCTGAGGGCTGAAAGCTAGCCCAAAGTAAGATAACGAAAAAACAATGAAAGGTGCAAAGTGGCTGTTATCGTGTCGACGCGCCATTAAACTCAAACTCAAACCCTTAGGTGAGTCATCTTCTCAGTTGTTTTTTTATTTTTTTTTAAGGAATGATATTGATAAAGAATAAATTTAATTTTGCCATGTTGTGGCCATATGTCAGCCTTAATTATAACAAAAAATAGTGGTGGGAGTAATTCATTGTGGTGCAATTTTTTGCCCTTTTTTTTGCCTGATGCTACGGCCTAACTGAGTGATTGTTTCAAAAGTTATTAAGTTAATTTTCTTAAGCGTCAACTACTCCAGCCCAGTCGCTTTTGTATTGACCAATTGTATTTATTTAAGTTTCAGGTATTTTTAAATAAAAAAATTGGAAAAATTTGAAATACAATGATCTTTGTTTTGGCTCCCTGGAAAGAGCCCACCACACTGGTAATGATATTAATACGTGTTCACTTCCGTGCATGGAATTTCCCAAGCAGTAATAAGAGGGTAGTGCTCTGGTGTACATGAAATCTATAGTAAGGCTGTAGAATATAGAAGGCTTTCTAGACGGAAAAGAAAGAGAGATGGAATGAGGGGTCCACGGGTTTATCCTGGATAATTCCGGGTATCTCATCTAGTTTTTAAAGAAAGTGGAGATAGAATGAAGTAGGATATGGGGTGAGGACATGTTAGCATTGTTGCCTGTCATTTAGGAGCTTTTGTTGTCTTGTTGTGCAGTGTGAGATCCGAAGTGTAAATTGTTGTACCAGTTTTAGCCTTACAGCATTGCATGCCAGTTGGCTGGGAGATGCGTCCCCCCTGGTCAGGGCAATATGACTGATGAAAGAGATTATTTTCAGAAAGGACAGCGGGCGTACTGTGGTCAAAGGAAAATTTTCAAATGGCTGTTCTGAGGGGACTGGTAGTAAGGTATAAGCTCAAGAGTTAAGGCAACTGAGTATTTTCTCTATTGGCCTTTGTGCAGGGTTCACACAGGTCTTTAAAAGTCCTTAAAGTCCATAACTTTCATAAAAGAAAAAATAAGTACTCAAAAAGTCCTTAAATTCTGACAATGACGTCAAAGTCCTTAAAATTTGTGTTTGAATTAAAACAGTTAAGATTCAATCAAATCTTCTAATTGCACACTGGATAATTGGGACTTTGAAATAACTGAACTTTTCACAGTGAATTTACTAAGTTTGGACTCTGGATACAGAAACATCCCTTGAGTGAGTACTGCACACCACTTGTATAGTTGTAATAATTTCTTGCGCATGGGCATTTGATTTTGAGTGCTGCAAAGCCTACACGAAATATTTAAATTTTCTTGGTCACAGGCACACAGGTCTTTAATTTGTTTACTGAGTCCCTAAAAAGTCCTTAAAATTAGTTTTCAAGACTTTGTGTGAACCTTGTTTGTATTATCAGACTACCTTCCCTTAACAAGTCTTTCAACTACAATGTCCATGTACATCATTTATTGGAAGTGATAGATTTTTTCGCCTTAAGATTCTTGACTGTTGAAAGACTTTACAGCTGATGAATAGTATTTGGTAGCTTCAAGTTTGGCCTATATTAGTTGAAGGCGGCAGGAGGAAAAACAGCCGTAGCCACACAAGAGTGATTTGCAGTAGAGGCCAGTTTTTTCTATCGGCCAAATACCATGCTAGTACAAAATATGCCGGATTTAGCACAGCTTTTCCAGAAGAGTTTGCCAATGAAGTTTCTTTCAGACTCTGTACTCAATGACCTGCTGATCTTTGAATGTGTTCACATGGAGGGATTTGAAGTGGGGGGAAAAATAGAAAGATTTTGTATCTGGAAGACGTAGAATTTTTAAAGTGTGTGAATTGTGTTGAATGTTGTTAGAATGTGAACTATTTTTACTGTCCTTCAGTTTGTGAAAGAAAAATGCTGGTCATTTGAATTTGCAGAACGAATTTTTGTTTGTGTAACTGTAAATAGGGGATTTGTGAGGGGGTTGTTTGCTTATTCGATTTTATTTATTTATAGTGACAATGTTTTTAAATCAGTGAAAAGTGTGTGTGTTACTTCTGTGGATTTGTAGTTATGTCATTTACTTTTGGTAGATCAAATTGAGTGAATTGTTTCAGAATTGTATATAATTGGTTTTGATTGTGAATGACATGATGTGCAGTGAAGAAAGAATGAGAAAGTCAGAGAGGAAGGGGTTAAGTTATTGCTATGGAATGTCTGATATTTCTGAAATACTTATTGATGGTATTATTTCTTTGCATTGCAAGTTATGGAGAATGCATTATAAATAAGAGGAAGCTTGAATCTGTTATTTCTGAACCAGCAGTCTTGTAATGGTAGGTTTACTGGCATTGCCCAGTTTGAATAGCGTACAGAAAAGTTGAAATTTATTTTCATAGAGAAGTGTCTACCTTTAGGTAATATTGTCACTGTTCACAAAAACTGCGGTAACTGGTTTTGATTACTTTTCGGGAGAAGCAAAAAAAACTGTTCTATTTGAGCAGCACAACTGATTTAGTGATGATGACTTTGTGAAAGTTTGCTATTTGATTATTTTTTGGCTTAGGAGTGAAAAACCAGGACCATTCAAGTCAGCTTTGAGTGTAGTTGAATATATTGCCGGTTGCATGATGAAGGGGGGAATAGATAACAAGCTGTTGTTATCTACATGTATTTGCCCCTTCATCATGAAACCGATGAAATGTGAAAATTGAGTTTTTGAGTTAGTACAGTCTTAGGGAACTGTGACAGCATACAATATTTGAGTTGACTCAGTTTTCTTTGTGTAGTTTTCAATTGGCAGGACAAAGATCAGAACCATGGAAATCAAGTTTGTTGTTTGACTTCAGATTTAGTATGTAAAGTGTTTGAGTAGAACCTTCCAAGAGATTGGTAATTGAATGCAGACTGCACTCTTGAACGGATGTGTAAAGTACCAGTAAGATTGCTAGATTGCTTGGTATCAGAAATCTTGTCGCACATCAGATGCTTGTTCGGACCATCTTTTCCAATTCTTGTCCATTCAGCCTGAGACATGGTTGTTGTGGCTGATTGTCAAAGAATTGTTGGGTGAAATGTGCAATGCAAGCATAATTTTCTGGAAGAGGTTTTATGTATGACGTAATTGCCTCACCTCGCAACACTATTTGAAAATTAAATACATTTTTTGGCTTAATGCAAAAAAAAAAGTTGAAATTGTTAGAAAAAGCCTGTCGGTAGACGATGAGAATAGATACATGTACCACATATAAGCCGAGTGTTTTTTAAAAGTGCTATTGATTCTTAGGGAAGTAAGTTGACATGAAGCAGAGTACCAAAGACAGTGGAATACATGACTAAAGCAAAAACTGAGGCACGGACAATGGATGATCAAATACTTGTATTCAGTGTTTCCTTGAAAAGTGAATGATTCAGCACCTTGAAATAAGCACCATGCAAGCTCTCTGTTCATATTTGGATGTGAAGTACAAAAATTGATTTTTTTCAAATCCATGACAAATTTTCATGCCACGGTGTTGGTGGTATGAAAATTTGAACACAGTACTTTTCTGGTCATTCATTTTTGACTTCAAGAAAGAGGAACTGAATTTGAGAATACGATCATCCAGTGTTGCGTGGCTTTATAGTGAGACCGAGATGTTAGTATGAAGTAAGCAGAGATATTGTTGTGAGTGTTTGGTAGCTATGGAAATAATGTTTGTTACCCATACGTGTGTGACTATTGACTGTTGTTCTACAACTATACGTTGCTAAACACACAAGTAAATTAAACATGTCTACATAATGGATCTTGTTTTGGTCACTTTTCGAACGTTGTATGTTTGTCATCACCTCACACTCAATATTGATCACACTCATATATCCAATCTCCAAGCATCAGCTCACAAATTGATCTTTGACTACATCAAGAATAGTCTTGATTCATCCTGTGATCTGAATGAATGACTTCATCAACAGGTGGGTGGTTGATTGGGGCCTCTGGTGGGTTCTCCTTCCCGCCCTAGTAATTATTGTTCTGCTATATTCTGTCTGCTGTCTTGCCTCCTCCTACCACAATAGGACGGTTATTGTGTTGACGTGCCTGTCCCAACTCAAAACTCAAACTTCGCTAACAAAAATTTTAAAATATGGTATTGTTTTCATTCATATTTCATACAGTGAACTCTTGACTTTGTTTGATACAGATTGTATGCCTGCATGGGCTGAATTTGTGAGAAAAAACTGTCTGCCTCTATTCTAAATTTATCTTTATCCTTGTGAACTGGGGCATCAGAGGGCAGGTATTCCTCATCATGAAAGTTACTACAGTGTATTTAGATCTCTCAAAGAATGAAAACTCCAATACACAATAGATTTGATGTAGTGTAAGGCTGTAAGGGTGTCTCAATGTGAAAGTGCACATTTTAACTCACTGGAGACTGGACCTTTGGAAATTTTACATACGCTGGAGACTGGTGTTTTTAGGGTGTTTTTAAAAAATCACCAAGCAGCTCAAAATTGTTCAATTGCCTTGTTCTTTTGACACAATAAACATAAAACAATGCACAATGTAATAGAACAAACAGAAATACTGTATGTTCAAAACTTTTTTTTTTTTAATGATTTATTAAAAATTACCCATATTTAGACTTTTCGGAAAATTCATGATCTGAATCATCACTTTTGTCTGGCCCAAGCAAAAACTCTGGGTCTTGATCATCACTTACATTGTAATCTGGACTGTTTTCATCAAAAAGTTCAAAAACATTGTTCTGGGCCTTCGTTTTTTAGAAGCCATCGCACAGCACTGCGAGTACGTTTTCCTCTCTCAATGCACTGTCTGGGTCACTCAAGAGTGACTTCCCTTCCTCAGTCATAACTCTAAAAGTATAACTGGGATCTCCGTGAAACTTTGCACGAAACAAGACAAATGGCTATACTAGCGCTGGCGACGGTTCCGCCAGCTTGCGGCGGCTTAGGGACAGAGAACAAAAATAAATACCACGGTCCGCCAAGGGGTGGCGGATCCGTCCAGTTTGTAAAGCGACCAGTCCGCCGAATGTTGACGGATCTGTCGCAAGTGAGTTAACCAGACGCACATCACAGGCTTAATTGGAGCTCCCTCGCACACATTTTAAAGCTATAGAACGCTTCCGCATGATTTACCAGAAAGTACTTTTTATTTCAATCATGTAGTATAAGGCTATTAGAATCTACAATATTCCTGCATAATTAACATAGGAATACATATTTTTTTATGACCAATATAACCTTCTTGAAACAATCTCAAAGAAAGATGTTACACTGATGAGACAAATAAAGACAAATCCATACTTAAGTAATCAAATTGTGGAGAGAACACATTTTACGAACCCACAAAATGCAACACTTAGGTTAAAAAAAAAAATTAGGGACACTGTACTTTGGCATTTGGGCAGCTGAGCTGACATGGGGGTGTCAACTAATCCCCACCCTCCTGCCACCCATCTCTTATTGTCTCCCGCAATAGAAATGGGGTCGAGTCCCTTAGTTTGCCTTTCACAATTTGGGTTAGAAATTGCAAACAACGAAGAAATTCCAGCATGAAAATAGCTGACAGGGAGCACGCTATTAACACATTAATGGATCACTATCTTTTGTTTTCTCAGCTGTTAGCTTCTACTAGTGTAAAACAAAAATGTCTTTCTGGGTCTCAATAGCTATTGCGTTAAGTTTCACTTGAAGGCAAACTGCTCTATCTTCTGTACAAAAAAATAAACGAAGTTTCCGTATGATTTCTGCACAACACATATGTTGTCAGGGGAGATTAAATGAACACATCATTTTTCACAAAATCACATTTGAAAATTTACAGAAATATGAATTTTCTAAGGAAGCATGAACAGTACAGAAAAACTATAATTAAAACACAAAACTACTTTTAAATCTAGCACAGGACAAAACTAGGAAAAAATGTGATGTTCATAGATTACAAATTTAGTCTGTTTATCAGAATCATTTTAAAGCATGAAACCGACTGAAAAACAAATTCTACTAAGAGAAGTCATAAAACATTAAAAAACTAAGTATTACGAGGTTTGATGTAATATGATTAGCGAACAAGGATGTTTTATTCCACATCCGGGTGTCCCAAATCTTAATTTTGATTTCACAGTACTCTATGCCCCAAATTCTACCCCTCTTAGTATTGTACTTTGACAGCTGAAGCATGACTGAACTTTTATACTGTGAGCTGCTGAAAGTGATTCTGAAAGCTCTTGAATATCACGATTATAAGAATGCCATTTCTTCATCATTAAAAAATAATTTTATTTTTAAGAATATTGTGAGCTTCAACCCAGTGTAACAACACAGACTGAGCACAGAAGTAATGAAATCAAAATCCAATTATAATGACGTAAGTGAAATTTTACATGGTCATAATTGGAAAAATTGGGTGTACAAACACAACATGTAAATAATACATATTGAAGCCAAGGCTTTGTAATGATAGAGGAATTTTGTTTACACAGTAAACAGTTTCTAACATGAGTATAGTATCAACACAATGACCAAACAAAAATTAATATAAACATTTTAAAAATGCTGCCTGACAATGCTTTGAACTGCCAGAGACAGCGTTCTGTTAGAAAAAAAAAGCCAAAAATCTACATAGCCAAAGGGTGTATTAAGCAGTTCAGAATACAATCAAAAGCTATCATGAAGATTTCCTTTTTGCTGCATGGAACATCACAGTTGAAAATAATTGTGATATTTCAGGCTGAAAAGTAAATGATCTGCAGTTTTTTGAAGTTAGCCAAATGTAGAAAAAGCTAAAAGGCCTTTCAGAGATTAAGAGTAGCCTTATTGACCGAACAAGGACATGGCAAAATCAAACAATACAGTAAGCAAACTTGTGAAAATGCCACTAACAAATGACACAAACAAAGACGAAACGGAAATGAATTGCTGAGATATATATGGCAATACGTAAATTTTTTGACAAACGCAACTGAAAGTTCCCTCTACATATGCAAGAACAGGCAAAAAAAATAAAACCCACATAAAATTGCTGCAGAACTATAAAAATTCATGAAACATTTACAAGCAGAAGTCAAATTCATAGAAACATTTATTTCAATTGCCAGAACTTTTTAGCCATTTGCTGCAAAACAAACAATTCCTACTTGCCTCTGTGTCTTGTAAAAAAAAAAAAGTTCAAGAACTAACATGCAAAGCTCTTTTATGTGAAAATTGCTGATCTTATCAAAGTTTATGCAAAAAAGAAAATGGGCTTTACCTGCGCTGTGTATAAATTTCAAATGAAAAGGAAAGACTTTAGGAAAAACAAAAATTCTGTTAAGTCCAATTCATATCACCAAAAAGCATCAACTTATGAGACTGAAGATAGCAAATTCATGTAAAATTCAGACAGAAAAACGAGATCAATATTAGAACAATGAAAGGCTAAAAGTAAGACTCCACAGTGATTACTATATCAGCCTTGAAGGAAATTTAAGCTTTTACAATAAAAAGAAAATTTTTGCAGGCAAAAGTGAGACAAGTATAAGAGACCTGAACCAAAATGTGTACATGTTATCTAAAAAAAAAAAAATCATGTCAAAAAGTGAACTCAGAATTCATGAAATAATTCTATTACCTCCCTTCCCATACTCTTTTGTAGAGGCACTGAGACAGAGTTCTCTAAAAATATTTCTTTTTACACATTTCACAAAGTAATCTACAGTAGTATATCTTCATAACTGAGCAAATCATAACTCACAAATCAACCTACATAAAAGCTACATCAGAGCACAATCTAATTTCACACCTCCAGATCTTTCCTCCAATCCACATTTTTCCACTTTCTTGGAGCCACAACTTGGTTATCAGTATCTCACAAAACAGTCACTTATGTAAAAGTCAAATAAAAAAAAAATCACTGCTGTTTGTGCTCTTTGATAATAATTTTATTGAACATTAGATGTTAACTAAGACACTGAATTCAGTAAAATAAGTCACTGAAAAAATGGTGTATTTTAAAAAAAATCTAAAATGTCAGTTTCCATAAATCCATTCCATTTTTGTTTGCACCAATGTTTGTTTTGCTATGGTGTCTAGGTCGACTTTTGCATTAATCAGCCATACATGTAGTTCTGACCAGGACTTCCGTCACAGCATAGGGGTCGCAGTTTGATGAGGGACGTCTGTCTTCCAGATAGCCATTGCCATCTTCGGCAACCTGTCAAGAAAAAGAATAAATCTTTTAATACAACAGTACTGTACAGTAACAGCAATGGAAGTCAAATGTGTCAAAATATCTAGAAAATACAATCTTTACTTGAAGCAACAGTAGTATGCACTAAGAACAACTCCCTTATGATCATCAGGGATGAGGACTACTGACAAGTACATGTATATCTCACCTGGCGAGGAATCCTGATGCTAGCTCCGCGGTTGGCAACACCAGCTGAGAAATCATGAATACTTGACGTCTCATGGTGACCTGTCAATCGTCTCTCGTTGTCCTTGCCTTCTCGAGGATCATAAGCTTTGATGTGGCGGACATGATGTTTGGACAGCTTCTCAATGGCATCTTCAATGGCCCTGCACAGGGGAAAAAAACAACAACAACAGAACAACTTTATTACACAAAATGTATCAACATTTTCAAACTGGACCATTTATTCATGTGTCAGTATTAAGTATTCCTTACTTTAAAGAACTTGCTTCCCTAACTGGTTAACCATATCGTCGCTGCAGGATTCTAAACGGCTAACTCTGAAAACGCAGTGTGCTGGTTTTTTTCCGGAATTAAGAGTGACATCACATGACACATCCTATAAATAAAATAAACCCTGGATATGTAATTGGAAATAGTTTTAGTATCAGTACCAATTCCCAGCTCCAAAATGTGTATAATAGCCTTGTTTTTCAGTTTCTCCACTCTCCTGTAAAATTTACGAAAACCGAGTTAGCCATTTAGAATCTTGCAGCGACGATATTAAGGATGTTATAGGAAAAAATAACATCAACAACAAACCCCATAATATTCATTATGACAGGCTAATGTGTGAAACACGAATGTAATGGTCATTAACAGTATGGAAGGCCAAGAAAGCACATTACATAAATACTCATGTTCACTTTGTTTTCTCATGTCCGTCCGCTCAGGCAAGGTTCTGCAAACACAACATTTTCGTTTTGCCAGATTTTATCTCACATCTGACTCTATTGTGACTCGCTGCTTGTCGGTTTTCATTTGACCAGTCAAACAAATTGTGGTAGTGAAATGCAGTGCATGTTTTCTTTATTTGAACACAACCGAAACTTTTGTGTATACAGTTCTATGAAAACACTGAGAGGCCTTACTATGTTTGCTGAGAGAAAACTCTTAGCTAATTCATTCTTCAGATGATCAGTCAAAGTTTTCAATTCAGCAGAACGTTGAATACGCAATGAAATCCTAAATCCTTCTTTCTTACCGACTGACAGGGCAAAATATTGAACAAAATAATATTACAGATGCCATGACCTACTTTTACAAGCGATTTTGTAACATTTAAACATCATTTTATCAATGTTTCCAAAGAAAAAAAACTGCTTTATTGTAGCACAACTGGTTTAGCTACAATGAATTTTTGAAAATTTGCTATTCTATTATTTTTCGGCATAGGAGCCTTCAACCAAGATCTTTTGATGTGGTTTTGAATAATACGAATATAAATAAATAAATATAAAAACCAGATGTTCAAATTTTTAGTTACTACAGCCTTAACAAATGGTGACGATGTGGTATATTATTATTGGAAGCTATTTCTAAAACTTGCAGTCCAATTGGCTCAATGTGGAGTATCTGGAAATTGCTAGACATTACTTTCCTTGTATCATTTCCATTGGTTCTCCCAAGTATCGCTGACAGAACATGTGGCAAATGGGGAATTTTGTAAGGCTCCAAAAAACCGCATAACATTCAGAGATATAAGTAACTGCTGATATTTTTGTGATGTCCCATTTTTTGGCCTTTGGCATGGGAAAACAAAAATATGCAACTTCTCCCAGAAAGATTTAAAAAAGGAGATAGGAATATAAAATCTCCTGCATTCCCTGATCACATTTAGACAATAAAACTACTGAGTATTCCAATTATCTCTCTGTTCCAGTGTATACTGATCTGGTCGACTCTGTGACCTGCATATCAGCAACGTTCTCTAAGAGTGTAGTAAATAAAAAAGTCGAAAAATCGATTTTCATATATATTCAAATACATTCAAAGTCACATTGAATGATCTCACTCAAAGACTCCTAACCTGAAAAAATAACCCAACAGCAAACTTTCAGAAAGTCATTGTCACTAGACCAGTTGTGCTAAAATAAGACAGTTTTTTTTTGTCTCCTGAAAAGTAGCCAAACCCGACTGCTACAGTTTTAGGGAGTGGTGACAATATAAAATTAGCCCATCAGTGGGTTCACTGCTGCAGTTTTACTGCAATGATTGCATGTGTGGGTATTTTCCCTCATTTTACTGAAAAGCCGCTTACACCCCTGAACACTGTATGGATGTGATAAAAGGGGGCAAATTAAAAAATGATGGAAGTTCCCTACTTGATGCCGTTTGGATCTCTCATGGCCTTAGTACTGTAATTGCAGTGAGCGCCGGCACCGTTCCAGTCACCCTCCATAGGCTTGGGGTCCAGGGTCACAACCACACCATACTCTTCAGCCACACGGTGAAGGATGTAACGAGCAATCCACAAGTGGTCTCCCATGGAAATTCCCTCACATGGTCCCACCTGGAACTCCCACTGAAAAATAACAACAAAAAAAAAAACTGTTGAAAATGAAATAATTTTGCATCATTCTCAGAAGTCGGTGAAAACTTGCGAGTATGTAACTACGGGAATGACCACTGGTCTTTAACACTAACAGTTATGAATTAAAGGCAGAAACTTCTGGTCCACTTGTTTGTCTGTACATACGGATAAGAATGAAAAACTCGGATCGCCCGTGTGCACTTTGGGTACCTTGAAGATACCTGGGAAGTTGAAAACTGAGAAGAACAGGCCGCACGCTGCCCAGGCAAAATTCAAAAAAACACAAAATCAAACTAATCCCTGTCTCCCCTTCCAAAGAAAAAAAAAAAACCAACTGCCGCCCAGCCCTGCTCTGTGGCAGACCTGTCTGCTCAAGTTGTAACTGGCCTGCAATGTCACTATGGCAAATTTCCCAAATGGAATTAAAGAAGTATACAAAATACAAATACACAAGAAACTTTGAAATCTGTCCTGTAAAAATATGGGAAATTTGTTGATACCCCAGCAGGTGAAATGAAGGAGGGTTGGCTTACCTGGGCAGGCATGACTTCAGCATTGCAACCACTGATTGTGACACCAGCATACAGACAAGCTCTATAGTGAGATTCCACCACATCTCTGCCATAGACCTTGTTAGCACCCACACCACAGTAGTAGGGACCTGGAAATGACACAAGAAATTGACAGGTAATTAACACACAGTCGTAATAAGGATTGGAAATGAGAAATGAAATTGACATGTACAATAGGGACCTGGAAATGAGGTAAGAAATTGACAAGTTTTTGAACATACAGAGGAATAAGGGATTGGAAATGACATGGGAAATTGACAAGTAATGAACATACAGTAGTGACAAGAATTGGAAATGACATAAGAAATGGACAAGTCATGAAGGCACAGTCAGGGTAGCATGAACTGTAAATGACATAAGAATTGACATAATTAAGACGATGTTAATGTATCAAATGTTTTCAGTAACAAAATACTTTTGAGTTCAGGAATGTCATTGCATTCATACAAGGAAGGAGGGGAAGTTAAAGCCAAGCGCATGGGATCTAAAAGATGTCAGGAAGTTAAAGGCCGAAACATCTAATGAAAGTGAAAGAATCCACTCTTCTTAAGTTCTTCTGAAGATCCGTCATCTGCCTCGCACCACCTGAGGAGTTCCTTACCACCAAGGACAAGGGGGAAAGTTAAAGCCAAGAGCATGAAATAATATTGCTAAAATCGGAGGGAGATTAGAGTCTACCATGCAAGTGCTTGGAATGAAACTGTTGAAGTTTTTCCAAGTAAGACGAACAATTTTCGTGAAAACGACAACAATGGGGTGGCCACTGGGACTGAAAATGAAGGACAATCATTTGAACTTGAAGTGCCCAACCGTTTATGAAGGAATAGGCCCTCAGTCTATCCTTTTTACACAACAGCTCGATCTATCTCTCTGACTATTTCGATTCACAGCCCCCAGACCTATATGTAGCATAATAAGCGATGAAAATTCTCGGGTTCACAAATTCGCAGCTTTACAGGTTAAAAAAAAAAAAGGGTGTTTTAGGACGGCATGGAAACGAGGCCAAGGCCGCGCAATATTTACATTATGCAATAGCCTGGTTCAGATTTCACACCATATAATATGTAATATTTTTTTGCCCTCGGGTAAATAGCCCAGTCGCCGCACACAGTCCCAGCATCATTAAATTCGATATATGCACAGCTGGTTTAGCAGGCCGGGGAATGAACCTGGATTAAAAAATAAAATTATGGTGTGTGTGTGTGCGTCTGCGTGTATATGTGTATGCGTGTGCTTTGCTAATCACGAGTGTGGGCTTCCTGCACCCCCCTCCCCCACCCCCAACCACCTCCTTGCTGCCTCGAGCAGACTATCAAACTGCCTCTGCTGATGCACTTTCTGTTCTTCAAACATGCTTGACACTTTCTTTCTCTCACTTGCTTTATCACTCATTCTCTTCCACCGTTGGTTTCCTTCATCAACCTTACCTCACCCTCTCTCCATCATTCTTTTCCTCTCTCCCTTCTGCCCCTCCTCCCTCATTACTCTTGTGTGTGTGAGAGAGTTTTCCCCCTTTTCATTTTCCCCTTCGCCTTCCGGATTGCCTCATCCCTTCACTAATAAATTTATTTCTCCCCTCCTGAAAATGTCGTCCCATTTTCAAGACAGTTATGTTTTCACCAATTTTTAATTGCTGCTGAGTTCTCTCCTTCTAGACTTTTTAATCTTTTAATCTCCGTAATGCACCCTCTCCTCTATTTCTCATGCACCCTCTCCCCTCTTTCTCTTAGAAATTAGGAAGTTCTTCCTCTTCACCTCTCCCCGCTCCCCTTCCATTAATCTTTTCCACGTCAGGACATTTGACATTCGGTTGGTTGATATTATAATGAAGAGAAGGGGTGTCAGACCCCGAGTGTGAAACGGGGTTAAAGAAACACATGCATTGATACATATCGCATTACTCCCGGAGGTGTATCTGGGAGTCGAACTACCCTGACCGTTTTTGGAATGTTGAGCATACCGCCTAGGAACTTGAAGTCAGAGTGACACTGATATTTCTCATAATGGCGTCCTTCACAGAAGGTGTGACGTTAAAGGGAGGAAGGTTTGGCACTGGCAAGTAAATATGCTAGACTCTAATTTGACCCAGAACCAACGAAGTTCTCGACTGGCTCGGATACTCCTCATGTCGAGGGCGAAATCCCCCACTTATTTCCTTAATTTCGTTGAAAAGTGACAAGAAACAAAAAATAAATAGCTGGCCTCCAAACGCCATACAGTTAGCCTCCAAGCCGTCGGGCTGTGGGGCTTTATTTTCAAACTAGCTGAGGTCCTCGGTCCTGCCCGGGATAAATCGGTTTGAATATTGGTTTCAGTTCTGGGTGGTTATTATGGATCTGCTTCATCTGGCCTGTTACTATTTGTTTATTTTATTTTTGTTTGTTTGTTTTTAAATAAGTCTTACTGCTCTGCCTTTGTGAGTTGACACACTGCGCATCCCGTACAACAGCATGATTTGCTGAGATTTGAGGTCTTTATTTTAGGAGGTTCGCTGCCCTTGGCATTTACACCTCACTTTACTTGTTTTTTTTATTATTTCTTGTTCTGGCGGGGGGGGGGGGGATGATATGGATAAATTTTAATCTATTAATTTCAATGATTTGCGCACGGGTTAATGTGTTTTATAGTGAACACATCGCAGGAAGTGATAACGAAACCTTAAAATGGCGGACCATGACTCGAAATAGATCTAAATGATGGCGAAACAATAAATTTCCAATAAAAAAAACTACACCGATTTGAGATTTCTATTAAAAACTGTGCACTCTTACATCCATTCTGATGCACCATATAAAATTTGAAGTCTGAGTGTTGAGTGATTCAGAAGCCTTTTGCAACGAAAAATCTCAAGTCCACAAATATATATAGTATAGATCTCCACTATCGTGAGTACTCACGACCCCAGTATCGTGCACACTCGACTTCCGATACTGTGACATTACAGTGGCTCATATCACACTAAACGTTTATCCGGATGTTCCAGCCTCTATTTCTAGGGAATTCATACATAAACTTTGCAAGATGGCGGATAATGGTTTTGGGTGTCATTTCATCGCACACAAAAAAAACAAAAACATTGCATATTTACAGGAATTTTTTTTAAGAAAGGAAAAGTTTTCTATTGTAACCCAATCCCCATTTGTTCTCTATTGCAACCCAAACTCCAGATCTCCTGTCAATGCCTGAACAAGAGCACCATGACGTCTCTCGCGTCTTACTGCTTCTAGAAACAGCGCTGCGTCTATACAAATGGAAATAACTGTCATATAAAAAACATATATCAAAAAATGGCAGGATTATTTCATAATGATGCAATTTCAGCCTTTTTTAAAGCCCAGACGACTAGGCTTAGCCTTGTTACCAGTTGCCCCGGATAGCTGTTGCGAAAAATGGAAAATTTAACAAAAGGTGACTTAAGAGAAGTGAAAAGTTTAGTTATAAAGACACTTAAGGTGGTTAATTATTACTGACAAAGACAAGGAGGCCACGAATGAAGGACGTAGGTCAAATTACGAGCAAAAGAGGCCAGGGGAACAAAATGTCATTTTGGAGGCCACAAATTTTCCCAGCACGCCGCTTTTACAATTTTATGAAATGTGGCTTTCCGGGAGGCCGATCTGGCAACCCTAGTTCTTGAAAACCCAATTTTCTTTGGCAAAGAAAGTGAAACAAAAAATTTAATGCTAAAAAATATTCACATAGCTGCAAGGCAAAAGGAAACCAAATTATTTTTGCCCTTTATCGTTCATGAGCAACTTTACAATATATTTGTTTCGTCAACTGTGTCCCGATCTCATTTTCTGACTCAGTCTCAGCTAAGAAGCCTGTAGTATTCTTAGCTCTACGGTAACCAATCGGTGAGTCCGTTGATCTGAGCTGAGGTCCTTTGTTTCTCGGGGGCCTCAGCGTAGTGCTGTTGGCCCCCTATGAGTTGATCCGTTGAGATCCTTTTGTTTCTCGGGGGCCTCAGCACAGTGCTGTTGGCCCCCTAGAGTCCGTTGATCAACGTGGCACACAGGTTTTATAATGAGGTATGGTATGTCCCAGAACGAGGCTGCGAGGACCCTGCAATATTTTAGGCCTATTTAAAATCTTAACCGGTGCCAATAAAACAAAAATCTGGATAAAACTCCGTGACACAATTATGTCAAATCTAGTCTGATGTTGGCACGAACAACGCAACACTCCACACTCGCCTTAAATACGCTTTTAAAATAATCTAACAATTAGGCTTCAGAATAAGACCCACACACACACACACAAAAAAGTGTACTCGTTTTATAATAAGCAACGCGGGGAAAAAAAAAGGAAAAGCCGCAAGCATAGAAAAAAAAATTGACGTCCAAATTGCCTTATGAATTCACAGCCATTGGTTCGCGTTTCTGCACACTAAAGAGTTAAGACTTACATTCAAAGAAGAAAACTGAGGACCTAAGACGACCCCATTAATCCTCCGCCTTTGATATCAACACAGACGGTTTCCATAGTGGTTCACATGTGGTTTCTGATTCTGGGCAGTGTCATAATTACGTTTCATCAACCGCATCAGCTCGACAATCAGACTCGGTGAAAGGGAAAGAGATAATGAGTAGGTTGTGTAAGACACGGGTTTACGACGGGACGCTTTCGGATGGGGTTCAGGTGCACCGACTTCAATGCGGGAGACTGGTTTGACAACTTTCATCCAAAAATCTGTCACTTATTCAGGGCGCAATCTTGTATCTCTTCCGTCGGGAATCTGGTTTTGCTTTAAACTAAGTTGACACAAAGTCATAAAATTAATGTCCTGTGCTACGCAGCTTATATCCCATCATTCGCCCGGGTGCTTCAAAGCTTTGTAAACAGAATGTTTATTTTCTCTTCTGCTTATCGTCTATCCAGATTTTGCAAGGGCATTGACATCCATCACAGGGCTAAAAAAGAAAAGAAAAAAAAATTCAGCTCAAAAAGGGCTGCCTTTTCTTCTTCTTCTTCTTTTTGGTAAATATAATTAGCGCAAACTCCACTTCGTGTGCTGCCTTTAAAAATTCTCGTGGACGTCGTGTTACCCCAACAACCTTTCTGCTCTGATCAAGTATTGAAATGTATCTCCGTTAGCATCAGGCGGTCTATATCTCACAGCTGCGACCGGCTCAATGTGACAGTACCCAGCTCAAGCAGTTAAAAAAAATAATGAGCTTTTCATATCGCCTGACAAGCTCTACGTTGAAACGGCCACCAAAGTATGTTCAAATTAAAATGCAGATGACACTACCCATATGTAAAGTAAAGAGAGTACAAGAGGGGCAGGCAGAGAAAGATGCGGGAAGACAACATCACAGACTAGGCAATTGGCACGGAACTCTGTGACTCCTTGAGAAAGTCCGAGGACCGAGAGGGGTTGAAGGAACTGGTTGCCAGGTAATCTGTGGCGTCCCCAAGTGGTCCGCCAAGACGATGGTGATCAGACAAAACATGAGCGCATGGAAATTTCACGTAATTTGGCTGAACTTTATTTATAGGGTGTGTCATGTGATGTCACCCTTAACTCCTGAGAAAAACCAACACACTGGATTTTCAGAGTTAGCCGTTTAGAATCCTGGAGGGACGAATAGGTACCGTCACTCTTATGCGGACAGATCTTCAGTGGAGAACAGCCAATGGATGTCGCTACACGCTGTTAGCGCGCACCAGTTGACCTCGATTGGCCGACGTTGGGTGGTGATGTCAGGATATTGAGTGAGCTCTAACTAGTTGGTTGGTGCCACAGACTAATAAATCAACCAGACTGGAAACACAAGCTTCGGGCTGTGTCGTTTTTTACGGAAGTTAATGAGATGCGGCCGTATAACCAACGTGGCCGCCGCTCGGAAAAATTCCGATTCTAGTTCTATCTGCAGTAGAAATTTCTTTTCATTGTCAAGATTGGTTGTACATGTATTAATAATGCATTAACTTGCCTATCCTTTCATTTGATTGTCTACAGCTGCCTTTTTTAAATTGTTATAAATGACGACCGTATGGACTTTTAGCGACCGCTGCATTGTAGCTATGCTGAAGCGTCGGTCGCAACCGTAAACCTAATGTGGCGGATGGTTCATGACCTTTCGCTGTTTTGTGACGTCACACAGTGGGCTCATCCAGTCTGGGTATTTTATTAGTCTGTGGTTGGTGCACAAGGTCTCACTGAAACTTAATGTCGTGACGACATTGGTCGGTCCATCGAGATCAACTTTACTGGTGTGCGCCTTAAGCTTACTTCCATTACCACAAGCACCCCCCCTCCCCCACTTAAAAAAAAAGCACAACGAGACATTGACTGCTATAAGGCCGGGCCGCCACGCCCTCCTGCCTTCCACTGCCAGAAGTCTGGGTCACCATGCCCTGTATCTTCGATCAGCAAGTGTAAAATTTGCTGACACCAGCCACTGCATTCACCCTCAAACCTGAACACTCCAATGCCACATGTCCCACGCGTGAAACACCCCCCGAGGTGTCCAATGCTTTATTATTTTTTTTTTAAAAAACATTTTCCAGGTAGGCCTATTGGCAAATAATTTTTTCGTGATTTATAAAGCGCATACACTTTTTAAAAAAATGTTCAAAGCCTGTCAGCGTGTTTTGGGACACGACAGTCTACAACTGCGCAGTGGAGGATTAATTTCATTGAAAACAGAACTGACCTGGAGGTGTCATCAATGTAAAGATTCAAAAAATTATCTAATTTATTATTCGCTTTATCCGGCCCACTTGGGATGGTCGTCGCATCCACCCGCCCACCCCAAGTTGCGGTCACATGAGTTTTAGTTGGGTTCAACGGTCACACGGCGCCCTCCACGGCGTTTTCCTTTGCTTGCACTGGGCTAGCTTTCAGCCCTCAGATGCTTAGAAGTAAAATCAAATAAAAATGAAGTTTAAAATCTTACGAGGAAAGGGCAGAGGTCACACGTTTGTTGTGCATAGATTTATTACACTGGGCACAACACTTGACTGCCTTGCGTATTTGACTAGGAGCACATGGGACTTTGTTGCTTTGCAGAAGCGTCTCATTCTCTTGAAATGCTAACGAATGACTGGAGACAAACACACATGCGAGACTTCGGCACGTTGCGGAGACAACGGCCAGGGATGGAACCAGGCCACACAAAATATTTCCTGAACTTTTTCCGGCAAGCGGTTGTTACGCGTGAATGTAAAAGATGACTCAAGAACACACAAAGGCATGTCATTAATACCATCAGGAATCTGTCCTAGAGATATTGTCGCGATGTGGGTTAGATGGGGAGAATTCGACTGACACTCTTTCGAGGTCCGCTCCCACAATCGACGAACACACAAAAAAAATACTTGCACTCTAAAAACTAAATAAATCAATTGCTTTGATTTTTAGCAGAACTGTAGAGCAGAATATTACAGGAATTAATGTAACAAATATAATTATAAATATAAATATCAATTCAAAGGCAACTGAATCTAACTAATGAAACTACAGCTTTCTATAAAGACTAACTTATTCACTCTAACTACTTGCAGGTCATATGAGTTAGATGCCAAATAGAATCCGCGCACGTGGCGACGGATATAACAGTTTAAATTCTATTAATTCAATGAGACATGTTATGATATGGACATTTCCTCTAGACACGCCATGGAGAATGCTTGTACAACCATGCGTTGTCTCGCGGTAGCTCTGAAACTGTCTTCAAAAGTAAGTAGAACGGTTCACTTTCATCATTACAAATTAGTATGAACTCTCACCATTAGGCCCTCACTGGGAGTGAGAGCGCTGGATGTAAACGCTGTGGGTTCATATCAAACCAAGTAGCTTAGGCTCTGGAGCTTTAAAATCATGGCGCTCCTCACAATATGGACTGCTCAACTGCGTCTCTATGTCTCTCATCTGGCTGAGGACTATCGCCGTCCACCTCGTAAATGGATTGTCTACATGTGGCCTCTATCTAAGCTCTGCACGGGTTTAAATACTAAAGCTATGTCTCGACCTTCCGTCCAGATTCATACATTTGATTGGTACAGTCGCTTCAGCTCAGCCTGCAATATTAATTTATGCTTGTCATGGCCTTGCGCCAAAATCAAGGTCAATTTTACGGTCTAGACAAAATTTAAAATGCGAAACATTAACTACTAAAATCTTCAAACCCCGTGCTTTCTACTCTTATGCACGAATTTCCGAACGCCAACTAAGCGTCTAAATAAACTACCTTTACTCGCCCCCTATCTATGTTAATCAAAATCACGGGGTCGAGAACTGCTCTGTCATTCCTAGCTATACATTTATTCTATCTCGCCCCTCCTTCTCTCCATCTATCAGAAAAAAGGTGTTTCAAAACAAACTGTTCACGAGAACAGCTCAAGGACAAATTACGCTGGTTATAATCAACAAGATCGTAAAAATTAACTCACTGAAGTCGTGACCTAGCACGGCATTTATGATCCTAATGTGATCATGACAGATATATATATAAGTATGAATGACATAAGATTCCATCTTGACCCCGAGTCATTTCTCACTTGTCTCTTAAGACCATACTATCGTAGATCTACATGGGTTAAACTGTACAAGTTTACGTGCTTACCAAAACATATACGGTAGCTTATTTATTATTACCAGTGACTTTATCCAAATATTTGTTGAACTAATCCCTACCCAATGCAAGGTAGATCTAACTTTGTTTGGTAATCCCCTACCCTATTTTCTTGTCAACAAACGAGCTCTACTTCTAGTCTAATTAATACGTGTAATTCTAACTAACACAGCTGATAATCTAAATTTAACCTACCAGGTCACAATTCATCCTGAATGACACACTGAAAAAATATAGATCTATGTACACCTGCTGGATGTGATCTTTTTCTATTTCGAGGTGTAAGCAACATTTTGGGAAACATGTGATCCTGACATTGCACCAAGCTGACAAAGTCGCTTTGTGCCTGGTTCTAGATTTAGTGTAGACCTAGATCCAGATCTAGACCAGTTCTCTAGTTTTAATTTATTGGAACCATGCCGTGAAAATTAAAGACTACTGTGATTATCACTGACACTATCTTGAAATTTCTAGATCTAGACTAGTTTTCTAGTTTTAATTTAATTGAACCATGCCGTGAAAATTAAAGACTACTAGATCTAGATCTAGATCTAGTTCTAATACTACTATGATTATCACTGACACTATCTTGAAATTTCATCTCACAGGCTTCACCAGTTATAAATCCAACAGAAAATCCCTCGTGAGTCACGAAAACGATCACACTCGAGTTTGAGTTTGAGTTTAACGGCGTGTCGGTACGACAACGGCCACTTTGCGCCTCTCACGGTTCGTTCGTTCTCTATCTTTGGGCTAGCTATCATCCCTCAGTTGCCTATAGATAAGATCAGATAAAAGTGGAGTTAAAAGATCACACTCGATGTTTCATCATGCTGTCTCTCTCCGAGGATGCTGGATCTATCACTCAAAAGCAAAGCACAGAGCTGAACTCACAACCGGTAGGGTAGCCTACATCTATACAACGAAAAGTATCCGGGGCGGATGACCGGATGTGCCAATTTGCTTATTTCCGGTAATCGTTGGTTTCCGGCAAATCGCTCTTTTAATACTCTTTTCGCAGTTCAACTTTTCTTGCCGGTCAAAATATCGATAGCGCGGGGATAAATGATGGCGGAAAAAAAATCCCGGCCCTTCGGAATATCCGGAACCGGTTCCATCCCTGCAACGGGAACATAAAACAAAGACACGATTGCAATACAACGGGCCCTTGCAAAATGCAACTCTCTCTCTCCATATTTCATGTAAGTGTCAAGGTTTACTCCCATTCCTACAGCTTCTCTGTACTCTTATATTTTAAAAGACTAGTGTAAGGTCCCGTTCAAAGAACGGGGAGGCATGTAGATCTAGATGTAGTTACTCAGTCGGCACACAGATTATGTAAATCAAGATAGAAAACAACACGCACAATCAGCACACAGATTATGCAGATCTAGGTAGAAAACAACTCACAACTGGCACAGTTACACCCGCATGGCCCGTGCATAAGGCAGACGGCACAGAAACTCATGCCTTCAAACTTCGAAACGCAACCGGAAGTTTAAAGTCGAAACAAAACAAAGGCAGGATCGAGGCCATCATTGTAGAGGAGAAAGCATTATTCGATGTTTTTAGGCCTATTTTCATTTATTACAAAATTACGATATTTCGCTTTCATGTCAAAGGAATAGACATAGTAGCAAAAAGAACTATCTTTCACGTGTAATTTTTCAGGTCTGGGCATTTCTTCCTCGCAGCTGTGAATTTTTTTTTCCTTGCTGTTTTTCTATATAGATATATTGAGAAGCATTCAAATTCAGTTTTATGTTTAAAACACGCTCTGCCAATTACATCGTTGATATCATAGCGGGTGGTGCCGTAAAATTAATTACAGAAAAGTATCATGATAATGCGCCCTGGGGGGGGGGGGGGCAGGCAAGATCACAGCTGGTGTCAGGCGAGGGAACAACAATCATGCACTGATGGCGGTCGAGGAAAGGTATTACTAGTGAAGCGGTAAATGACAACCTTCACGACAGAATGTCCCCCCCCCCCCCACCCCCCCCGCTAGGGAATCTGGCAACCTTTATGACAGAAATACTACTCTTTCTCCCCCAAATGCCCCCCTCTCCCCAACCTCCCCTGAAGGATTCTGACAAGCAACCTCTGTATCTCACGAACAGATTCTAATGTTAAAGACTTACTTCTCACGCAGTAGCAAAGAAATAATAAAGTTGCGTGCCTGGCAAGTCCTCTGGTAGGACCTCAATGACGTAACAACAGTAAATTAGTCCTAAATTAGGTGCAAATTACTTTGGGATACAACTTCGGAATACCCGAGTGACGGGCTGCCGGTCGGTCTACTTGTGTACGCAGCCACACAGGCGTCGCTTACACCAATCCGACAAAAAACCTGAAGGGGCTTGCTCTGTATCGTGTCAAAGAAACAAGAAGCCAAACTCGAGGTATAGATATTACAACAAAATCTGATCTTCGTGCGTACTTTTGACTCTGAAAACTTCAAGTTATTTCGAGATGCCTCGCTCTAATAATAATAGTCATAGGTTAATGCACGTTGCACTGAAGACTATCGAATCTTTACATGCAACTATGCGATTTGGTTTGGAGTCCAGGTGGACACGTTGGCATTGTAAAGAATTAACCCCTTCAACTCATTCCACGCCAAATCACCGTAATTTCTGTTTGTTCGTCCATGTGTTATGGAAGACCTGTGTTCCAGCGCTGCTGACTTTTCTTTTTAATTACTCCCGCCCCCAATGACCTATCCAAGGCTCAGACATCCCAAGACATGGTCAGAAATCGGAGACGGTTCAGAGGATACCAACGGTTGTTTTTCTAGTGTATACATCCTTTTTTTCCCCCGCACAACGAGGCTACAATGCAGAAAAGATTTTGGGTCCACGTCAGGCCGACGAGTGAGTACCTTTTAATACGCTGAGATAGTGCTTGGACTGGACTTGCTTAGGGCGAGATTCGAGCCCAAGACCTCTGGCACTCCAGTCAAAGCGATCTGTCCATCCAACCACTATACAGGCCGGTAACAGGTGAAAGAACATGAAAACATGCTACAAATCACAGATGAAGAAATATAACTGAACGGGTAGAGGCTAGTTTGAGGGATAACGACAGAGTACCATTCTACTGACGTTTCGCTCATTGCACCGCTACGGACAAGTCATCTTCCTCTGTGCTAAATATAAGTAGTTTGCTTGTGTTCTGAGAGAAGGGTCATAGTCAATGAAAATAATCCACAGCTGAAAACAAAGGATAAGGACCTGCTTGACTTTGTTTCAAGCCATCCTATTGTGGTTTGAAATTCCCATTGTGCATACAAAATTCTTCATTTGCAATTACTTCGAATACTTCAAATTCCACAACATTCGGGCTCCGGAAAGTTCTTTTATTGTTATCAGTTCCGCCAGTTTGTCGTCATGCACTATAAAATTTTCAACGGGGCTTTATTGTTTCACGTAATTCAAGCCTCAACATCGTTTCCTTGCTGATGGAGCACAATGCGCTCTGATTATTGCATTATCGATCCTGGTGATGGTGCTCAGACACCGTAATCGACAAACAGCACAATCTGTTCATTTAACTATAACTACCATCTTCAGATGCAATTTTCCCCTTTCGAAACCCCCTTTTTTTCTTTTCTTATCGCACAATTTTTTTGCATCTCGGCCGCTTTTTAAATCAATATTCCTCACTGCATACACAGAATTCACGTCTCAATTATTAGGAAAATGGCCTGTTGACAATTAATTTCGTTCAGTCTACCGATCACCCCCATCTCTCCCCCCCCTCCCCCCCCCCGTGATCAGCCGTATTATCTTTATTCTTTACAAAGAAATAATTGAGTCGATCGACAACTTCAGCTGGCATGGCCTTGTACATAGTTCTGAGTCCATGTGCATTCGCAATCAATGCCATTCTTGCAAGTTACGTTAACTTTGATGATTTTACCACACATACAGGTACACCACTTGTGAGCAACCAAGAGCCGCGAAAAGCAACAGATTTCCAATTCTATGGAGCGAACAAAAGTGATCCAAAGACCACAATCTCATTTTGCGCGGGGTATTTTTGGTATCTGACCTCAGCTGGTAAAACCAGACAAAGTAAAAATTCTGAATTCTACATTAACTAGTTGGAGGGCCCAAAACAACAAAATTCAGTCTCCAGATTTTAATGTTCTACTTCATTTCTGTTCCCGATCAAACACAGAAACCGTAATAGAAAAACTGGGTGGAGCAAGGGAGGGCAAGTCTTAGTGTGTCAACAGAACAGAACTATGGACTCGTATTCTGGAACAGTCTTGTGAGAGATGATCAAATAAACACCAGAAAGGTCCTTTCAGACACGAACCACGACCAGTTTATTGAGCCCTGCTTGAACGGATATGATTGCAATGGGCTGTGCAAATTGAAAAAATTGAAGTATCAATGACTTTCTCCCAGGCGACAGGTTCAAGATGAAAGGGGAGTGTAAAAAAAAGAAAAGAAAAAGCGAATACTGGAATAAAAGAAAATGCTATGTCGCAGATGAAATTAAACGGATAGTTTGGTCTGGTTAACTCATTTGTTCTGCTCCTTTCCCACCTTCTGTTTATGGGGGATTCCTTGCTTAATGTCGTTTTGCAAAGACCATGCTACAAAAGGTTTTAGTGAAAAAGACACAAAAAAAAAAAAAAAAAGACACGCTACGGAAACAAACAAACAAACGAACGAACAAGCAAGCAAGCAATTGAACCACGAGTAAGACAAGACTGCCATGGAACACTGCTCAGGGAAAGGTGAATGAGAGTATTTCATAAGCAGTCTTGACCAAAGCATATTCTGCTGCGCTATATTTCACGGACCATGACGTCTGAAAAACTGTCTTTGCCGCGAGAGGCGGGGGCGGAACGGATGCTGTGGACAAGCATACAGAGGCAAAGAGTGTTTTACTTTCTCATACGTTATTTTCCGTAAAAAAATTAACGGAGCGGAGCGGATGCTGTAGACAAGACCACTAAGACATCGTGACACCAGAAATCCACAGCCATCACTCTATCGACCACAGACGCATAAATTTACGGTACATGCACTTTGAAGAGTTCAAGCACCATCATAGTTCATTAATTAAACAGACACAATTTATGCGAACGACCCTCACACATAAAACACCGATATCCATGTGTTTAAAAGACAAGTGAAAACAAACTGTCACACTTCAGTGCTCAAAAAGATCACTCGAAATGGCAAACGTCACCATCTGTCACTACGCTCTCTTTGGCCCTTTTTTGTTGGCTGCATTTTCTGGTACTTGCGTTACATTGTTCATACTTCATTGGATTTAACTTCAAAGGTTATAAACTTTATTCAATATTGGTCAAGTCGGGCTAGATCACGTGGTGTTATACAATCATGGAGTGTTCGGGTCAAACAGCACGAGAAATCCACAGCTGCAGGGCCTAACTTGCAGCACTTTCCAGTAAACATTAAATTACCGCCAGAGTTCCTGCACCTTTAAAAAAAATGTTTTTCAAGGTTTTTATGGGGGCTTTTCCATGTCTATAATGTTAAATTCTAAGGTAACTTATTCCCTACGGTAACTTTTGTGGGTGTGGACGGGAACTCTCAACACTATCCAGTCTGAAATTTAGACGTAGTTCAAAGATGTTTTTTCTTTCACTCAGTGTAAAGATAAGACATCATACTTTAGACAAACCAGTGAACCAGGATGGGATTCCGTATTTCGAGAAGTTGCCTTAGGTTTTAGTGTTGGAAAAATGGGTGTCCAGTATAGCCGAATATTCGGCTTTCCGTAGCGAATGAGTTAAATTCAAGAAAACCAGAGAAAATGGAGGGCTGAACTATAACTTTAAAAAAAAAAATGCAATTTGTTGATTTTAAAACCCGAGGAGAATTCCACAGCTTTTTCCAGGGAATTTTCTCAAATGTCTACTTCTTGGGTTTCTCCTGGGTCCCTGCAACGAAGGCTGGCAGGAATCGGCAATCCTGCATCACGGGGTATGAAATAATGCAAATCAAAATGTCGAAGAAAGCATAATTTTTGTACGCCCCGGGCGAGACTGACCGTGCACTTCTGCTTACAATCGTCGTAATGGTACCCGGGAGACATTTTCGCCTTGAAAACAACAACAGCAACACATTCGACTTCAAGACACCTTCACTCCTGGAAACTGATGAAACATCGTGCACAGCAGGTGGCGAGCCTAGTTTTGTATGGTCATTAAACTTTCGCTTGGACAAAAAAAAACAACAAACCCAGTGGTATATAAAAAAAAAGAAGAAAAAGATTAATACCCCACTTGATAAGACGCCTTCTTTGTCTTTTAGATATCAGGAAACTTTCATTTGCAAAAGAAACAACAACAGCAACAAAAACAAGGAGTAAAATGCCCACCACAAAGAAACCCGTTGTTACCCCGGAGGAAATGACGCTCACTAAACTTGCACAACTAATCAACGATTCGCAACAAAACTGCGTTTGAGAAGAGTTTCCACCTGACGCAATTTCTCTGTGTGGTCAGGAGTGCACGAAATATTATCTGTCAATTCGTGACACTCCATGCCAAGAGTCAGCTCAAGATAATCGATATCAACGAACATACAATAGAGATAAACTGCAAGACAAGATGTTGCCCAGTTTCATACCAAAGATATCGATCCCAGTGTTACATATTGCTGATGTTTATCACAAGCATCGCATATAATAATAATAAATAATAATAATGGATGGCATTTATATAGCGCATATCCATTACAAAATGCTCTATGCGCTTTACAGAAACATGTCAAAAAATACATGGGTAAACTCACACACACAACCCACATTGATACACACATAATAATAATAATAATAGATAGCTTTTTCATAGACTAGAAACTCTCATACAGATGACATTTTAACATCCTTTTAAACTGTGACAATACTTGCGAACTGCGGACATCTAAAGGAATCTCATTCCACACCCTGGGCCCAACATATAAAGACCACCTGGTCACAGATTGAAGTGATGTGTATACACTCGGCGCAGATATTTGCATTAATGCAGCTCACGTACAATGTAGCAACTAATCCCTGGACCAATAGCCTTAAGCTGATGCCCCCCAGAGAAACCAAAAGAACTCGTATCAACAAGTAGTACTTTGCATTAAGGCAGCTCAATGTAATATCGGATAATAATACTATCTATCTGTAAGGACCACTGAGTTCTGAAAACTGTTCTGCGAATGGGGTTTGGGATACGGTTTGTCTCAGCGGACTGATACACCAATTGAATGGCCCTAGCGCATTGTCTCAGCTCTGTTTTGCCCAAGTTTTGTGTTTTTTAAACCTTTTCCGACACAGAAAAAAACAACAACAGGGCAGCAACATTTTTTTAAAACCTTTTCAGAAACTCGCGTCACATTTTGCTTTCTTCTTCTTGTTCTTGTCTCTCTATCTGCCCGACCGTTCATCCAACTACCAATCTCTGCGCCTGTCTCCTGCTCTCTATCACAGCATACTCTTTTTCCTCTCAACAGGACCCTCTCAGTATTTAATTGAAAGAAAAAATACACGTGGCAGTGGGAAGAAGAGAGCTAAAGACACCATGATTAACACTAATGTCATTCCAGATTTAAAAAAAAAAAAAAAGCGCCACCTCGGCAAAATTCGCTGACCTAAATATAATAAATACAAATTTTTGACTCGCTGATGTCCGGATATCGTTTTTCCGTTCAACAGTATCGCGTGCATTCGCCACACCATCAGTAGCATTTCTGGTGGAAAGTTACACCAACACACCAAGGTGCATGCTTGTATAATTGTTTTCCACTGCAAGAATTTAGAACACTAGCTGAGTTGCCTGGCCCTGCCCGGGACAAATCGATTTATTAGTTTCAGTTCTGGGTGATTATTATGGACCTGCTTCATTTTGCCTGTTCCTTTAGCTTTATTTTATTTTTGTTTGTTTGTTTTTAGATAAGTTTTACTGCTCTCCCTTTGCGCGTTGACGCCCTGCGCGTCCCGCCAGCATCCGTCAAATGGCGATGATTTGCGCACGGGTTAGTTTGTTTGTTAGTGAACACATCGCAGGAAGTGATAACGTCATGTGTAGGCGGAAGTGGGCTATTATTAGAAACATACATCAATATCTTATTGATCGTAAATTTCGGATCAAACGCTCTCGTGAATTTAGTCGTTAATTATAACCGCATTTACCGGTTAACTCAGAAATAACAAACGGTTTTGTTTGTGTATAGCGATAGGAACAATGTTCGCTATCCCATAATTCTTTGTGCCAAATTTCAGGTCGGTGCGTTGTGTAGTTTCCGAGTCCATAGGACTATTAGGGGTTTTGTTATATATATATAGATGCGGCCACGAGCCCACCGCGTGCTCTAGCGCCCATGACGTGTCAGATGATGGGTACAAAGATACAGTACTGGTAAAACAAAATTAATTCTTAATTAGTAAGTGATGGCAGTGTCGCAGATGGCGGAACACAATTATATAGGTTAACTCATTACCATGCCTAATCAACTGGACCCCAAAAATAAAATGCAGTGCATAAAGATCAGCAAATAATTATACTATCTTCTGCACCAGCACATTCACCCAGGCCTGTTATTATTATGGGGAACCGTCCTGAAATAGTTGAAGTTTTCAAATTTATAACTAATGCCAAGCTCGAATGTTTTTTTGTTTCGTTTGTTCTGTATCTCAATTTACAGCTTTTTATGACTTAGATCTGTATATATCATGCTTAAGTAATTTATGTCTAGCCTTTCAATTTTGCGAATTTATTATACTAAGAGAAATAACCTCCAAGCAAAGCTTGTATTGGGGGGGGGGGGGGGTGACGGAGATATGTTGAGGATGGCACTGGGGAAAAACAACACATGACAGTTATTTATGTACTGAGGCCAATGTAACAGTCGTTTGAGATAAAGGGAGAGAGAGAGAGAAAGAAGAGCCAGAGAGACAGACGCACACACCGCCAGAGGGAGAGAGAGAAAGAGAGAGAGAGAGAGGGGGGGGGGGATAGAGAGGAGTGAGAGCAACAACATCCATCTAACACACATCCATCAACACGCACACATACTTATCCCCATCTTGCTGACATTTACCACTCATTAATGCACCTGTCTGACACTGCATTAACAATTAATAGCTCGACATGCCTGCAACTTCCTCGCGTTTGTCGTCTTTACATTATCTAATTCAGCGAGACAATTATCCCTAATTCACACTTGTTAATTACTCCTGTAAGTCTTAACCATCGTCACTGCCGCGCAGTTGGGAAGCAAACTTCTTTTCTATAGTTTCATATTTTTTTTTTTTTAGATAGTTGATAGTTGTAAAGACAGTGACAAACAGATGTAATACATCTGCGTTTATGTAGGTATGCGCTTAACAGAAAGGCGTAGAGGCAGATGGATAAAAAGTCTGATAAATCAACTAATAATAAAAAAAGAGAGAGAGCCACATAGATAGATAGATAGATAGATAGATAGATAGACCGAAAGACAGACAGATAGATAGATAGATAGATAGATAGATAGATAGATAAGATAGATAGATAGATAGATAGATAGATAGATAGATAGATAGATAGATAGATAGATAGATAGATAGACCGACAGATAGATAGATAGACAATAGATAGATGGATAATCGAGAGACAGATAGATAGATGGATAATCGAGAGACAGATAGATAGATGGATAATCGAGAGATAGATAAATAGATTGTCAATGCCCCAAGACTTTATAAGCATCGCCTTGCCAAATTAGGTGTGCCAGTTGGCTCCTAAAAACCAGATTTTAGTGAGTTAAAACGCTACAGCTCTAGATCTAGCTGAATTTAAGCGAAAACGCAAGGCAATCTGCTAGTTCAGCCCTATCTTTCTTCATGAAAGAGAACATTGAAACTAAGAACATAACTTTGAAACTGAACAAACTGAAGCAATGCCTACTTTTGCCTTGGGATGTCACGTTTCCAGAGGTGCCTTAAACTGTCGCCTTGCTCTTCTGTCGTGATGTTAGCTCTGCCTGGGCCTTGGGCGTTGGCAGGTCTTATCGGTCAAACACTTTACTGGGTCACATGAAGTATGGACGATCCAATCTGGCAATTTTTGACACTAGCGCTGATTTGGATATCCAGTTACACGGATCAATCCGGTTATCCGGATACATGCGGATGATCCGCATGCGACTCCTCTCTGTTTGTTAAGGTGGCGAGGCAAAGTGTTTCGTTATGGACCGAGAGTCGAGACTTTGATTTTCTTAACTGATCTAAAATTTGGATCATGATCCGGACATCCAAATATTTTGAAGTGGATGATCCAAAAATCCGGCTCACTGAAAGCAAGTCTCTGCCCAACACTTTTTGACCCCCCCCCCTCTTCCCCATGTAAGTTTTCCATACGCTTAGCACCCCCTCTCCTCCCACTTGCAAGCACACAACCATCAGAATGGTGAATGTCCCTGATAATGCCTTGAAGTTTTAAGACTTCAAATTAAATGGCAGTTTGCATGGAGGTTTTTTTCACTGTTCCATACGACACACAGACTGCAATGCTACAGCTTTTCTATTATTAATTAACAACAAAACTATACGGAAATAAAACCAATCTTTCTAATTCATTAACATAACGGAAACGCGTTAAATGTATTATACAGGGTTCATACAAAGTCTTGAAAACTAATTTTAAGGACTATTTAAGGACTTCCTAAGGACTCACAGTAAACAAATTAAGGACCTGTGTGCCCGTTACCAAGAAATATTACAACTTTCCAAGTGGTGTGCAGCACTCATCGATACAGAATGTTTCTGTATCCAGAGTTCAAACATAGTAAATTCACACTGAAAAGTTCAGTTATTTCAAAGTACCGATTATCCAGTGTGCAATTGGAAGATTTGAATCTCAAATGTTTCAACTGAAACACAAATTTCAAGGATTATTTAAGGACTTTGGCTGTTACGAGTTTGGTTATATGGAATTATTGGTGTTACGACTGCATTTAAAATATCGAGAGGTTTTTAGGAATTATTCTTCCATACCATGCCACATATACTAATAACAATTCGAATAAGTTTTATCAAGGACCTGCAGGGCCACAAATTTATTTACTTTGAAATCCCTAACAAATTTCGTCTAGCTCTTACATATTAAAAGGACAACATCGGCAGCATCAAATGAAAATTCAATAATATATCACTAGAAGTCTCCTCTAGATTCCTAAAAGATTATATCATTCTGACTCATTCACAATTTAATTATTACTTATCTATCTTCCAGATATAGTCTGCCTACTATCTAACAAATAATATTCTAATGTCTCAGACGACAATGTTAACTCAGTTATTTGTGCCTACCGCTTATAAAGGATCAAACTCGTCAATACAACTGACGTAGTTAAATTAGATCTAGATCTACTCTAGGATGGGCTGGCAATCCCCAGCCTCATCCAGACACATCAATTTCAATTTACAAATGTGTATACCAGACATTCATGCTAGATCTAGTTGCAAGTTAAAATACATTGTAGTCTTGCATTCTTCGGTAGCACTTCTACTGGAGAATTTAAGGTCAGCTTCACGTTCATCGTCGAATCAATAGACAAACACTTACACTTGGTCCCTGATACGAGATCAGGGAGCCGGAGATAATAGCAGTAGATAATTTGTGGGAAGCATATGGTCTCATTCCAATGTCTATCAAGGTCATAGACATGACTATAACAATCTTCTGATTCTCTCTGGCTGAATCACGCCGACTGCCTGCACAGAAGGATATTTCTGCATGGAGTAGTGAAACATAGGAATGGCTCCGCTTATATACTGCGCGGCCATCTGCAAATCCCCAGCCAACTGCCCAAATTTGATTGGTGCATCCATTTCGAGCTCAGCTCGTAGTATTAATAGATTCTGCATGGAAATCGGTCACGGCCTTGCACTGGTAACAGCCAAGGTCAAATTAACATATCAAAACCCTTACTAAAGTCTCCAACCCTCTACGTTTTATGTACGAATTTACTATTTCCCTTTTACTCACCCCTTCTCTTCCCTGTTAGAATTCATCAAAATCACGGGGTCGAGAACTGCACCGTCACTGCTAACCCATCCATTTATTCTATCTTGCCCCACTTTCTTTCCATCTCTAAGAAAAAGCGTTACAAAAACAAACTGTCCACGAGAATAGTTCAAGGACATTTGCACTGGCTAAAATCAACGAGACCATGAAATAAACAAGCCGTGACCCAGCACGACACTTCTAGTCCTAACCCTGACATTGGCACCATTTTTCAAAATTTAAGGACTTTTTGAGTACTTATTTTTTCTTTTATAAAAATTAAGGACTTTAAGGACGTTTAAGGACCTGTGTGAACTCTGTTTATATTTTTTCCAGACTGCTCCTCCAACCAGGCACGATTTTCATGCTTTGGGGCCTCCTCTGTACCTTCCTTTCGTTCCGAGCGTAGGTACTTTTTGTGCAGCCCCTTACACGCCTCTGTTTATGCCTGTCTGGTTGAACTTGTCCTTGGCAAACAAGACAGTGTACTTTAGTTTGAGTTGACAAAACAGAGGCCGGAATGGGGTGGGAAAGGTGACCTGATATCTTGTGCACATTTTACGCTTGAGCAAATTTCTCATCTTCCTGAAAAGGGGTAAGATTTCCAACACTGTGTGTATAATCTGTGTCTGTGTGTGTGTGTATACAAGTCTATGTGTGTGGCCTGTGTAGGCCGTTGTGGTTTTGCAGCTGTTTAACTGCAAGGTGCACCGTACCTTAACCTTCCTGCTGATTCAGTAAAACAATGTCTCCAAAGCAACGCTCCAATTAAAAACAAAGGCCTTTAACGAAGTACTATAATACAATTAATAATGAAACCTTCACTGTGCATTAGCGTAAATTAATGAGGTCAGGTTCTATAAAACAGAAGTGTCGTGACAAGTGGCAACATGGCGGTACAGATGCAATGGTGAGAAAAGATAACTGGCCTTCGCCTCTCGAAATTCATGATCTTGTCCAAAAATGCACCCCCCCCCCCGGGCCAAAAATGAGGGGGGGGGGGAAATGGCACACTCACTCGCAGGTGGATGGAACCATTTACAAAAACAGCAAACAATCATACACACACACACACAATATACACATCATTTGTCATCGCTATGGGCCCGGGTCAAGACAGGCTACAATTGTATTGATCTTTTATATTCTTCTTGAGGTCAAGCCCAAAACACTGTCAAGTGAATAATAAAATAATAATAATAACAATAATAATAAAACCGATACACCAATCACTCCCAGCAATAATGCACTAAGTAATCGGCAAACAATCCCCCCCCCCCCCCAAACAAAAAAGCCCTCGATAAAATAGTTTCACTCGCCCTCAAAACCCTGAAAAAAACTGCGTAAAAGTCCATTACATTATAAAATTAAGACACAGGAGTGATATGATTATAATGCAGTCCCCTAGTTCGTGAGTTCATGAGTTAACCTTGCAGTTCGTTTTGTTTGTGTATGTGACCGCTCACCTTTTTGAACGCATTTTAAGGAGCCCCTGATTAAAAATTTTAATAAAAATTTTAAAAACTGCATGCAAAATTAAGTAAATACATTTAAATGGATAATTAAAAGTATATTCCTGGCACTATCACGACATCGCACATGTGCAAAGGACGCAATTTCATGGGTTCGCAGATGAGGTGAGAACTAAAAAAATCTTGCTTGAATTTATTTCTTTAGACGGTTTTAAAGTTGTATCCCAGACATAGAATACCGATTCCTACCATTCCTTCTCCCACCATACAGCCCACAAATTGCGCGCGTATAAATACGGTGAGTACAGTAGTCTCCGTCTAAGAACTCGCCGCCTTAGAACCCGATCCGCCTTAGAACCCGCTGTTGCCGCGAAACCGAATTTTTTCACTATAATTTACATGCGTAAGAACCCGCTCTGAAACGAAAAATCCGCCTAAGAACCCGGCATTTGGCCGTGAGACAAGCACACTTTTACGTAAAATTTCGATATTAAACACAAAATTCTCTTTCAAGTTGACGGAATAGAACAAAGCCACACAGTACAGTGAAAGAGAACAGGTGGAGGGTAGGGGGGGGGGGGGGGGAGGCGAACCGCACAAAGGATGGAGCCCAGTTACGTCTTTCGTGTGCAAGCAGGCCACTCCTAGGCTAAATTAGCATAGTCATTACCTAACATCTATTGTTGTCTGACTCGAGGGGCAGAATTTTATACGTAATTGACCACGCGCTCGGTTTGCATGGCACATGTACATGTACTGAGGGTTGTATGTGGTTAGTACACATGGTATCACTGGGCCTCGTGTTGTATCCGCCTACGAGCCCGGTCCGCCTAAGAACCCGCTTTTTCTGTCTCCCGTTGACCAGGTTCTTAGGCGGAGACTACTGTACTAGTCATTTCCGTTCAATTATGAAGGGATATGGTGCACACTGTTGCATTGTTGACAGCTATGATACCCGCCCAAATCGACGGACGGGATTTGGCCAGCTGATTCGTCTGGGTCTACCGTGTCCCGGTTGTACACACCTTGTAAGCCAATAGACAAAGCTAAATTCCTCTAAGGAATTCACAGACATAGGCACAAAAAAAAATTTATAAAAAATTGGAGCATTGAGCAGGTTCGGTGTCTAATTTATAAGTACTAGCAAGTATACCCGTTCTACGAACGGACACGGTGACAAAAACTTGTTAGTTGAGTACCTAAAAAGCTATAACGAAATACCACATATAACGAAAAAAAAAAAAAAAAGAAGACGCAAATATATGAACTGAAAAAAAAATGTTAGTGTATAATAAGCCGCACAAATATCTCCTGAAAAAGAGTGAGTTAAGTACAAAATGTAGTGGGGTTTTTTGGTTGTTGTTTTTTTGTTTTTGAGAAGATGAAAAAAAAAGGTATAGTGGAGTGAAGAAATGATCTGATGTAAATAGCCATGTTGGAATCATATTATAAAGGAGCTAGCGCCATATAATAAAAGGTACAAACATCACTTACCACATCAGTTGCGGAGAATCTCACTGTAAACAATGTTGTCTGTATATACTCCGGGATGATCAGGAAATTGTTGTGCATGCACTCTCAGATTTTCTTTTGTTCCAACTCTACTCAGAGCGACGTATAATTACCCATGGCTAAAAAAGGGTGTGTTCAAGGCCACACCAACTCTTTGTAATGTTTGCCCTTGTGCTTTGTTAGCAGTTATAGAAAATGCAACACGAATTGGAAACTGTTTTCTCTTCATTTGAAATGGAATTTTTTTTTCCGATGGTATCAGAGGAATGCGCAGAATAAATATTGTTTTCCCAGCATGTGGCCCAGATGCAATGGTGGCATCAATGACGTGAGCATGGAGTTGATCTACAACATATCGAGTTCCATTGCAATGACCGTTGTGAGGGTCCAGGTTATGAAGCAGCATCACAATACAGTGGCGTTTGAGAGATAGACGATGAGGAGGAAGCCCCGATGGACAAAGTTTGTTGATGAATTCTAATGGATACTGATGTTCATTCTCTTCCACCGAATCTACACTGTCATAAATTCTCTCTTGTTGACATTATGATACGTCATCAAAACTGGTGGTGGTGGTGGAGGAAATTCAATCACAACTTTTCCATTTCCGCAGCAGAAAGAAGAGCGCTGTGACGACCATCGTAACGCACGACAATGTTCACAGATGACAGCCATTTGCCCATCGTTGTGTTGTTCTATTACACGATGAATGTTCTCATCAAAATTTTCGCTGTCTACTTGTCGTCCACACCCAACATAATCTTTTTTTCTTGGTCGTGCTCTAGCAGGTTCTCTTTGAATTTGATTTGTATCATCATCGTCTCCATCCAGAATGGCTTGATTAATGATAGGTTGTAACGGTGTTTCATCATGAGCTTGAGTTGCCACTCCTATTCTATCCGCATCTTCTAGATCTACTTCTACAGTTGTTTCATTCTCAATGTCATTATTTCCTACATCTCTGACAATTCTAGTTTGCTCTCTCTTTCGTAACTGTCGAGTAGTTCTGCTAGTTAACGATGAACGTTTTTTTGAGCGGGGCATGATGAGGCAAATTTTATTTCAGGACATTCCAAGACGATTAATTTTCACAATGTCAATGTACTTTATTTGCTAGATCTAAGCCAATAAAAAGAAAGGTAAACTCGTGGAACAAAATTTGCAGAGCTTTAAATCTACTCTCTAGATCTGAGCTTCTTACTGAGGTTAAACTACACACACGTGGAAGAAAATTTGCAGAGCTTTAAATCTACTCTCTAGATCTGAGCTTCTTACTGAGGTTAAACTACACACACGTGGAACAAAATTTGCAGAGCTTTAAATCTACTCTCTAGATCTGAGCTTCTTACTGAGGTTAAACTACAAACACGTGGAAGAAAATTTGCAGAGCTTTAAATCTACTCTCTAGATCTGAGCTTCTTACTGAGGTTAAACTGCACACACGAAACTATCTAGATCTAGATATTTATTAAATCTATAACGTCTGCATTTTGCTTTTCCAACTGAAAAACTTCACTTTTGCTAATTTTTGCAACTGTAATCGCCGCGCTTCCATTGTTGTCTTTGTTCCAGCTGATAGTAATGTGTCAATAATTGTATTTGTCCGAATTTAAAACTGATACAAAAAAAAATATCTGAGTACTTATAGTTCGCAGGTTATAGGTCTTTTAGCTTCAGTTTTATGTTTTCCCAGTGACTCCGACAATTGTTCAGATATGAGAGAGTTCAATTTTTTTTTTATTAATGACACAAATGATAATACATTTTTTTTAATGAACAGACAGAAAGGCAACGAAAAATATGAATACTCGAGTACTGATACTGTTGCTTTCAGGTTGTTAGTGATTACAGGAAACGTATCAAACAGGAAACAGTTCGTACTGGAATGGCCTATCTCTGAGGCCTATCGAAAAATCCATTTTTTGCTTTTATTATTTTGTGTTTTAAGTCAATTTGCAATCAAACCAAAGATTATTTTGAAAAACAAAAAGTGTCACTCACACCCTTTTTTTTGTCCAAATCAACATGGCAAATTTGGTTTGTGTCCGTTTCTTAGTTTTTGAGCCTTAGGTGCCACAATGCTTTGGCGCTAGCTCCATTATAATATGATTACTAAATATTAAAAAAAAATAATTCTTTGCTCTAAAAGCTATGATCACATTGTCATGAAACAGTGATTTTCAAAAGTTGACGAAAGGGAGTTAGAATCTTGTCATTCTAAAGGGACGATGATAATTATGCCAATAAACTTGCACGTGTCAGGGTAAGGTCAGAAACACAAAAGTACATTTCGCCGTGCAGGTTTGGAAGATTTCCAAATCTTATTTCTAATGCCAAATCGCGGAGTCCGACCAAAATTCAGTCACTGAAATGAAGCCAGTCAGGCTGACCTCAAGACAACATCCAGGTGCATGCAGCAAGTTCATTTGACGGAGAAGGCAGATGTTGACATCTTGGGAAATGGTTGATGCAGATACTGTAAGACTCCTAAACCTTGGACCTCCCTGAAAACCCAGGGCTGGGATCTACAGGTCTTATTGATGTTATATGCCAGAACGTCTACTTGGTCGATCAAAACCAGCTCGTGTGCGCCGGGTCTTACAGGCTTTGTGGAAACTGACTTGGCAGATTGAGAGCTACCTCTTGGTTTTTTTCCACTTTCTTTTTGCCTTGGTAGTCAGTGCACGCATGTCTGTATCTCTCTCCCCCCCCCCCCCCCAAAAAAAAACAACAACAACAACAAAAAACACAAACAATACAACATTGAAGCGAATCCAGCAAATAAGCGATCCTTGATTTACAATACAAAAAATACCAACATTGACGCAAACTGCATGACATCAGACATTCCACATTATACATGTAATTGTTTTCTGTGTCCACCAAGCCTGACATTTCGGCATGTACAAGCGTTGCTAATGGGTATGCGGCATCAAACGTTCTGTACGCATGAAAACCTTCTGTCTTTCATCAGACCGGGGCACTTTGAAACTGTGCTTTCATCTTGTGTCACTAGGCGCTAGCACAGTAAAAAAATGTGGGTCAATGCACGATTAAATTAGGTTGTTGTTATACGCACGTTTTGCGCTAGGGGCGCGTACGTACACGTACCTATTCGGAAAAACGTCCTTATCGAATCCCTAACCTTGCCCCCTACCCTTTCAAACAAAAAACAGGAGGAAAGCAAAAAGAAAATCTGAATAAATAATTATTTAAGCTGTTGTTTGGAGGATTTCGGGAGTAGCTCTCTAGCTCTGCTGACACCTTTTTTTTTTGTGTGTGCATTATCTTCTTACTAGCATCAGCTGACGAATGCTTTTGAATAAAATAAGTTGCACTTGAGTTCTTCGTGCTTGATGTTTTTACTTTTTTCATGTTGGTCTACGTAAAATTTTGTGTGCTGGAAGGTTTTGTTCAGGACACAATTAACAGACACGACCGATGACACATGAACACAGTTGAATTCTTGTCCGCATTTCCCTATCTCCACCCTCTGTCGTTTTCCTCTGTACCTCAAGATCCTTTTCTCAGTCTACTCTCTTTTTCTTCTCCTATTCCTTTCTTTAAAAATTAAAACGTTTTCTCGAACATTTCGATTTTTTTGTACTTGAAATACAGATGTGTCACCGGTAAATATCATCTTCTCTCTCTCTCTCTCTCTTTTCGTTTGAGTTTGGCGTTTACGGTGGCAATGCTACACTGCTGCCCGTACGGTTTACTAATGAACAGCCTTATTGTTAAAACATGGGAGGTGAGAGGTTGCCCACAATACAGGCTATCTCCGAAAATTAAACACTTTGTGTATTTAACTAAAAGAAAAAGACTGATCGGCATGATAATCAAAATCCGTAGAGCTGCCATCACCCAGATAAAAATCGAGATAAAAATCATGAAAATTAATCTGCACCATTGGCAAAGTTTCCATATGTTTCACTGATGCTGTAGCAACTCAACTGTGTTTGCAAATCTGATGTTTGAAGAAGAGACACTTGAGATCTTTTCAAACCATGTCTTTCGCTCGACAAATTTACATAAATGTGCCTGTACTGTGGCGAGATGGCATGGTGTACAAAATGCTTAACTTCTGAGTTCATACCGGCCATGTTGTGCCCATATATTCTGCATGCAGTGTGTAACACTCGTGGACTAAATTGAATGCATTGATTCATGTCACAGCGGGAGATGGTCGTGTGACAAATGCAGCTGCGGGGACATCAGAATCTGTTGTCGGTATGTGAAGATTTGACACCCAGTTGCAACAACGTGCATCTCGGTGACTGTCACATTCAGGTAACTGTCCCACGGTAAAATGGGCCTGGACCGAAAACCTGCCTTTCTGTAACTGAAACCCTTTCGAGGCCTGCTCTTTCTCTATTTTTTATCCAACAGTAAATCCTCTCGGATCTTCATAGATACATAATTATGTATATTGTTTATTGATAGATAAAAGATGATTAATATATATTTACCTCGGTGGAAACCCTTACCACTCCAGCCCCACCCATCGTAGGAAAAAAACAAACAACCCTCGTACACAAACAGACGAATGTAAATAAATACACACTCAGAGAAAGTATGAAAGAAAGAAAGAAAGAGAGAGATAGAAGAACGGAGAACTCAGAAAGTCAGACCGACAGAGAGAGAGAGAGAGAGAGAGAGAGAGAGAGAGAGAGAGAGAGAATGCCAGAGAAACAGAGACAAGGACCAGACAGAGACAAGACAGAGAGAATGAGAGAGACAGCGAGACAGAAAGAGAGAGAGAGAGAGAGAGAGAGAGAGAGAGAGAGAGAAACCAAAACGCTCCCTTATGCGCGCGCACACACACACACACACATAAACAAGCAAGAACACACTGACACACCCCCTGGCAACCACACACAAAGACATCAATGTTGAAAAAACCAACAAAACAAAACAAAATTGTGATCTATTTTAGGAAGAAGCTAAGTGTCAGTCAGCTCCTCCCAGGTGCCAATCGATACATTTTGTATTCATGCGCGTCTCTTTACAGTAACCACAACTTACAACCCCAAGCCACTGTAGGACTAAAACCTTCACCCTCACATTCAAGAAAGACATCACATGTTATTATAATATACTCACAAAAACCCATACATCCAAATGGACCAAAAAAAGCAATAATATAATAATAACATATAAATGACATGCACTTTTAACACAAAAGACAGCAGATGTTCGTTATCGATGAACATGTTCTTCCTGTATGGCTTCAGCTAGCGGTAGAAACAAAATGCTCAGAGCTACTGTCAGGACAAGTTAGTGAACATTTCTTACGAAAATGCACCACCTAAAAGACAAGACAATACATTTCCATTCGCGTGCATATTATTGCACGAATTTACATGTACGTCCCAGTGAATTTCAGTAATTATTCATTTTGACGACTCGCCAAATCCTCTACGTTATACATTACAAGCATCTTGCACATTCCGTGTCATAGGTAGGGAAGAGAGGGCAATGTATCCCTGCACCCCCCCCCCTCCCTCCCCCCTGGCTCTTGCCTACCTAAGAGTACACATAAATTGGGTTATCGGGTATCTTTGTGCAACGGTCGAAGAATTCGGGCAAGGACAAGCACGTAGGAAACGCGGTGACTTTTCTTTCTTTCTCCATGAAGAAACAACGCAATGTTTAACTGAGACATTTACCGGCAATATACCATGGTCCTACTTTTCAGCCTCTGCCAATAGCTATCTTGATTTCTATAGCAGTAATACTTTCTTTCATTCTCAAAAGCTGTTCGTCGGAAAAAGAGACGAGGGGCGATCGGAGACAAACTCATAGAGAGAGAGAGAGAGAGAGAAAGAGAGAGAGAGAGAGAAAGAGAGAGAGAGGGAGGTGTACAGCAGGATTACACCTCGCCCTCCCCTTGCCCAAACCATTTCTTTCTCAAACAAATGCGGGTGGAAACGTTGGGTGGGTAGTGGGGATTGGGGAAATCTCGCCTCTAATTTGAACAATCTTGTGCAGTTCGTATTAGAAGATTACACTGACGTGGCACTTCCTACAACGTGTGTATTTATTCTCCAACCAGCCTGTGCCACTGATTCTGGCAGCGCAGCGCTGGAAACATAATTATGCAACAGATTAAACTGTCTTTTGAGAGTAAATAAAACGAATTAAAATCTCTTATCAACAACACTCAATGGCTCACTCGTCACAACTCAATGTGTAAGGAGCTTTCGCCGTGCAAAGATCCCGGATAGCACGTCCGATCTCCTGAATGAGCACAGGCTTTTGGGGTCTGTTATACTATAAAGTATAACGTTGATGTGTTTGGGGGGGGGGGGGCAACTTCATGCCTCGTAGAAACAGCAACATGCTCCTCCAAAAGAATCTTGAGCATGATGCTCCAAGGAACATGGAAACCACAATGTTTGCCATTGCCGTTACCTCAAGCAAGTGAATAAATTTCCCCTGGAAAATCCGCTCCTTATCGTGTGTGACCTCAGAAGAAAAGTGTAACGTTAAAGTTTTTAACCTCAACAGCCGTCGCACTAGAGCTAAAACCCCCCGTAGAACCGGTTAATTCAAACAAAATTACTTGAGAACAAACGAGGGCAAAAGTCTTGGACGCCCTAATATTATGAAACAGGCGTGAAGAGGTGTGAGGACCCGCCTGGACTTTGGCAGACCTGAGTCTCTCTCCAGTTAACACTATAATTGGCCCAGATTTAAAACAACAACAACAACGCATAATTCACTTCGCTTACACTTGTATCAAGAACATCCAAAGTTTTCGCATTTGTTTGACAAGTTTAATCTTAAATCAATTTTGCAAATTCCAGATTTTTTTGCTTTTTTGTTTTGTATGTTTAACTGACAACCGACCACTGTCTGGGCAACTGTGTCAGCCTGTCTGTCTATTCCGTCTTCTCAGCTGGTCAAACTTGGCAAAACAATAATTCTCGTGGAAACCACGCTGACTCGGCGAATGATTTACTGAAAGTGAATGCACCGCGCTGTCGTCATAAAACATTAACAAAGGCTGAATGAGAACCCGGCTGTCAGCACAACAATTATTGATTGCATAACATGACCTGACCACAACTACCTGTCACAGCGACTTGTATAGCTTTACAAAACGGGCTAATTTTAGACACCGAAAAATGTATGAAAGCCTTTGTTTTTTGTGAATGTTATTGTTCTGCTCTTCTTAAGGGACGGTGTAGTTTACATTATAAGCTCCGTTTTTGTTGTTGTTTTTTTGTCAGGGGGATATAATGTCTTACATAGCAGGCAATAGCTGAAAAGAGAACAAAACTCAGTATTTTCTTGATTTGCCTTTGGTCACGATTAAGGTTGATGACCTTGTACGCCACGAGTATAGAGGAGGTAAACTTAGTAGGGGAGAAGGGGAGTTTTTAAGTTGTTGACTAGCATGAAAGATTACTATCACGAGGAAGGTCGGTGGCCTTGTGCGCCACGAGTCTAAGGGGGGTGAGCTTAGCAGGGGAAAACACGGTTTTTAACATTGTTGACGAGCGTGGATAGATACCCACGACTCGCTTTAAACTAGTCGCGTGTGCAAAAACCTCGGGAGTATAAGTAGAGGAGAAGCCCGACACAGGTGGTTCCCAAATTATTCGTTCCTAAAGGAAGACGCAGCGAGAAGTGGTCCGGGCGACAGGTGGAAGGTCGTGCCATGGGGACCAGGGGTGTTAAGTATGTGAGGGATCTATGAGGTTCCCAAGTTATTCATTCCTAAAGGAAGACGCAGAATTTATCGGTCCGGGCGACAAGTGGAAGGTCGTGCCAGTGGGGACCAGAAGTGTTAGGTGTGTGAGGGATCCATGATGTTCACATTTATTTCCCAATAAGAAGAATTTATCGGTCCGGGCGACCAGTGGAAGGTCGTGCCATGGGGACCAGAAGTTGAGGAGTTCTGATGATAGGATGGGAACCCATCAGAAGCTCGTGAATCTACGATGGCGGGTGTGAACCGTCGGTGTGCTGTGTGTTTGCAAGTTGAAGAGTCTTGAGGACGGGATGTCGAGAACCCCTCAAGGAACAAGTAATCTACGATGGCGGGTGTGAACTGTGTGTTCTTATTTGTGTGAAGCCAGGGGCGTCTGTTTCCCCTTTTATCGTCGAAATTAAAGATCTAGAAAGGATTGTGTGAACTCTGGAGAAGTGAAACTGCATCAACGAGGAGGGCAGCTGTTGACAGAGACTATTAAGTATACGTAGTTAAGTTTATAGACAGAGAGATTAGATCTAGATGTGAAACGGGGAATAGATAATAGCCATGATCCCCAAGAGTAAATTTGCAATATCTCTGTTTTTGTGATTATGTATGTGATTATCATGAGTTGAATGTTTTGACATAAGTTTTGTCATGCATTTATAATTAAATATCGTTTAATTTAAATCTCACTCCATGTGTCCGATCTTGGCGACTTTTTAAAACTCTCTCCTATCCCCGAGTAAGCTTTTCGTGAGTATTACTTCACCTATTCCACCTCTTTCCCGTGCGAGTATCCGGCTATCTGATTGGTGAAAATCCGTGAAAAGGCCTTGAAGTTCCAAAGCAAAGTGACCTTTTGCATGCACTCTTTGACAGCTTCATAAGAAACATGTCATAATTGATTTTCCGTATCATCCTAAAATTCACTTTGTAATATTTAATATTTAACGCGTATAGGGCTCAAATCCACACAAAAAAAAAAAAATGATGTGCTTTAAGTCGCCGAACTAAAATTAAAAACAGGGTTAACATATTATTAATTAATAAGATCAATTCATCATGCACATACATTGACAAACACTTGATCCACTCTCACCCTCAAACCTCTGAGACCAAAAAGGGACATCATTCAGTTTCATTGAAAACAGTCCTACACAATTCCGTTTTGAGCCTATATTGAAATGTGACGACGTTTCCACTTTTCCTGGTGCCACTTTGTTGAATAATAATGATGATGAATAAACAAATCCAAACCGTTTGATTCTTTATCGTAGCTGAAAAAAGAACGTTCTGTTCTCATCATCAACATCATTATCATTAATTCTTGATGAAATTTACGGATCACCTGAGAAGACTTGAAAACTCACCAGGTAAGACTAGATCTAGTTCTTCGTGAACCTACAAAGAAAAAAAAATGCGGACATTTTCATAGCCATGTCTTCGTTAATCAGATAGGCCAAGTTCCGACTTTCATGTCCCACTGACCTTATCTTATGAAACAGGTGTGAGCACCCACCTGGACCTAGGTGATTTAAGACGTGACTCTCCCTCCACTTAAATCTATACTTCGCCTAGATTAAAAAAAAAAAATTCCCTATATGATCCAGATTGTCTGTGCAAACAGGCAAACAGACAGACCGACACGGGTCAGATCAATGGTCATGTTAGAATACGTGCAAAGATTTGGGGTCGAGCCGGATTATATCTGTGGCCAGTTCCTTGTAAGTTTAGACATTGTATACTTCACTTCACTTCACTTCTGCCTGTGATCCCTCCTGGGACATAGGCCGCCAACAAGAACTCTCCAGGCAATCCCGGTCCTGGGCAAGTCGTTCCAGCTGTCCCCAGGTGCGACCCATCTTCCTGGTGTCTGCCTCCAGGTCCCGGCGCCAGGTGTTTTTCGGTCGGCCTCTTTTCCTTTTCCCTTGAGGGTTCCATGTGAGGGCTTGTCTTGTGGTGCTGGATCCAGGTTTCCTAAGCGTGTGACCTATCCATCTCCAGCATCTCTGTAGGATGTCTCTATGCACGGACTGCTGTTTGGTTTGCTGCCACAGGTCCTGGATGCTGATGACTTCAGGCCAGCGATTTCGCAGGATTAGACATTGTATAACAAAGGCGAACTAGTTTTACAGGCAAATTCAGACACCCTTATTTCATATGACGCCAGTTTAAACAGTTCTGTATATTACTGAAGTAGATGAGATAAAATCAAGTTCATAAGTAAAGAGGGTTATTTTGGGAGGATCGCTGATCTTGGTATTTGGAGCTCACTGTGTTTGTTTCGTTTTCTTGTTGCTGTTGTTGCTTACGTCATCTCCATGGCCTCCTTAACCCTTAAAAGGACTCCCTAAAAGGCCGCCTTCCTGTCTCCTGTTCTGGTCCAGTGTGTTGAGGTCTAGTTGCTGTTAGAGGATCTCCGCCTCTGGCACTTGCACCCCTCTTTTTCTTTTCTTCTTGTTGCGGTTTTATTGTTTCTGTTCTTCTCTTGGCTTTCGTAGCCCTCAAAAGGACTCCCCAGCGTCCAGCCTTGTTCGTGTCCTTTTCACGGCCTTCTTTTCCCATCTAAGTCTTCAAAAAAGGTTCCCAAACTTCTGGTCTTGTTCTCTTTTATTGTTCATAAAATATGCCCCATATATTGCCTGATATTTAGACCCGTTTGTCTCAGGTAATAAACGTTCGCACCCAAATGCCAAGCTAAATCGTCGTCTCTCGTTAATGCTCTATGACAACGCTTAGAAAGGAAACAGTTAGTAATGAGTGAGACTTACGCATGCTTACTGTAACCAGATCTTGCTCGGAGCCACCGCGTTCAGATTTCTCCGGCGCATCACTGAAATAACGGGTCTTTTACCCACGTGACCGTACATGGACAAGGCCAAACTGCTAAAGATATGGAAATGAAACTGACCACAATTTATGGCCGGAGTACTATGACATCGGCTTGACCCTCCAGATAACTGGTAACAGCTGAGTGCCGATAGGGCAGGAACCTCAAGTCACCACTATCCACCACGAACAACGCTTGACTTAACTAGGACAGTGTTTCCAGAAAGTGGGCTGTCCAAAAACACGGGCTCTTCTACCATATCCCATAAAGATCCTCTAGGATAACACAACCTAGTCTATGTCTTGAGTTCGAGACCTTGGTTTGAATACAACGCATCGAGCGAATGTTACTAAACAAACCGCAAAGCCACTTCAGTGACCAGGTCAGTGCTTCCAGAACTATGGGCTGCCCAGGCTATTCTAACCCATAAATATCTCTTGAACGTAGGATCACAAAACATCCCCACTCTGAGACCAAAGTTTAAACCATCATCGCCATCATATTGTAAAGGAACTAAGGCCCACAACGTAACCATGAAAAGCTTTTTAACCGCTGAGCCTTAAATTCAACAAAAGATATTACGCATAGAAAGATGTAAAGGTGTACGTGGGCATATTTTACAAGTTCTTGAAGCTCATCATTTTATGAAAACAGTTCCGTTTATTTTGCGCTACAACTGAGTTGAACACAAGAAAGTGTTCCGACATCTTGAGCACAAGATGCATTTTCTTCGAGAAGGATTAAAAAGTATAACAGGAAATTTCGTTCTGCACTTCAATTTCCACATGGGTGATCCATACTCAACTTCAGAAATAACATCTGTGTATTCCCCGAATCGAAAATTTACAAATTAGAAAACCGTGCTTGACTAACTAGGACAGTAGTTTCAGAACTGTGGACTAACGAAAGACTTTTATCGTCTTCAAATCTCTATCTTAACATTACAAAGATTAGTCTAGCAGTTGAGATCTTGGTTTCAGCACTGCGTACCGCTGAACCTTTTATCCCTTAACCCTTGACAAACCACATAACCGCACTTATCGCTTAGCAATCTCTTTGATTAAGGATTACAAACTCGTGTCTCCAGTTTGAGATGTAGATCTAGGCTTTCAACACTGGAGTCGAGCGAGGTTTACCATCCCTTCACAGACAAGACACTCGTGTTTCCTTGACCCATTCACGACCAAGAGCACCCTTTATTGCTAGCCACAAGTCTCATATTGAGAGGGCTTTAGATACGCCGGACAAGTCCGTGAAAATACGCTGAACGAGCGTAAACATTTGATCTCTGGTCAAAGATTTCCCGACTTCTTACTATGGAAGTATAGACCCGAAGGCTCTGGCTGCCATCGGGCAACAGATGTGGCGTAGTAATACACAGGTTCAAATGGTCAAGAAGATAAACATCCAAGGACTTCCACGTTTCTATCTGTAACTTCTGTCGCATACATGTCTAGAAGGACGAAAACACAGTGTTGGCGAAGCTACCACACACGTAAGGATCTGGCCTCGGATCTGGCCCCGGATCTCCAAAACCGTCGAAAATCGTTGCGTGTGTGGCCGATTTCATGAGGCCGGGCCCGGGGTGCGGCACGGGGCCAGAAATTTAGGCTCTGCCATATATTTTTCCATCGGGCCGCAGGTAGAGGGGAGTAGTAGGGTAAAAATAAATAATTTTTTTTTTACATTTTTGCTTTTTTGACCTCAAGATTCGTAATCAGCGTCAAATTTACCATGAATTTGATACAAAACACCGGGCCGTTACGATGTTTAATTAAAATTTTGCAAGACAATTTATTGTTCTGTCACCCGCCTAGTACTACACTACTACTAGGCTAGACAAGGGAGTGTCTGTCACTCGTATCCCGTGCGTATGTATTGTGTTGTAGTTCATTTTGCTAACCTAGAGAAGATTCAGTTGATTTTACACTGACTAGAAATATTGTGTGAAAATGGCTTCGTAGTCAAAAGAAAGGACATTGCAATTTATTGAACTATAATTATACATGTAATGACTGCCTGTGGAGAGTGAAAAGCAAGGATTCCTCCAACAAGATAAAGAGGGAGAAATCCTAGGCATGTCAATTTTACCGTTCATGAGAGGAAATGGCCGATCTCAACACAGTGTCCTGCTTTTCTATTAAATGAGTTAAAAGGTTCAACAATCCCATATAGGTTCCTTCATCCATACGCAAGTAGTTGTAAAAGTCACTAGGATACAACCGCAACTTATTGAGAAGATTGGTGTGGGTGAAGGTGTAGAAGCCATTGTCCTATTTTTCGCCCTACATTTTTTCTTTTCATTAGCAGAGAATAGACAATTAGTCCACAGACAACCTTTCGTTCGTCTGTCGGCACTGAGTTCGTGAATGAGCCTCTAGATCCAGTGTCGTCTCGGCGACTAGCTAAAGACAGGCAGTGATTTTAATTTGGCGCCAAAAAAATACCCCCAGGTGTGGATGCTGCGTGTGGGTTCAAAAATAACCCCGGGCCAGGCCCGAGGTGAGGCGCGGTGCCTGGTTTCTATCCATTGGCTCGTGCGTGTATGGGGCCCTTTAAGCGAGTTGTATCGTGGCCACGGTTGTATGCTTGCGTAGGACAGTGTAATGGTCCACTCAGAGATATCTCTGACATACAGGGCGTTTCAGGCAGGGAACGCGTCATACTGTCCCCTCATACATTTCAGTTCAAAGCAAGTTCTTCATACTATGACACAATTCGCAACTCGAGATTAGCATGTGACAATACTCGAATATATTCATATCTGCACCATCACTAGACTATCTCTAACCACTACGGTTTACTCCAGTTGTAACAACGACAAGTGAAAAATGCAGTGTGTGTGTGGGGGGGGGGGATGACAGTTTAATAAACATAGCGACAGGAACAACACCAACAATGTAACACCCCCCCCCCCCTCCCGAAAAATCATCCAACGTACTTATAGAACTATTATTATGTGAGCAAGAAGATAAAAGCAAACATAATTTCAACAACTTTTAACTGGTCATTTACTAAGCATAATATGTTAACAATTCTTGAGCAGTTATTCCCAGCTGCCTGCTGCGCGTACTTTTCAGCTCAGGACGACCTGGTCCTCCTAAAAGGAACTTTCCACTGGTAGTGCTAGGCTTGGGTGGAAGATAGCAGGTGGAAGGGCGGATCCATCATTTATAAAATCTACACGTAAAAAAAACCAAACGGATCCATCATTTACAAAATCTACATGTAAAAAAAACCAAACGGGTCCATCATTTACAAAATCTACACGTAAAAAAAAAAACCAAACGGATCCATCATTTATAAAATCTACACGTAAAAAAAACCAAACGGATCCATCATTTATAAAATCTACACCTAAAAAAACCAAACGGATCCATCATTTACATAATCTACACGTAAAAAAAACCAAACGGATCCATCATTTATAAAATCTACACGTAAAAAAAAACCAAACATGTTTTCTGAACGTCGTAAACTAAACCTACAGCAAGTTTTAAGCCAATAATCCTCTAAAGCATCATCAGCGCTTTTTAACCTTTGACACCACACTTATTTTGTAAACATTTCAGTAACACTGATTACTCTTCAATACACTGACGTGCGATCGTGAAAGTTCCTACACGTATAACTTCTCCAATCTTGTATAATCTGCCATAAACATTCAGTGACAGCCAATGGAGGTCCTTCTAAACGGCAAACGAAAACACCGCAATTTCAGTGTGACAGTTGAGATCACTTGGCCGATGACAGCATGATAAGGCCTGTAGGGTCAAATCGATCGACGATTCGAGAGGCCTTGATAAAAGGCTGCTCAACTGATGTCGCAGAGAAAAATGGTACAATAAATCTAATTCTGATAATAATAATCGAGTACATTCAAATAAAATAGCGCATGTCTCTACAAAGTGGACCCAAAGTGCTTTACAGTGAAATAATGACTCTTGTCTGTCTATCTCTCCCCCCCCCCCCCTTATCCTTTGTCTTTCTCTCCCTCACCGATCCTCCCCTCCTCTCTGTCTCTCCCCGATCCCCCTTCCTCTGTCTCTCTCTGTGTCTATCTGTCTCTCTCTCTGTGTCTATCTGTCTCTCTCTCTCTTATGTTTTAACAATCGTACTTTCATGCTGTACAAATCATACCAGGCACAAGGGAGCCACTATCACTCAGTCAGTCAGTGGATATTTCCGAAAGGACACAAGACTGATTTTAACACTGTTCAGAATTTCTCAGATGAACAAATATCCAGGGGCGGATCTACTGTGAAACTAACGAAGCTTAAAGCTTCAGGAACCCTAATCCCGGAGACCTTAAGAAAGTTATTTTTAGCGAGAGAAATGTGGAGGTTGCCCTATTGTTACTGGTTACGAAGGGCCCAATAACAGTTCAAACTTCCGTGTCCCAAAAAATGTAGCGCCGTCACTGCAAATATCTCTAGCTCTCAATAATGTCCTGCTTCAAAGATTGCCTGAGGAATCACGATCTTAAGTCTTGAACCCTGCGATCCACTGGTTTGTGATTTGGACACCCAGCAAACTGCTGACACCAGGTACAGTTATTTCTGGGTCTCTCTCTAAGGGATAATTCAAAACACAGCAATTCTATTTGTCATTCTATTATTTTACCCATGACATGAATCATTAACTCTGTCGAGTCACTTTCACTCGTGACATTGCAAGTATGACAAATATTATTCTCTGCAATCAGGCCAGGTCATTGCACTGTGCAGTGCGCGATAATAATTGCACTTGACAAAGCTCCAATAATACAACTGTTCCTGCCACCTACAAGAAGTGGTAAACATAACATCTTTAAAAAAATAACACTCAAGCCAACTTCAACACATACACGAGCACGTATAGATAGTTCGAGATAAGTTAGAGAATAACAACCACTAATTGTGTATACTTTCAAGTTAAGGCTAGCTGTCCTGTTTTTGGTGTATAATTAGTTAATTATCGCTGATAACTGCATTTTGTAAGTGAAAGGTTGGGAAGTGTGTGTCTAGAGGGGGGGGGGGGGCGGTGGGATAAAAAGCAGGTGTGCATTAATGTGTGCTATCTCAATTCATCATCATTGTTAATATTCTGATGATATCTATCTGCAGGCAGCTGGCAGGGAGAGAGAGAGAGAGAGAAAGAGAGAGAGAGAGAGAGAGAGAGAGAGAGAGAGAGAGAGTGAGAGAGAGAGAGAGAGAGAGATTTACAGATAGGTATGATAGCTAGATACACTGACGGCGAGAGAGAAAGACACAAATAGGCTGATAGACAGACAGACAGATGGATGGATAGATAGGTCGATGACTGGAGAGAGAGAGAGAGAGAGAGAGAGAGCGGGCGCAGCTGGACACTGCATTGGTATTCTGACATTGAACTAGAACTAGCCATCACAGAACAATGAGTCACAATACAATATTAACACATACCCATAAATAACTACTGGGACACAAAATTTCCGCCCACAAAGTCACGTGAACCCCACATGATAGGCCGCAGTCCGCAGTCCATGTGGTGGGGGTGAGGTGGAGACAGTCTACTCTGACTGACACCAAAACATGACAAGCTACCCATGAAAGCCCCCCCCCCCCCCCTTTGTCCAAAGTTCAGGAATAAATAAATAAAGTCTAATCTCCATTTACATAAGACGGCATACAGCGACGTTCTAGTTTCCACAGTGCGGGTTTCATAATCCCAAACAGAGATATGGCATTTACTCTTACGTGTCTATGCCATGTTCTGAATAAATTATTATTGTGCTTAACTGTGGGGACATTTTGGAATACCTGGATCGTTAAATAATGCACGTAACACCTATTGTGAAAGTATAGAGGTTTTTTTTTTGTTTTTCTAGATGATGCTTATTCTAATTTCTACGGATATTCAATTCCAATTGCTGTTGCTTAAATTTTACTGACCCAAGTTATTCCATTAGTGTTGCTGGGTCTATGTAATCAAACCTGAATTGTTGTTGGGGGGGGGGGGGGAATAAAGCCATGAGATATGAACATAAGGGGAAATAGGTTTGAAAAGGTTAATGATCATTGTGGTATACACGGAAGGTATCACCTAATTATTCGAATACTAGAATATAGTGTAGTTTGAGAACGCAACTCCGGTTTCGGAACAAACGACTTATAAAATAATATTATATAGATCTACCGACATGTTTTTTTTTTTCCACAAACGCACCTGGAATTTCTCCCTACTGCTTTTCAATCTGGAAATGTCACCGGTAGAACTGTCGCGAAAATGACTAGAAAACACGACAACCTCACGTGATATCTCCAAACAAACCCGAGTCTAAAGTTTAATCTCTATTTTAAAACATGATGACACTGCGCACTGCAGCTGTCAGAAACGGGAAAAACTGTTTATCACCACGCACAAGTTCCCCAATGACGCAAACAGCTCCATGTATCTATATAAAAAAAACAGCAAGGAAAAAAAATTCACTGCTGCAAAGAAGAAATGCCCAGGCCTGAAAAAATTACATGTGAAAGATAGTTCTTTTTGCTACTATGTCTATTCCTTTGACATGAATGCAAAGTATCGTAATTTTGTAATAAATGAAAATAGGCCTAAAAATATCGAATAATGCTTTCTCCTCAACAATGATGGCCTCCCTCCTGCCTTTGTTTTGTTTCGACTTTAGTACCGTGCATGTTATAAAAAGTAACCATATCAAGTTTGGTGCGCAGCGTCCTGGCGCGCATGAGTTCTGAAGCAAGATTACTACTTTTATTGTAAGAGAGAGAGAGAGAGTACGTCATCGAATAATAAGATAAGATAAGATAAGATAAATTTTATTCGTCCTTGTACAAGGAAATTTGTTCTGATCATTGAATACATAACAATACAGTTACAGAAGCAGAAAGTATGATACATAGCGCGCACACACACATATATACACACACACACTGATAAATTAACTAAATTAACAAAATTAACAGTGCACACAATATGCTTCCCTAACTAAAACACATTGACCTGACACGCAGGACATAATTCAACTGTGCACAGATTACGATCAAGATGACGACATTATTGTAACATCCTAGTTGATGATGGAATAAACGATTTAAAGTAGCGCTCAGTTTTAGTTTTCTTTGACAACAGCCTTAAGAGTTAAACTTCTTACAGATCTTATATATTCCTTGTTCAGGGGATGTTGGGGGTCATTTATAATAATATTAGCTTTTTTAATACAAGCACCAGTGTACAGCTCATCAAAATATGGCAGATCACAGATACAAATTTTGGATGCTTTTTTAATTAAATTATTGATCTTATTTTTATCTTTTTGTAAGATGTTTCCTCCCCAACAGACAACTCCTTACATCAAAACGCTCTGAATAGCCATGGTGTAAAATATTTTCAGAATGCTTTTGCTAACTTTTAAAAAGCGGAGCTTTCTGAGGAAATACATGCGCTGGTTGGTTTTCTTGTATACATATGTTACATGCGCATGCCAGTTAAGCAATGAATCAATAGTAATGCCAAGATATTTGGCCTCTGTGACAATTTCAACCTCTTCATTGTTGATAGTAAGAGGGCAAACAGGATCGTTGTTATTTTTCCTAAAGTCAAAAACAAGCTCTTTTGTTTTCTTAACATTCAGTAGAAGATAGTTGTTATTGCACCAACAATGAAAGGATTGTACAATGTTAAGGCCAGTTTACACTAGTGGGTTTTAGGAATAGAAAAAAGGAATGGGGGACTGTGTGGGAAGAACTCTCTCAGCTTTCCGTCTTTTGTTTTCCGATTTCCCCCTTCGAAACGTTGTTTGTTTACACTGGTCTGTTTTCTGAATGAGAAATGATGCGCACCGTTTGTTTTGGTCATGTTTTGAAGGGGGAAATCGGAAAACAAAAGACGGAAAGCCAGGAGAGTTCTTCCCACACAGTCCCCCATTCCTTTTTTCTATTCCTAAAACCTACCAGTGTAAACTGGCCTTTAGAATATTCGTGGCCAGAGTTAGGTAAAAGGCCTAAAATAGCAGAGTCGTCAGCAAATTTAAGAAGGTAAACGTTGTTGTGTGTCACAGTGAAATCATTTGTATACAATGTATACAAGGCAGGTGACAGCACGCAGCCTTGTGGCGCTCCTGTGTTTGTTGTGAGTAATTTGGACAATGTGTTGTTTATATCCACAAACTGGCTTCTCTGTGTTAGAAATTCGAAGATCCAGCTCTTTAAAAAAGAACTCACGTGTAGGTTGGTAAGCTTTTGAAACATTAAGTGGGGTTGTATGGTGTTAAACGCAGACGAAAAATCGACCAGGAGCACATGCTTGCCATGCGGGTGTTACTGTGCCAGTTGTGAGTTGTTTTCTTCCTAGATCTACATAATCTGTGAGCTGATTGTGCGTGTTACACTAGTACTTAAAAAAAAACCAACAACAACCTACAGGCATTATCTTGCCACAAAAGTCCCTTAACCGAGCAGCTGTCGAGGGAGATTACCACCATAAACAAAAGGAAGAGGGCACTATCACTTTTGATATTAACATCAAGTGGTTCAATGTTCGTCAATAACGAGAAAGAAGAACAATAAGTGGTCCTTGGAGCGCCTTGATCTTGCCAATTGAAGTGATTCGCTCTCCCACCGTCACTGATGCGCTATTGACTCTTGTCAAAGACCGAGCGAACTATTTTTACATCACGCCATAAGTCTTCCCACGTTATGCTACGTTATCCTCTAGTCTATTTGTGCAAATACCGTCGTGTCACTTTATTTCCTCGTAGCTCGTTAAATTATTTTTTTTTCCTCCGAAGTTTAAAGTTCAAATACATGTAATGCGTTGTTGGTTCTAGGGGGAGCTCAAGGTAGGATTAGTTTGCACGACGGAGCGCTGCAGACATTCTATTTTGGCCAAAACTGTGTGTGTGTGGAGGACTGTGGACGTCTCAGAGGAGGACGTGCGAAGTCGGCATATTTTTTAGAAAAATGGAGTTATCTCTGAGAAAATGCAGTGTCCGAATGGCCTCTATGTTAACTATGACTCTAACCTAAACACTAAATCTAACCCATTTCCCAGAAAGGGATTTCATCCATCTGAACATGGCCAATTCCGTGCATAGTCCCTTGTAGGGGGGTGAAGCCGAACTACTTTATATTTTCGAGCTGTCAGTTGCACATAAGAGTGACAGCAACAGCTTTAGATAGCATACTGATTATAGCAGTAACCTTCAAACTTCATAGAAGCCCACCCCCTACCCTCTCCTCTTGTAATCCTTTTCAGACTCACAAAACACACAGATAAAATTTTATCTATTGGTGAATCATCCACTTATGTGCCCGGAAAGAGCCCTACAGAACTGCTTTTTGAAACGAACCGCCAAGCCGCTGACATAATCACCATATTAGAAACCTTTATGAAAATTTCAAGAAGGAATTACAATTAATACAGGGAAACCCCGAATGTTGCCCAGTATCACATTACCAATCGTGTAAAAGCATAACTTATGGTCTCGTAAACCCGGATGAATAACAAATCGAAGACCATCTTGGGTTTGGTAATGTGTTCTACAATTATTATCAACTTGAACACCCCTCTCCCCTTTTTTTTTTCACGCGAACAAACAAAAGTTGTTTCACACAACCCAGGAGACACTATATGGATACAAAATAAATTGACTGGCATCAACAGATTGAAAAACAATGTCAAAAACCAATCATTGTGTTTCACGATGCAGCGATTAATCTCTAAACATGGCACGAGAGATTATTATATCCACCCCAAAATAATGGTCTTGACAATTAGCCAAACTCTCAGAAACAAATTAAATAAAACTAACTACCGCTTTCACCCCCATCACAAGTGTGTATTCACACAGAATCTCTTCTCAGACTCAAGTTCCGACTGCTCGATGACACGCTCACACGCTGCGATGATAAAATCCGACGAAGGAGCAGTGTAATAACACAAACACACTAATCGGTATGACAGTGAAAATGACGTATCTGTAGGGTTTATTTCATAATGCACTCCGGCTAAAGTGCTGAGACATAGAATCAAACTGACGAACTTTTGAGGCTAAATTTATGACGTGCTGAGCTTCTGGGAATTCCCAGAATGTCCTAACAAACGAGCATCTATGTATTCTTTATGAAGGAGCCAAGCAAAAACAAATCGCTGGGGCAAATTCAATTTCAGAAAAAAGACATTGACAGGCTCACTGTGATTTCAACCAGAAGCGTTTCCTTCACTGAAAACTGTTTCTTCACAAGCCTTCACAAACAAAATTTTAATGGTCTTGCCACATCGAGGTGTTGTGTGCAACATTTTGCCGAATTTGAGATTTTGTCATGAACGTAGTTCTCTCGCTCCTAATTTCATTATGTTATACATGTCAGTCCAATCGGTTAAAACCTTTTTGAGGTATGTGTTTGTGACGTAATGTTTTATGCGCGTTAGACCTTTTGTCGACCAAACTCCAACCGTGGCCTTCGCCACGCTCCAACCCTCATTTTCTCGAAAAGGCAAAAATGCACATATCAATATGGCAGATACCCGACGATGCAGAGATAAAACACAAATTTAATCTCGCATTAAAAAACAACCTTGACAACAACAACAGAAACTGGTATCAGACATCATCTCATCGCAAGACGAACAGGATAAAACGAAACAAAACAGGACAATGATGTGGCCTTTTTCGCGTTTTTTTTTCTTCTTCAAATATTTTTTTTTAACGTATAGCACGCATGAGAAAGTACACAATAGGCCCAATCCCTCTTTTCATGTGATAAAATCTGGAGGACAAAGTAATCTATGTAGCAGTGATAGCCACAGTTACGTGGAAAAACTGCCTACCAGTGGATCTTTCAACTATTCACATCACAGCGGAATTTTATAAAGTTAGTGCGTTTTAACCCTCTGATAGCAAGACACCGGTTGTCTTACTTATCCATACGTTCTTTGAGACACCTAAACCACGCAAAGCTGGTTTAAAATAGTTCAATAAATGCAAAAATACAATATTTTTCACTACAAGTTCTTTGCTGAAATGATAAAAGATGTTCCAAATATAGAGTCGTGAGCAACGATCGGTGCGTTTCAAAATGGACCATTGGTTGCTACAAGATTAACTTTTCTACGAAACACCAGCTCCATACTGTCCATCCCAAAAATGGTTTAAATTCAGCTTTGGCTGATTTTTTTTCTTTTAAGCCGCTTTGTCTGCGAAGTGCAAACTGTTTTCGTCCAACCTGGCAAATAGGTCACGACAGAAAATCTGTCCCAGCAGGCCATTCGTCGCATTACCGAAAGTGCCAGGACATCCACGTCACACCGGCAAGGGAATGTAAGTTGCTGTATGTTACATCAGAAAATGACTCATAGGCCTACCTGTCCCAATAACCACGCCGCAGACATACACAATCATGCACACACGGGGGTTGGGGCTACGAATCCGGAGCGTGGCCTTCATGAATACACACGAAGGCCACGGCCGGAGACACAGTAGGACGAGACAAAATTGAAATGTGAAAAGAAAAATGAAACGAAAAACTTATCTGTAACAAGGAAGTGCTTCGGTAGTGACAGCGAGGATACTGCGTTGCAGTAACGCTTTAACAAGGAGCTTACACTATAATATATTGTAAGCTCCTTGCGCTTTAAGTGGAGAGAACTATACCGTCCATGATGATAGTGCCACCAATTTGTTTTTTGTTTTTTAAATTTTATTTTCGTTTTGACACGGACAGTAAAAATGCTTTAATAGGGTTACCTTTCCCTGCCTGCCTGGAAAAACACTCTTTCGACACTCAAAACAAAAACAACATTATATAAATAATGATGACAGCTGTGTCATTACCACAGCACTTTCATTTCCAATTGTGACAGCAGGCTCTTGCCACCGAAGTTGCGTCGACCGTTCGTTGCACCTTGCAAGTTAAAATGTACATACAACGGCAGCTTCAATGGATTCTTTAACACATGCTTATCAACACTTTCTAAACATAAAAATATACAACATATTTGCCTGTTAAGGACACTTTTGTACCCTTCGAGCCTTTTGCCACGAATGAAACACAAGAGATCTTCAGAGGTTAAGACCTCCGGTCAAACAAGCCGTGAACGGTCGTTGATTTCTTTGCACTTGACAGAAGGCACACCCAGGCCATGCGTGAGGGTATTCTGCGGTTACATAATTTTACATCAAAGGTCATCCACTCCTTGTGCCGTCCGGGGTTTTTGTTTTGTTTTGTTTTGTTGCTGTTTTCAAATTATAAATTGAAACTTGATATGGATCCGTTTTAAATTGAAATTTTACCGACATGACATCTAGGGCAAGGAGAGCTGAATAAAACCTTCCCGGTGCCCACAAACACGGCTACATAAATGATAAATGTTTCCAGTGTCATTCTTCAATAGCCCCGTTTCTTTGGGGCGCTTTTTTTTTTTAATTTTGAAATTTACACTTGTGCTTTAATGTGGAAATAATCCTTGCCAAAAATCGCTCTAAGCTAGACGAAGTCTTCAATAACTGAACTTTCCACTGAAACGACCCCAAGAGAGATTTCACGCATCACTGGCAGTAAAAAAAACAACAACTAACCTTCTTCTCCTGAAATCCTACCCCGGGCTGCATGTATTCCTAACCAGCCAAAACGCCCTCTCATGTTTGCATTTCTATTCTCGTACATAATTATGCCTCTATTTTACACGTTTTAAGGACATAATGGAGCATTTCAGCACAATGAATGCACCAGGTGGAATAAACTGTGTCTACACTCCGAAACGCAAACCAACTTCACTTTTTTTTTAAAGCTATAACAAAACCTTTCAAATAACACAAAAGCATACTTATATAACGAGCAGTTTTATTTCAGGACTCCTCCAAACGACCCCAAAGCTTCATTTTTCTGGCGTATTCAAAGCCTGCTTTTCAAGACTTTCATTTGTTTTTTTTTGCTTTTCAGATCTCTTGAATAAATTGTGTTTCTTTTGACAGTGCAATGAACTCTTTGAGACCAGGAAGTACAGGTATATGTACAGCCGTGTATTGCGAAACTGGTTATGCGCGTTCACTTTTTTTCTGAACTTCCAAAGTTGCTTTAACTTGTACACGAATGCTTTGCAGCGCGATTTGGCCAATTTTTAATACAAATGGACATGCATTTCGAAGGAAGGAGAAAAAGCCTACTTAGCACATATCTTTCGCTTGCTTGCACTACCTGCGAAAACTCCATCTCCCGTATTATGTAAGCAAAGGTCACCCAGAGGCGAATTGATTTAGATAAGTCTCATGTCTGATAAATCGTCCGTTCAACGCAAGAAGTGATTATCTCCATATCTGTGACATTGGAAATCACTTCTTGCACTGCACCAATGAAATGAAACACGCCGAATTTAATTAAATTAATGTTCTCAACTTCAGTGGGTCAAACACTGTCAATACCATAGATCTATAAAATTATAAATTTTGCTAACCATAGAGTCCTTAAAAATATATACCTGTCCTTTCAAAAACAACTCAGAATATCAGTAGTATATGCCACTGATTTAGTTTTTCACGGCCAAAAACAGCACTCAAAAGTCCTATATTAAAAGGTCATTAATTTGAAAAACAACTTAGAATATCCGTATTATATAACATTGATTTAATTTTTACGGACCAAAAACAGCATTCAAAAGATCTAATTTAAAAAGTTATTCACATATTCAGTCGGATAGTCTTGAAAAAAAAAAGTATTTGCGTTCATTAGCACACTTCAGTGCACCTGACTACGTGCCGCGCAACCAGTGCCGCGTACCATGATAACACCAAGACATCGCACTCCGCATAAAAGCAACCTTTTATTTTTATAGGTCTACTGGTTGCGGTATTAGAAATGGTATCACAACACTTCAAGAGACACGGTTAACCGTTCACCATTACTTAAAAACGACTGAACCATTACGCCTTTGCTCTCAAAAGCAACATTACCACAATAAACGGTTTACATAAGATTTACCGTTGACATATAGACCATGAATATTAAATTTATTTCAGTACATGTGTCCGCTTTCTGGCAAAATGAGGGAGTGTGACCTCAGCAACTCTAAAATTGTCGAAAAGGTTCGTTTCCCAGGAATGAATTGGTAAAGAAGTCATGCATAACAAGTGAGGCTTGATCGAGATTGTGTTTTGGAGATGATTTTATAAAAAAAGGAAAATGTTCTAAGATCCTGGACTTTCATGAAATTTTCGTGTTTGTATGTAAGCAAGTGTGCATGACTAGGTACGTATTTATCTTAGTGATTCGTGTGTAAGCAAGTGTGCATGACTAGGTACGTATTTATCTTAGTGATTCGTGTGTAAGCAAGTGTGCATGACTAGGTACGTATTTATCTTAGTGATTCGTGTGTAAGCAAGTGTGCATGACTAGGTACGTATTTATCTTAGTGATTCGTGTGTAAGCAAGTGTGCATGACTAGGTACGTATTTATCTTAGTGATTCGTGTGTAAGCAAGTGTGCATGACTAGGTACGTATTTATCTTAGTGATTCGTGTGTAAGCAAGTGTGCATGACTAGGTACGTATTTATCTTAGTGATTCGTGTGTAAGCAAGTGTGCATGACTAGGTACGTATTTATCTTAGTGATTCGTGTGTAAGCAAGTGTGCATGACTAGGTACGTATTTATCTTAGTGATTCGTGTGTAAGCAAGTGTGCATGACTAGGTACGTATTTATCTTAGTGATTCGTGTGTAAGCAAGTGTGCATGACTAGGTACGTATTTATCTTAGTGATTCGTGTGGGCTAGTGGAATGGTTTGAAAGACGGGAGGAAAAGACAGAACAAATAGATAGACAGATAGAGAGAGAGAGAGGGAGAGAGAGCGGGAGGGAGGGAGGGAGGGGGAGAGAGAGCGGGAGGGAGGGAGGGAGGGAGAGAAAGAGATAGCGAGAAACACATAGATAGAGATAGAGATGGATGGATATTATGGTAGACAGCCAGACAGACAGACAGATAGATGGACAGATACACAGATAGATAGATAGACAGACAAGCAGAAAGACAGACAGACAGATAGATAGATAGATAGAGAGGGAGGGAGAGAAAGAGATAGTGAGAAACACATAGATAGAGATAGAGATGGATGGATATATGGTAGACAGATAGACAGACAGGCAGATAGATGGACAGATACACAGACAGACAGACAGACAGACAGACAGACAGACAGACAGACACAGACAGACAGACAGATAGATAGATAGATAGATAGATAGATAGATAGATAGATAGATAGATTCTAAACAGATCCAACTCATTCCAATTCCCTTGCTTTATCAGAAAACGTCGCCGGGCTAGACTACTTTGAGGTACAGAAGAAACAGTTTCAACTAGCACAGAACACTCAAAAACAATGAAATCAACTGCCGCCAAAGCATGCACAAAATCTACCCATCGCCTGACACACGCCACTGGCGATCGATACCATGTAAGAGGCTCGCAATTGATTGATTTAAACTGGGTTCAGTCTGCCAGGTAACTTCTAATAATCGATGAAATTCTCCGACTTAATTATTTTTGTTGTTGTAGTGGGGAATTCCAAGTCACAATAATTACGGTGGATTTTGTGTGTGTGTGTGCGTGCTGGGGGAGGGGGCAGTTGCCTGTGGAGCATGCCTACGAAGGAAGTGTGGGTGGGGGGGGGAGGGAGATTGGACTCAGGTGAGAGGGAGCCAGACGAAATGCACATGAAACTGCAGAAATGGGATATATAGATTTGAAGCCAAGTCAAGATTTTAAAATATTTTGTGTTGTTAATTCAAAACTTGAATAGAAACAAATTTGTTTACAATTTCAAAACCAGGTGGCCTTCATGACAATAAAGAAATAACCAAGCGCGTCATAACTGACCAATTCATCAGGCTCTGAGAACTGAGCTACACTGAAGTACCCCCAAAAACCGTGAAAGGCGCAAACTGGCCCTTATCCCAGCCAGCAACGCTACTACAGCAAATCCGACTACGTTGGACTGATCTCAAGTTTGCTCATGGGAATAACATTGTTTTCACGTAGATCGGCTGTTTACAAGATCTCACCACCGTCGGTTTGATGTAGGAATTCCGCCATGTACCATAACCCACCCAACTCGCTGGAAATCCTTTACAAATTTACGTCGGATTAAAGTGGGGATAATGGTTGGGATCGTGTTGATGTGCCATTAAATGCAACTTCATAATGGACCGAGCTTCCTAAACAAGATTGTAAACACTCATTCACTTCTACCGATAACAAAATACGACAACAAAATTGAAAGGAAAGCTCAAAGATCTCGGGCGCTTTCAGCCGTGTCTCATAGAAAGCTCAACTTTTGCCATGTGTGCAATTTCAGCTGAAAATATTTTGGGGTCTGGCAACCGAAAGTGTTTTTCACCGTGAAGTTTGCTGTGGACAGGGAATGTCCTGTGTGACACAGAGGCTATAATTGTTCGCAGATGTCTCTGGGTGGGTGTTGCCTGGATGTAAACAAGTTTATGTGCGCTGGAAATGGGCGGAGTGTAATGAACTTTCTGCTCGTGTGAATGCGAATGTAATTTATGTCGCTGGGGGCAGAGATACGATCTAACTCTACAATCATTGGCTGTGGTAAGTGGCTCGCAGTAAAAATTACATGATGCAATATGGGGCAAAATGGTGGAGAGCATGTGGGAAGGGGGAGGGAGGGTTAATTTGAAAGACGGGGGGTGGGGGAGAGGGTAGCGTTAACTATTATTACTACGAGTATTATTAGGAGAAAATGGGAGAAAACTAGATTTATAGACTTTAGACGTCTACAAAAAAAAACAACGGTTAAGACTTTTCTAAATTGTTCAAAAGCTGCCAAATGCGAAGCTATCACCACTTTCTGGCTCATTAAGAAGATGCATGACGGTGATACCAAATTGGCCTTCATTTGCCAAAAATGAAAAAGAATACAAGATGAAAAATATGAAAGAATAATTGGCCAGTAGGGCAGCCAATCAACACCAACAGACAATCCCTGAAAGGAGGGGGACATTATGAAAATGAATGATTGAGCTGATTTATGAATCTGAGGTCAAGGTTGATCTCATGACCTCCAAGTCAATTTTCAGTCAGACCAGATGGGTGACAGAATTCGTAAGATGGAAATAACAATAAAATCAGGGAGACAAAGCATAAATTATGGACAGATGGTTTTAGAAAAGGAATAAAATATGGATGTCAAATGAAAGTGTAGATGTTTCAGATGTCAGTGAAGGACAGGAGCATGTGAGTGAAACAGAAAAGAGGGTGAGGTGAGTGAGTAGAGAGGGAGGGAACCTGGACAAGGAAATAAAAATGCCTGAAACTATTTTAGGTAGTCAGAACTAGACCTGGGGTCCCCCCCCCCCCCCCCCCCCCCGCCAGGGTCCCAGTGAAAACTTTGCCTGCGGCCAAAAATGGGGGTGACAGTGAGAGCGTGCTAAGAAGAAAGAATGAGTGAGGGAAAGATTTTGCCTGTGATGGCTGTTTGTTTGTTGTACAAAACACAACTGACCTTGAGGTCCAGGGAAACCATTCTTGGGCCAGCCAAAAGGATGACCATCATAGTCCAGGAGAGTGTACTCTTGCTCAATACCGAACCATGGGTGCTCGTCCTTGGTCTGTTTCATCACCTCGTTACAGGTCTTGCGTCTGTTAGTTTCTGGATAGAATGGAAGATGATACAAAATTTTCAACTGAAAGACATTCAAAAACTCAGACTGAAGAACAGGTGAATTCAACTGAAATTTTGCATGCTTAAAAGAAAAATTTTCTGATATTTTATCATCTAAAATTCAGTTTAAAATAATCCAGTGAAACATGAACTAACATTGCTGGCGAATATCAATGGAGAATAAAAACAAATTTTAGATTCTTGCACTGATATCGTTTTTGGTTTGTGCGCAGTCATAATGACATGCAGGTAGTGCTATAATTTAGTGTTGAAGAGTCTGAGATCTACCTGATGACATCATAATCCAAATGCAGGTATCATGGGGCAGGAACCAAAATGATACCCAGGCAAGAATCTGAAATATGTTTATCCTCCAAGAGGTTTTGCTACTGTGCACACAGGTGCAAGAACCTGGAAGGGTTAGGAAAGTGAGAAAACTGCTGGTTCTGTGTCGAGGGATGAGAGATAAGGGACAAGGTGGTCTAGGGGCAAGGTGCTGGCCTCTCATGCCAAGGGTACCGGGTTCAAAACCCGGCCGGTATAGGTACAGGCATGTTGGAAGTTTGGGATTTTTCTCATCTTCGTGTCCCTGATCCTATTAGGGGGTAGGATCGAGTACCTAGTCTTCTCGGATAAGGACGAAAAAATTCGGAGGGCCTGTGTGCACGGTAAAGGTACCTTAGCAGTTGGAAATCGAAGAGAGCAGGCCGAACAGGCCATTACCCGGGCAAGATCACATAAAATTCATCCGTACCACTCCCTCCCCCCCCAGAAAACCAAAAAAAACAGCCGACCGGTGCTGCACTGTGGCGATGACGTGCCTGCTCCAGTTGTAACTGGGTGCAATGACACAAAGGCAAATTTCCCAAATGGGATTAAAGTAGTATACAAATACAAATAAAGTTCAAGTGACAGAAAAAGCACCTACCTGCAGGTTTCTTATTGTATTTGTAGACTTCACACAAAACCAGCTTGTTCTTTCCACCTCGGAAAGGATCTTTGAAGATGGCACAGGGGTAGAGATACATGTCTGAGTTTGAACCCTCAGCCTGGTAGGTGCTGGAGCCATCAAAATTCCAGATGGGGCAATCTGTGAAATAGTGCAGTGAGAAGTTCCGTAGATCTATTTCATAAATTACTGCAATGACTGTGAATCTTCCATCCATACTGAAGTCATATAACTTCACATATTATTATTTCAGTTTGTCAGTTAATAAGAATTGGTGTAAAAATATCCCAGGGATGGGAAATACTGGCAGAAAACTTTCTTGAATTCTTGACGAAATACTTCTCCTCCCCAATCATAAGAAACACATTTAGGTCCATACATTTTCCAGCTCAGGGCAAAAATCTTTGAGAAATTCGAAATCCGGAAATACCCAGAGGATTGCCATCCATGAGATGTCATATTTAATCTATGTAATTATATTACATTGCCTGTGTGACCAATTTCTTTGTAATCACACTGGCTTTGTATCATTTCAGTAGCTACAAGAATTTTTTACCATAATACAGATTTACATTGACTGTGCATTTTGACATGTGATAAGAACTTATATCTTCATAAACAAGATACCAATGTTGCATCCTTGTTTTATCAGCTAACGTTTGCACGAATACAATTATTACTAAAACACCTTGTTACTCATACACTTATCTTTGTAATATGAACTGTCTTTCACTTTGCCAATAGCCACATATCAGTAAGAATTTCAACTGATCAAATTTTTACAACTTTCTGATACAATTTCCACATTTTTGGTCAAGTCCAGTGAAAAAAAAGCACTTCTTTGGGGCCTCCAATACACACACTACTGAGAGTACTGTAACTTTTGCACAACAGCCGCAAATACAAAAGTGAAAGACTAAAACAATATTAGCAACAAAAACTCCATGGCTTCTTGTGAAAATATGTGCAAGCCATAAATGCTATTTAATTTTATGCTTTGCAAGATTTAGACCTGCCAATTTAACAACTGCTTCAATAAAGACAAACTTGTATGAAGACAAACTGCAACTATCAGTTAGTTGAAACTGCTATGGAAAAGAGAAAACAAGTATACAACACTATAACATCTTAAATATGGAACAGTACTGTAAAATACAGGGCAGCTGACAGGTCTGAAGATCATATTATTTCCTCAAAATCGAATACAAATTTGGCCACTGACCCTCCGGCTTTTCAGGCTCCTTTTCCAGGGTTCTACACTTGCTTCTGATTCCCTCTCCGGTGCCATCGATCCACACATACTCAGCCATGATCTGTCAACAACACATACAACATTAGCATGCTCTCTGTCATTCGTGAAATATTAATCACAAACTTCCAAGTATGGATAAAGCAATTTCGTGCCTTTGCCCGAGGCAAGATTCCTGGTGTTAATATAATTCAGTTATCTATATTTGTTAATTTGATTTTTATTGCTGAATAATTCATTAGGTCATCATCAAGCCATCTCAGAACAGATTTTCTTGGAAAACACAATACTGTCATAGCCAATGAAATCAGTTTGCCAGAAATTATATTACATTTAGCTGAGATTTCCAGGCTGACACAAGCTCCACATACCAAATTCATTTTGCCACCCACTCCCCCAAAAAATAGAAAATAAAAAAAAATTTAAATTGGCAGAACACTGTACTTTTCCCTGGCAGATGTATGATTGGTAGTTGATGATGGGGCCCCATGTGCCACTTATGAAACTGAGAAGTAACTTTTAATACATGATAAACTACCCACCTGGGTATCAGGCTGGTCCAAAGCCAGATATTTCTCCAACAAAGCCTTGTTGGTCGTTATTGCTGGTAAAGCCATTTTGATGTGTCACTTATCTTGCACTCAGATGTTTCAGAAAAGAACACTCTTTACTTGATGTCAGTATCTGAAAAGAGAAGAAATGGTATCTTGTTAAATCCACATCTATCTAGAAATTATGACTGGTACAAGAAGATGTTTCTGTTTATTAAAAAAAGATATGCACACATAAGCAAACTGATGACTGGTTACTCTGTTGTCAGAGCACTGTAGCATTATGCACAGTGAGCTATGGATGACCAGTGAACACAACTCAGTATTTTTGTCTATTCGGTTTTGTAATCAGGCTACAGACCCCCAATAACAGCCACTCTGTTTAGTAACCCCCCCCTACCTTTTGGGAGGGGGGGGGATGTGACAAGGTGATCTAGAGACAAGGTGCTGGCCTCTCATGCCGAGGGTACCGGGTTCATATCCGGACGGTGCAGGCATGTTGGGATTTTTCTCATATTTTCCTGTCCCTGATCCTATAGTAGGTAGGGGCTGAGCATCTAGTCTTCTCGGATAAGGACAAAAAATTCGGAGGACCCGTGTGCACATTGCGCACGTTAAAGATACCTTAGCAGTTGGAAATTGAAAAGAGCAGGCCGTACAAGGCCGCTTCCAGGGCAAAATTCTAAAGAAAACGAATTCCTGACACAACAAGGAAAATAAGAAGAAGAAAAGTGAGGTGTAAATGCCAAGGGCAGCAAATCTCCTAAAATAAAGACCCCCCCCCCCCCCTTTTCTTTTCATAATGAAGACTACCGGGGGAAAAAAACAACAATTACAGCCACAAAAATGTAAAAACTGAGAAAAGCAATTTTTAAAGTTTGAAATTCCACTATTTTCCTCTTGAAAGTGACGGGGTGATTTCTAATTGTTTGTGACTGCTCTGAGATTTCCAGAGCACCTCTAGAGATGACGTAATTTCCGGAAATTTCCGAAGTGACATCTGTGTTTAAGGCTGAATGCCACTCCAGCCGTCTTAGCAAATTACATTTTATGGTATTCTTGGGCAAAACAGTGAGTTAAGCATAAAACTGTTCTCAGAATGACAGCTGTCTCATTGTGCACTGCTAACCTAGCCTCTCTCTATAACACCTAAATACTATAGATTTTACAGAAGATTGTATGCTCTAGGTAACAAACACAATACATAATAACCCAAAAACATGAGCAAAGTGCTATTCCACATAGGCGACTCATTAGTATGGATACAACATTATTAGTGGATGCCACTTAAATGTTAGCCATAAAGCATGAATAGCACATGTCACATATAATAACCCAATTAACTACGTATTCCCATTAAGATGGATCTGCTGATTGTGTATTGCTGAGAGACTGCAATGAGCTCCTTGACTACAACAATTTCTCTGTGGGATGCAAACAACCATCCATACAAACTACAGGAATGGCAATTGGCCCAATAAAAATTGGTATGCTTGCACTAAAGAGTGTACTTATAAAACGTTTCGGTAATCTTAAACTTCATACAACCGCAAGGAACGGCAACTGGCCCAATAAGAATGAGTACATTTCCAATAAAGCAATTGGTAACTACTTATTTAACATTTTGATAATGTTAAACTTATCTTGCAATTATAAAATTATCATACACAAAAATACAGTGGGATCCACCCAAAAAAAAAAAAAAGAGTACGGTAATAAATAAAAAATGTCCATAATTGCACTAAATACAAATTAATGAAACATCTTGGTAATCATTAACTTATCATCTTGCAATAACTAAAAAAAAAAAGTCGTAAATAAAAATTAGTACAACTGCACTAATGAAGCTATTATTTTATTAACAAGACATCCTGTAAAAGTTATTCATAAACTTGTCTTGCAAGTAATTAAATTAACAAATATATATAAATAAAGAAGGAGCCGCCCAAAATGTATGATAAACAAAAATTAATAGAGCGGCACCAATGCAACTACATGTATTGTCAAAACATCTTAGACACCATTAACTTATCTCGCAATTAACAAACAAAAATAAATATGGAGCAAAAAAAAAAAAAAAGCAACAACAACAATAAACCCATCAAAACTTGACCTCAAATAATGGCACACTGACATAATAACAATTTACTTGCGCCAGTGTGATTAAATATCATATATTTTCGAACAATTAAAGATGTGAAAGTACGAGGCACGCTTGGTCAGGTTTATATCCGACCTGCCGTATCGAACAAACACTGACAATCACTGCTACAGTTCAAACAAAATATCTCTTGTTTATGACACACAACAACAACATACAATAACTGAACAACAAAAACTTCAAATCAATAACAGATGCATCCAACTGAATACGAGGCACACTTGGTCAGGTTTATGTCCGACCTGCCGTATCGAACAAACACTGACAATCACTGCTACAGTTCAAACAAAATATCTCTTGTTTACGACACACAACAACAACATACAATAACTGAATAACAACAAAAACTTCATATCAATAACAGATGCATCCAACTCTAAACCAAATGACTGGAGTGGATGATAGAGCATACAAAATCGGTCAGGCAATAGGGGTGATAAAATTATGTGACATGTAAAAACAAAAAGATCAAATAGCATATGCTTCTATTTTATAACCTGCCAGTGTCTTATAAAGCAATCTGCTAAATTGTTAAAAATTTGGACTGAATTATGGCCAGGTGAAAATTGTTGAACTCATGCCCTGTTCTCTAAATAGATATGGGACAATCACTGACATTGTTCATTATCTGGGTCTTGATCAAATTTATGCATCAGTTAACAGTAATAAAACTGCAGGATGTGTGACGACTTTTTTTTTTAAAGTGTAAGTTAACGCTCAATTTTAATTACTGTTGTGCAAGAAAAGCTTGCTGATTTGGTCGGAGATTTTGCTTTTATTAAGCCGAATACATTAAAATCATATTCTGGATTTAAACTTTCCTTTTTCCCCCTTCAGTCTTCAATGACTGCATGATTGTCAAGAAATCACATTTTGATCTAGATGAAGGTGATGGACCAATAATGAATAAATTATAGTTGACATAACCTTAAATCATGACATAATGTTTTAGAAGAACCAGAAATAAATGATTTTGTCACTACAACTGTTTGATAATGAACTCCATATGATTGAATATAATATCATATGGTGTGTCGAACAGTATACGTCATGTCAGCAAAAGGTAACATTTCAGCACAGCTCAATTTACCTTTGCCTTTCACACAAGGAAGATGCATACAGTTTATCCATCAGCTACCGTAAATTTCAATAATAAGTAAAAGAAAAAGGGCGGGGGGGGGGGGTTGCAGTTACGTTCCCTTGTAGATTGGTGTTAAAATACTATTCAAAAAGGCGCATGTAATATTGCCTGCAAAATTGGTACTGCACTTCACTTCCTACAAGAAGAAGGAAATATTTAACAATAAAAGCTTGTCAATGACCAATTTTTCAACAGTAGGGTTTTTGGTTCTCCGAATGCAACTAATCCCCCCCCCCCCCCATCCCCAACCGCGAAAAAGTCTCTCTCCCCCCCCCCCTTTTTTTTGTGGTTTTGTTCACAAAGAAAGTTCTTGAAAAGCGCACATTCATTCTTTATCTAGAATAGATAGAGAACTTACGTTCCTTTTGTTTCGTAATACTTTATTATCAGATCCGTCATTTTCTTCCACAGGCTATTTCCATAGTCAGCTGAATTGAATATAAATTATCTAAAGTCTATTGCTATTATTATTATTTTTTTTAACCCAGTCACCTACTCCGGTAACAAAGACCGCGAAGCCAACGAACTGAACTTTGGACCCAAGGCGGTGTTCTCAACTCAATAATACACTCCTGACCAACTAGCGAAGGCGTGCAAACAATACAACTTGTCTTGTGCCGGTTTTAGTTTTAATCATGGAACGACAATAACAACAACAAACTAAATCTAGATCTAGCTCTACGGTAAATCTAATAATATTGTTTTCGATTTAAAGATCGCACTTACTTCATTCAGTGAAATCCCCACTGTCGAGAAGAACAGAATCGACGCAAGATCCGAACAGCTGAGATCTAGGAGTCTACTACCCCAACTGCTGCAACCACTGAGTGCGCGCTTTTATAGCCTACTACCGCGCGCACCGTCCGGCCAGCTGATAAACGAAGTCAGCTGATTACTATAAATAGAAGCCCCCTGTACCCAAGACCAACTCAGAGTGGGTCTTGGCCTGTACTTTGCCACACAACACAGAGACGGGGAAAATCCGATTTGACCAAGCGGGCTGAAATCAGCTGATTCTTTGTCCACAACACAAAGCAACAAAAACATTCAGTTATGTTATTAGAGCTCAACATTCACTGCAGTACAAAATGCTGTGCTGGCTTAATCATTCTGTGCTGGCTTCATTGTGCTGGCGTTGATGTGTAAATATTTAATTTGGTTTAATGTTGACAAAATATAACATTTTCATTTTGTAACTTCATAAGCCGAAATCGTGTTCAAAATATAAAGTTGCATTTTGAATTAGACAAAAATATATGGCAAGGTAAATAAATTAAATGAATATAACACGTACATTCCTTTTTGTTTTAACGGGCCAAACAAACTACAAGAGCCCATTAAAGCACCCCCCCCCACACACACACACAAATGCATGCACCGAAGCTCAGTCATTTTCGTTGCATGGCACGCCATCGTTTTTGGTGGCCTCTTGACAAAACACTAGGGGGAACAAAAACAACAGAGCAAAGCAACCAGCCCCCCACCCCCTACCAGGAACCAGCAGGAGCAATGTCCGTTGTAACTCCCCCCCCCCACCCCTGGGAAGAATGTAATGGTGTATGAAGACTGACCCACGAAAAGCCTTTATATTGACTGAGCTGAGGCCCTCGCCAAACAAACAGATCTTGACTCTGGAATTGTCCAACAGCATGTGACCTACATGTTTAATCTGTAAACATATCTATAGCATACTGAAAAAACAAAAGGGAAGGATAGGGGTGTCTTAGGCCAAGGCCAAGGGGAGGAGTAAAAAGTGCCCCACCCACACAAATCCAGCTATACTAAATATCTATTACAGGCCTACATGTTTATAGATTATAAAAGGCGCCATTATAAAAACAACGTAAGGAAGAAAGGGGGGGGGGGAGACAGGGTGCCTAAGGCCGACGTCCCCCAAGAAGCCAAGAGACTCTCAAGAGAATGACAAACATGTGCAAATGCCCCGGGCAATGACCTCCCCCGTATACAAAGATCTACCCACAATAGACGGACAATGAACTGTGTAGAAACTTCCAGAAATAAAGCTCTAGAATTCATGACAAATAATCACAGAACCAAGTGGTGGTGCAGGCATGGATATAACAAACGTGTTTAGTCAACAAGTCGAAACGAGTAAGGAGAGTATATGATTGAATATACACCCGATTTCAAAACCTAGTAATTTATTTGTAACTAAAATATGAAATTAAAAACAAAGACAATTAAGGGTGCAAAAAATACTTGAGTACTTTCTGGATTTGTCAGATATCTGGTTATGTCTTTGTGACACTAGCGTACAGTACGTACTACTGCACCGTATCAGCTTGTGTACCGGTAACTTCTTTAATTTGTGGCATGCGATAACGGGACTACTGAGTACTGACTCAGTTTCATCAACAAAGAATTATAGTATTTTATCAGATAAGTTGTGCTGTTCAAAATATCAAAGGTTCAAGTAGGCCCCTACAAGTGCAGTGTATCATAATTAGATAAGACAAAACACTTTCTGATGTTAATTGAACGCATTATTGAATTATGACATCACTGATAACCTTTCACATAATTATAACTCCATCCCTCTTCTACTGTCGACATCATTATGCGACAAATTCTTTGAACTGGCTGGACAAAACAGAATTCTTTCAGTGTGTCATTTCTTTAGAATTTTCTTTACCCTCGTCAGAGGTCCCGCTCACCGCATCAAAAACCACGAGTGCCTCACAGCATGAAAGGATTTCTTTAAGGTCCAAAAAGACGCTAAAAATACCATTATGTCGCTAAGCTGGCTTAGCTCAACTTCAAAATCCGTCCCAATATTTAAAGCATACTGGTCTTCGGGTACTTTCTTACTTAAATAGGACCTAAAGGTCTGGAAATAACCACATAGCTCGAAGGTATCGCAATCTTTGTCGACATAATATAACAAGCGTTTAATTCAGGCTTACAGCAAAGACATCATCACCATAAATAGCCTTTGGCGTCAGCAGAATAAAGAAAAAGAGAAGACAAAGGCCATGCCAAACAAAAGAACAGCCCAACAGCAAAACGATATCGCTACGCCAGCAATTACAGCTTCTAAATAAAAGGGTGAAAATATAATAAAACCAACTCTAATTCTGACGATGTCAAACAATAAATCGTTATTAAAACAGAAAAAAAAAATCGATATAACATCGTTAATACATGTATTACACGTACCTTGAATACCGGAATCAATGTCGAAGTGCTAAAACCACTGAATCGTTGCCAACAGCCTTTCGTGATGATTATTAGTTTAACTTTGTCTGGCCTAATATTACAATCCTCATTCACGAACACAACCTTGTCTCAAACAGCTGGATGGCTTATCTCAACAGTAAAGCCACAGCAGCTTCCTTTACCGCAAGTACATTTGCACCCAAGACACGGTTGCCTACACCCAGGGTCCTCAAACTTGTTCGCCCCGTTGACCCCTGGCAACGTTTCGAAAGTGAATCCAACCCCACTACGTTTTATTCAGTAATTTGAGTTTACACTTGTCCTGTAATAAAGCAACTGACACTGGGGAAACTTTAAAACACGCTTTTTAACATACCGACGTCAAGTATACACATAAGAATGGCATCGTCCCTACGTAGATCCGATGGTTACTACATTGCGCCGACGTCGGTTTGGTGTAAGGAATCTGACCCTACAGTAATCCTACCATTACTACGGAAATCCACGACGGATTGACGTCGGGTTGCTGGCTGGGTATCTTAAGTTCACATAACAATAACCCGTAACAATGTTTAAAAAAAAAAAAAAAAAATCTGTGAAAAAATCCAGAATTAGCACATCCTCCCCCCCCCCTTCTGGATAAGCGAAATCCGCCCTCTGGGGGTGTAATTATACCAGGTTGAGAACACCTTGGTTAAGCTGTTCAAGGCCACTGACCATAAGTTCAGTCGGGCACAAAAAAATCTTCAGCCAAGCGTACAGCTTGACACCTTCACTGGCTTCACTCCTGACCATTCACACCAAATCTTACGGACTTCGTCCAAGCGAACTATCTCGAGATAGTGCAGCGATCAAGTTTTTCTCAGAATTCAGGATAAAAATGGACGCAAGGTCTCTTTTCAGTATTAACATTTTAAGGTTAGTTGTGGGTATAAAACTGAGATGTGTCATGCTGAAACGTTTATCTAAAACATGACATATTTTGAATTTTTTTTTTTTTTTTGATCGATTCACTTGAAACAATGCGATTGAGCTTCAAACGATCAGATGTGGTAAATTAACACTGCCGTTTTACGGAGAAAGGCTGTATGTGCCGATCTAAATCATATTCACTTTTTTTGCATCATTGAAAAATGAGGTTACATATTTTGTTCAACCACCATTTCTTATTGGACATCACCACAGACTAATAAATTAAACAGACTGATGATCCCATTGTGTGACGTCACAAAACAGCGAAAGGTCATGAACCATTCGCCACATTAGATTTACGGTTGCGACCGACGCTTCAGCACAGTTACAATGCAGCGGTCGTTAAAAGTCCAGACGGCCATAATTTATAACAATAAAAAAAAGGCAGCTGTAGACAATAAAATGAAAGGATAGGCAAGACAATGCATTATCAATACATGTACAACCAATCTTGACAAATAAAAAGAAATTTCTAATGCAGATAGAACTAAAATCGGAATTTCCCGAGCGGCGGCCACGTTGGTTATGCGGCCGCATCTCATTAACTTCCGTAAAAAACGACACAGCCCGAAGCTTGTGTTTCCAGTCTGGTTATTTATTAGTCTGTGGACATCACTAAACAGAAGTTAAAGAAAGACACAAGAGTGGCAAAACGGTAACCTTTTTCGATTCTCCTTAAAAATTCTGTTTTTCATCATACGGCCTTTTTTTTCGTAAGACGGCAGAACAAGTACAACAGTACTGACTACTGGTGGCGTGACCTAGATGTAGGGAATAAAGACCTAGTGATCCATGTAACATGGGTAATATCACTAAACTTTGGATCACTCTGTTTCACGATAGTTCATTCATTGACCAGAAGCTGCGAAACGTGAATGCCTCGTGATGTTTTCAAGTTCAATGTCAAGTGTTCTGTGACGTCAGTAACCCAGGTAAACGTTATCGACTGACTACCTCCATAAAGTCCGTATTACGCACACACCCGGACATTACGGTACGTATTCTCCGCCTGAGTTCAGGAAGGGTATTTTGTCGAAGTTGGTTTGTGATACAGTTAGTCAAAAAATGCTTTAAAGAAAAACAACCAGCAGTAGCCTATGAGACAGACAAGGAATACGCTCACTGACAGAATCAATTAGAAATTGCTCGGGAATGTAACTTCAACGCACTTCGGTTGCAGAGGGACGGAATGATGATAAAAATGAACTCATCCCGAAACTAAAAAAAAAAAGTAAAATGCAAGGATGCTCAGCTACAAAGCACACACTTTATGCAGGCCTGAGACAATAACAACAACTATATATAAGTATGTGTGAAACACGAAAGAATGGTTTGGAACAAATAAAATGCGTAACTGCGAAAAAAGACGACCCGAGGGTTACACATCAATTTCGAAATACTGTGCGAGTATTATAATCACTACAAAATAGGACAAGCAGGGAAGAAGTAACAACTCTGAACAAAAAAAAAATGACTGAGATTCTAAGAAAAGTTAATACCAATGAATTGATTTTTATAAAAGAAAAGAAAAGAAACAGTTTGCAGTTTCCTGGTAGCGTCTTTGCGGAGTTAGAGGTGCACAGTTATGGAAACAGCTCTAGGCCGATAGGAAAGTCGATGGCAGAAAGAAAATGAAAAGAAAGAACGAATGAATTAGATGTGAGAAGAACATACAAAGATAAAAAGGGAAGACACATGGCAGGCTGAGTAAACAATGTCTGTTGTTTATTTCTCTCTCTCTTCTCTCTCACTGTCATTCACCTCCGGGCCCCTCTCTATTCCACCACACAAACACATACACACACACACACACACAGGTACACACGTAATGCTACACGTATGAAACACAAGCGAAACCACAGCCTGGGTCAAGGATCTTGAAACAGTTTTAGGTAACTAAAGGTTGAGGTCAAAATCGGGGTGCTCGAAATGTCAGACTCTTTCAGTGGAATAGGCCTAGCTGAGGAAATGCATAAAGTGTGTGCTTTGTAGCTGAGCATCGGTACATTTTGCTTTTTTCAGTTTTGTGATGTGTTCATTTTTATCCCGACACCACACTGAAGATCTTTTCATAGTTCTGTTTCTGGTCCTCATTCAACTTTAATATCTAATTGTAATTCGATTCTTCAGAGTGCCAGTTTAAAAAAAAATAAAAAATTCATTACTTTGGCTGAAGAGCAGAGTAGGTGTGTCATTGTAAACCAGGCAATGGATTGTCATGGATGGAAACATAAACATGAGAATTTTATAATATGCCGTCTTACCAGTTGAGCTATGGGTGACATAAACTCGACCCCCAATGCCCTGTTGATACGTGGAAGTAGACAGAAAATGAGAGAGATAGATCTGTCTAACCTCTTTGGGAAACTGAACTGCCAGATCTGGCACAAACTCCAGATCTCTTGGTAAATGGAATAACTTAAACGTGACTAAAAATACACCAAATAAATCTAACTTACCTTGTCAGATTATGAAACCGCAAGGCCTTACACAAAACTCCACTTTTTCTGATACAAAGAAAGGTGACAGAGAATCAATATAAATACTTACGTATGTAGGTTACTGACTTGGAGGGCGTGACATAAACTCTACGCAAATCCAATATCCTGTTATAATATGACACAATTTTGAAGGTGACACGAAATGAGGTTGTGAAATTTGACCTACCTCTCTGAGCAGCTATCCACTTGAAATATCCACAGATCTAAATGTCCTGACACCTAAAAGGATTTTGCAATTGGGGCTTAAACTATTCTGCATGATTAGCCATGCACAGAAAAGTCACGCAGCAATCACGCAAAATCATTAGACCATTTCAAGACCAAAGCTCGAAACGCACGAGTGAATAACGATTTGTATAGAAATTGCCCACATAGATCGTAAAACTGAAATCTGAAGGCTGGTACAAAGTGGTAGACCAAATGCAAACAACAAATAAACAACAATAATAACAATAAGATAACAACAGCTGCAACAACAAGTCCACGCCTCCGCGATTAAGACAAAAACACTCGGCAGAGAACGAGAGTTATTCTTTTCAGATGTCCAGGGAGAGAGAACTCCCGTCAAGCAAGTGTTTCGGCCCTTGACTTCCTTACCGTCCATGGGGACCAGTCTACACCATCTCATGTTATTAATGAATAACAGATTGACAAACCAATCGATTTTTTAAAGACGTTTTAGATCTCTGCTACTCCCTCCTTCAGATTTCTGACTGCCATACACTGATTCTTTCTTTCTTTCTTTTTTTTTTTTTTCCTTCTTCTTCTAACAAAATCTTCATATTCAAAATGTTTTTCCACTTGCCCGTCGGCTATTCTGTCATCATGAAGACAATTATTAGATTCATTTCTCTGTCCGTGTGCTGAACTATTTCCCTCACTTTTGTTTCCAGCCACACGAGTATAATGATGCTTTAGTGTCAGGGCATGGCTCAGTGCAAGTCCTTTACTGGTGAATCTAGATTTACACAACACTGGCTTTCGGGTGTCTGGGCCTTCAGTAAACTGTTTCATTCATCCATCCATCCATCTGTCCGTCCGCCCATTCATATGTACGTTTGTTCGCCTGTACCTCCATGCATTCGTCCATCCATCCATCCATCCATTCGTCCATCCATCTATCCATCCATCCATCCATCCATCCACCCACCCACCCATCCACTCATCCATCCATCCATCCATTCGTCCATCCATCCATCCACCCACCCATTCATTCATCCATCCATCCACCCATTCGTCCATCCATCCATTCGTCCATCCATCCATCCATCCATCCATCCATTCATCCATCCATCCACCCATTCGTCCATCTATCCATCCATCCATCCATACATCTATCCCTCCATCCATCCATCCATCCATCATTAAGATCACTGCTCTTGAATCAAATTCCCAGTGAAAAGTGACAGTTGCCCGATCTATTCAGCCCCTACACAACAGACCTCCTTTTTCAACAGACATTTTACCTAAAGGCATTTAAAATGCATTCATTTTCAGATGACATTTATGAAATATTAACATTTCTCCCCGCTGGAAACAGTTCTGTTTCTGGTCCTCATTCAACTTTCATATCTTATTGTAATTGGTTTCTTTCGAGTGCCAGTTTCAAAAATTCAATTCTGTGGCTGAAGAGTAGAGTGGGTGTGTCTTTGTAAAACAGGCAATGGATTAACCTGGATGGAAGATAAGTTTGAATTCCGTTCCTTGGATAGCTACAGAAATAGCACCGCCTCTTAAGATCTTGGGCATAGACGCAGGTATTCACCAATAAATTATCCAAATCCTGCGGATGTCACTTGGATCCATGGATATCGGTACCTGAGTGGAGATCCGGACCTTGAATCCAAAGGATATGACCAACCAACTTTGGACTTGGCATGTCGTAAAACCCAAACCTTCATTCAAACAAGTTGCCATCACAACTCCCAAGCGGCAGTTTCCATTTTACAACAAAATGACGTACATAAACAATTGCCGTCTATAGACAATTTGGTGGCGTTATGGATGACAAAAGACATTAGATTATTTCTATCTTTCCTTGTCAAACGTCACCATTTTTTTTTTTTTTGGGTTGCATTCTAGTTCTTTGGAAAGAAATGGTTTAAGTCTTTGTAATATAACATGCTCGAAAAATCACATTTGTTATACAGTGATTTTATCTGTCACATTGCCCTCGACAAAGTTCGGACAAGATGACAGTGGTGCAAGGAGTCGTCACCTCGTCTGTTCTCTTGCCGCAGTATTGACATTACTGCCCGTTTCCTTTTCTGCACTGCTAGTGACAGCTGAGGTCACCGCGATAAACCTTTGAACTCCTCGCTTATCTAAGACTTTTGGGTCAAACCGTTCTTGTCACATTAGCCATGGTTATCTTGTCAGAGAGGGAGATCAAAGGGAACTGGGGAAGGGAAGGGAAGAAGAGAAGGGGTAAGGGAGGTATCAGACCAAGCCCGGAACGGCACTGCGCAGTCAGCAGCTGCTGACAGACAAGAAGTGCATGCACACCATAATTTCCTATTATCATTTTCTCAGTAAATCCGGGAAGGCCCTATTATACAAAGCCCGGTCAGACACAGTCAGACACAGTCAGCTGCTGACAGACAAGAAGTGCATGCACACCATAATTTCCTATCATTTTCTCAGTAAATCCGGGAAGACCCTATTATACAAAGCCCGGTCAGACACAGTCAGACACAGTCAGCTGCTGACAGACAAGAAGTGCATGCACACCATAATTTCCTATTATCATTTTCTCAGTAAATCCGGGAAGACCCTATTATACAAAGCCCGGTCAGACACAGTCAGACACAGTCAGCTGCTGACAGACAAGAAGTGCATGCACACCATAATTTCCTATCATTTTCTGAGTAAATCCGGGAAGACCCTATTATACTAACTATTCAAGCTAGGTTTCCATGTGTACGTAATGCGTAATGCGCAATGCGTGATGCGTAATACGTCTTGCCCTTTTCCATGTGTGCGTGTATGTTCGAATACGCACAACGCACCACGCATCACGCACACATGGATACACTTTAGTTAAATTTCCATGTAAACGTTGTTTACGCATCACGCATCACGCATTGCGCATTACGCATTACGTACACATGGAAACCTCAGTCAGGGAAATCCTTAAGCCCCGTCAGACACAGTCAGCGTTTGCCATTATTTTATTGAGTGTACATTTTGCTGATAGCGTCTGGCTGTGACGTACGGGGCTTCGTGTGATATCCCCTTAAATTGGCAAGAGAGAAAGCTATACAGATAAATAGAATAATGCCATAATTATACACTTACACTGCGAAGTCGGACAATCCATAAAATATTATGCGCAGTTGTTTTGGGGGGGGGGGGGGGAGGAGAGCGGGCTGGCATATGAAAAAAGTACTTAGGGGAGGGTCAACATAGCCAAAATGGAGCGAATGTACATTACCGATGACCCAATAGTAGTTAATTCCCTAATACTGACCAGGGCTCTTTATGTCGAATCATGGACGTGAGTTTCGGTCATCTAGTCAGAAGGGGGGGGGGGGGGGAGGGTTAAAAATCGCGGGTATAGAGCAAAATCGTTGTATCTCCAGGTTTATCAATAATGGGAGCTTATTTTTAAGGGAGATACAACAACACTGCTTCTCTGTAACTTGGAACTGGTTAAAGATAACCGAATAACGAAAAAATTGCAAGAAGCAGTTTGTCATTCATTATTACAGTATTGCCATTATGAACCCCAATTCATAAACCTGGAGATATAACAATTTTGCTCTATCCCCGCGAAATGTCGGCAAGACCAACCCAAGAAACACTGCGAACTTTACCACAGCCTGCCCAAATACAGGTCACAATACAAACACCCACTCACGTACCATTGGAGCAAATAACAATTTTTAAAAACAACTCTTTGTCATTTTTCTACTATCCCGTTCCTTTGGCGCCCGCCCAAAAACAGCCCTTTGGGCGCCAAAACAACACATCCCTTCTCAGTGCTAAACGGCCCTTTCCAAGACTAAAATGGCTCTTATGAGGGCTTTAGGAGCAGGCTGGAAGAGGAAGGACGCCAGAAGAAAGTAATAAGAAAAACAACAATTAATTATTAACAGGAATGAAAACCAGAAAACGAAATGAAATATCTCACGGCGAAATCTTCGTACACGACAAATCTCAAACAAAATACCCAAGAATGACCATTAATGATTAATGCTTGTACGGCCAGCGACCTTATAAAACCGTTAATCCCAAACGAATTCTTTCTGGTATCTGGAATGAGCTTCCATCGAAGATCAAGGAGCTGGAATTCATCACCAGGTTTAAAAATAGTTTAAAAGCTCATTTCTTTAAAACGTATTTTGACGGTTGAGGGAGTTCCGGTGTCATGTCTAATAAATGGTGTGTATGTGTGGGTGCGCCCCTGAGTGTGTGTGTGTGTGTGTATGTATGTGTATGTATCCAATCGTGCACGTGTGTAGATCGTGTTTGTATGCACGTATGCATACGGGAGTGGATCATTATTTTGTTTTTCTCCGCGTAGAGCGTCTTGAGCACTCAGGCAAACCGTGCCATCCACGTCTACTTTATTGTCATTATTATTATTATTATTATTATTATTATTATTATTGTATGTTTAGATAGTAATGGGGTCACAAAAGGAGATGCGAGGGTATTATTATTATTATGAGAGAAGACAGGCCGAATACCGGATCTGATGATAAAATGAGCCGTATAGGTAAACATAAATATTTACATGTCCAAACCGACGAAGCAAGGAATGATTGTTTACGTCAGGTACCCACAGGTCAATGACCTGTACCCAGAACCATGCCCACAAAACAAAGTGTATTCGTTGAGGAAAAAGGCAAAAGGATTGGGGAACTGGGAAGGGGGGGGGGGGGCTAAATGTTCACATCTGCAGGGGGGGGGGGGGTTCCTAAATGTTAACATCTGTGGGGGGGGGGTCGGGGTGTCCTAAATGTTAACATCTGTGGGGGGGGGGGGTCGTAGGGTCCTAAATGTTAACATCTGTTGGGGGGGGGTCGGGGTGTCCTAAATGTTAACATCTGTGGGGGGGGGGGGTCGTAGGGTCCTAAATGTTAACATCTGTGGGGGGGGGGGGGTCGTAGGGTCCTAAATGTTAACATCTGTGGGGGGGGGGGGTCGGGTTGTCCTAAATGTTAACATCTGTAGGGTGGGGGGTGTCCTAAATGTTAACATCTGTGGAGGGGGGGGGGGCGTCGGGGTGTCCTAAATGTTAACATCTGTGGGGGGGGGGGTGTCCTAAACGTTAACATCTGTGGGGGGGGGGGGTCGGGGTGTCCTAAATGTTAACATCTGTGGGGGGGGGGGGAGAGGGGTCGGGGTGTCCTAAATGTTAACATTTGTAGGGGGGGGGTGTCCTAAATGTTAACATCTGTGGGGGGGGGTGTCCTAAATGTTAACATCTGTGGGGGGGGGGGGTCCTAAATGTTAACATCTGTGGGGGGGGGGTGTCCTAAATGTTAACATCTGTGGGGGGGGGGGGGTGTCCTAAATGTTAACATCTGTGGGGGGGGGGGGTCCTAAATGTTAACATCTGTGGGGGGGGGGGTCCTAAATGTTAACATCTGTGGGGGGGGGGGTGTCCTAAATGTTAACATCTGTGGGGGGGGGGTGTCCTAAATGTTAACATCTGTGGGGGGGGGGTCCTAAATGTTAACATCTGTGGGGGGGGGGTGTCCTAAATGTTAACATCTGTGGAGGGGGGGGGTCCTAAATGTTAACATCTGTGGGGGGGGGTGTCCTAAATGTTAACATCTGTAGGGGGGGGGTGTCCTAAATGTTAACATCTGTGGGGGGGGGGGGGTCGGGGTGTCCTAAATGTTAACATCTGCAGGGCGGGGGGGGGGAGGGGTCGGGTGTCCTAAATGTTAACATCTGTGGGGGGGGGGGAGGGGTCGGGGTGTCCTAAATGTTAACATCTGTAGGGGGGGGGGGTGTCCTAAATGTTAACATCTGTGGGGGGGGGGTCGGGGTGTTCTAAATGTTAACATCTGTGGGGGGGATCGTGGGGTCCTAAATGTTAACATCGGTGGGGGGGATCGTGGGGTCCTAAATGTTAACATCTGTGGGGGGGGGGGGGGTTCGGGGTGTCCTAAATGTTAACATCTGTAGGGGGGATCGTGGGGTCCTAAATGTTAACATCTGGGGGGGGGGGGCGGTCGGGGGTCCTAAATGTTAACATCTGTGGGGGGGGGGGGGTCCTAAATGTTAACATCTGTGGGGGGGGGGGGGTCCTAAATGTTAACATCTGTAAGTGGGGAGGGGGTCGGGGGTCCTAAATGTTAATATCTATGCGAGCGCCCACACAAACAGAACACAAAGGCTTTCCTCTCCGCAAACACTAATAATAATAATAGTAATAGAAACATCCAACCTGTTTGTATCTGTGCATGCACTCATAAAAAAACAAAACAAACGAACATATAAAACAGTCTAAATGTTCACATCTGTACGAACACCCACACAAATAAAACAACAAAACAATTTGACGTCAGCTTTGAATTAAAAACATAAAGTTCTAATAAACACGAAACGAAAGAGAGACATTTTATGCGAAACTTTAACTTTGCTCCAAGCCCTGTAGCGGGTATAGGCAGTGCCAATGACAAGACCAAAGGACAGGCAGGTAGGAAAGAAGGGATTGGGAAAAAAAAAAAAAAGCAGACTGGTCGTACAAACGCGCGAACGAACTCAACCATGGCACCCAATGGAGCAAGTGCGAGTGAGTAGCAAGAAGTGTGATAAGCCCCATTAGATTCAGCAATCCAATTAATTCGTGCGTCACCAACTCGCGCGTTAATACGACCATTCTGACATAGCTCTTGACGCTTGCCGACTACTCCCACTTTTATCCTGCATTCTGAGGACCACGTCGGAATCCGCACGAGAGAGAGAGAGAGAGAGAGAGAGAGAGAGAGAGAGAGAGAGAGAGAGAGAGAGAGAGAGAGAGACGGAGAGAGAAAGGGAGGGAGAGACAGACAAAGACAGAGAAAGAAAGAGGGACACAGAGAGAGAAAGAGAGAGAGAGAGAGAGAGATAGAAAGAAAACGAGAGAGAGAGAGAGAGAGAGACATAGAGAGAGAGAGAGAGAGAGAGAAAGAAAACGAGAGAGAGAGAAAGAGAGAGAGACATAGCGAGAGAGAGAGAGAGAGAGAGAGAGAGAGAGAGAGAGAGAGAGAGAGAGAGAGAGAGAGAGAGAGTGAGTTGGTGACATTAATTCTAATGAAAGGCTTTCAGATGTCCATTCTCACAGCCCCAGATAAAAGTCTTCGCATTGAGACAGTTGTCAGCTGTTCAGTGCTCTATCTCAATCCTGTCTTTCAGCTGTACAGAAGCCATACTAATACCTTACCGGTTACCCTCATTCTCACGCACATTTTCTGGTCCTTGTGACTACCGAAATGTAACATTTCAAACTGACACTGACTCGATCAAGTAGTAGTGGATGAAACCAGTGTATTGTTAAGATCGTTTTGTTAAATCCATGATCTTTCCTTCAGTCTTTTGTTTTAAACTGGGAATAGCCAGATTTTATGCCATGCTCAAATCCACCTGGACTTCAAAACAAACGGTACAGTTGTGCGAGAAGTCCAGCGAGTATACTGTCTTTTGTACAATGCACATTGACCCACGACTGTTATTATTGGTATTATTACATGTATTAGGATACGGTACGTTGCGAGACCTAACCCTTTCAGTCCTACTCTGCACAAAAAAGACTTATCGCTCAGTATCTAAATTTCAAAGTTTCTTGACTTAAGCACATTATAAAACGAAGTCCCTTCTTATTGAAATTATCACAAGAAGTCGAGTTCTTTCTCAGATGCAGAGGCGTATCTGAGATTGATGGCGCCCATGACAAATTAAAAAAAAAAAAAAGTCCTCCCTTGAAAAACTGTGTACTTTAAAATTGTGACCGAAATATTATGCATACAGGAACATTACCTGGCCCGAATTTGGCACCCAGGGTACTAGCCCCACGTGCCCTACCCTAGGTACGCCTCTGAATCGAAACAATCAAAGACAGATAGACCACCCTGGCCCGTGTACTTATCTCTGTGACACACTTAACTTATCTGTGGTTAAACGCCTTAAGACCAGATCTCATGCAAAGACTTCACTGAATTCCATGGGCATTATGAACACATTCACATCTGGAAATACGCGGATTAAGCATGTGTTATTTTCCAATTTCCAAAGAAATAATTTGAACCACGAGTAAATAATCAATACTCCCCATAAGACGTTGACAAGAAAAAGGGGGAAGCGGAGGTGGGTTCTTACGTACATTGATGAAGCTACCTTTGACTTGACAGGCTGGTAGGGTCTGCAAATTATTATTTTTGATATTTTCTTCTGATTGCGTTCACTGAACACCTTCTGCACACACAAGAAACAAATGTTGCAACTACTCTTCTTTCAACCTCACTATACATAATTATATCTTTGCATTGTTGATGATCCAGCTTCTTCAATCTCAAATAAAATAGAACGAAGGCGGAGATCAACCAGTTTTCAAGACGACATTGCACGTTTGTGTACAGTGACCCTCACTCAAGGAGCTTACAACAAATGGAGGGCGGACTCGCTCGCTCAGCGAGCCCGCGACGCGTGGGAAGTAACATGGCTGACTCGGCATCCATACTGGGGGCATGGTTTCTCGTTACCAATGACTGCCGCGCGCAGCCCCCTGTATGGCTAGTTGAAATAGGTTTGGTAGAACCTGACTTTTCAGTACATTTATTTCATTTATATTATTCACTGACCCCTCTCCCAGAAAAATAAAATAAATTACATAAATATAAAATAGCTATACATACTCTTAAACATTTGGTTTTTTTTTTTTAAATGTGTAGATCAGATGTAAAGTTCTAGGGGTTTTAATTTGATCTCTACTGGATTATTTTTGTCAGTAGGCCATCATATCGCTCTGCAGTGTTTTCTGATCCTTGCTTGGTAAGATAGGCTATAGAAAGGATGAGAAACCTGTTACCTTTAGTAGTTACTTACCTAGGAGACTTGTCATTGTATTCTAAGTATAATGCAAGATTTAAAAGCCGATAAATACTGATTGTATGCTTATGTTATGGTTATTAATTACGACTAATGACAAGTACTGATAGATGGATTGTAACAGTGTTAGTCTTAGAGTGTGTGGTTGTATAGCAAAGAAAATAGACATTAGGCACTGAATATAAAACATTTAGATCGAATTACCTTTACTCTGCCAAACGTCGCTTGCCTACACATAATCAGGTTGATGATGTCATGGTATCATTCCTAAAGCAGGTAGTGTGGTGATCACTGTCAATCCAAGCAATAGGCTATATATCAATGCTTGTCTCCATGGTAAACTCCAATAATCAAACAAAAAAATACCTTCCTGGTATACCCCAAAACGGTCATAACACTGCCTGTCAGAATGGAGGAGGCTGAAAATGGTAGCTGGAGCATTCCTTGTATCCCCCACCCACGTCGTGAGCTCAACAGGTTTCTGCTCCGATGGTTGATTTCTCTCTCTCCAGTGACAGGTAATATCTAGACACCTGGCGTCCTCCTCCCATCCACCCAAGGAGGTGAAGCCCTGGTTAACTAGAGAAGTTCGTAAACTCAATTATCAAACAGAAATATTCCTTTATAGTATAGTAAAACGTCCAATGATCAAGCAGAAAAACGTTCATGGAAAACTCCAATAATCAAACAATAATGTTAAATTCCAGTAATCAAGCAGGAAAATGCTTTCATGGGAAACTGCAATATATATACAAATCACCAAAAAAAAACAACCAACTAAAGGCTATTGGTGCATGAAAAGAACTGTTTTTGTCAGTTTGTGCCTTTGTGTTCCATTGCCTTCAAAGATATACCTGTCGCTGATGAGTCTTTCATGATGGTGAACAACAATGTTACAGAAAATCTTACAAGCTTCTTTAATTATTTGGGTGACATGGCTGTCTTCTGTTGCAGTATTTGTAATTGCCATACTGTGCGCCCAGATATTGGGAAAAACTTGAGTGCTAACAGCCTCGAGGACATTCCTGGTGACACTGAGGGTAAGGTGTTGGTTGACCCCTTTGATGACTCCCTTTGCAGTTAAAATGGACCGCAAGTGTTTGTCTGCCTCCTTGATGACAACAAACATATCATTGCACGCACATAAGTAACCCTCCTTTTGAACACCTTTGTGTGAATACTGAAGACTGACTTCCCTGGTCCTTCACAAGGAGGCTCTGTGTGCACTTGAAACATTCAGTTCTCTCAGATACTTTAGGGCAATAAAACCACTGATATAAAACAGTACATGGTCATGGAAAATGCTTGGCTTTGACAAAACCGTAACTAAGTGCTGCAATTCTTTTGTAGTTGTTGACGAGATTTCGTCTTCCTCTGGCCTGATCATCTGATTTGTGGGTTCTTCAATGGCCACACAATTTGCTTTTTTTGAAGGCAAAACACCATTTTTCAAAAGAAGAGCTCGCAATGCCCATTTGAATTGTGCCGGGGTTGGATTATTATTCCAGCCATTTTTCCGTCTGATTCTGCTGAAAAAAGTCTCCAGATGGTCTTGAGACAAACGATAAGTCAAAAAGTACTTGTAATTGTGGAACTTTAGGAGTCTCTCGCTGATGCTCACAATTGAGTTGAGTGTGCAGATAAAGCCTACAAAAGCAGTTCTGCGCTTTCCATTAATAAGGAGCTTGCCTTTTGAATCTTTAAGGCCCCCTTAATGTAATCTATTGCCTCATCAATTTCAAGTTTTCTTGATGGTAAATTCATCTCCATCATGGGACTTTTCATTCCTTTGTCATAAGGGGTTGAAGAATTACAAAAATCAAATAACTGGTTAAAAATGCGCAAAAATTTTGTTGTTGCCAAACTTCCTGCAAATTGGGTCAAGACTAAGTCCTCCCTCAGAAAATCAATAGCATTGGCAACTGAGGAAGAAATAGTCTGTACAGCAAACTTCACATTCATTTTATTCTTTTCATAATTTACGTGCTTCCCTCGGATCTTGTTGGCAAGAACCAAGTTGTCACTTCTTTGCAGCTTGTCAAGTTGCACGATAAAATCCCAATTAATTAAATCTCCTTCATAGAAAAGCTGTTTTAAATCACCAAGACAGTTCCTGACATTCTTAATTTAATGGCAGGCATCAAAAATAAAAAACACTGGTTCATTTGTAACAGGGTGGGTAAATAAACTTCTTTGAGAGTCCTTATTATCACGGGCTTTACAGCCAAAAACAACACACGTTTTCACCATTGTACTGGTATCGGTCGTAAACAAACCGAAGCCGCTCTGGCCGAATGCCCCCAGTACAATGGCGTGAGAAGGGATCAAATTTTCACGGTCACGTGACCCGAGTCCGCCCTCCATTTGTTGTAAGCTCCTTGCCCTCACTAGGATGTCATATCGTTCCCGGACATCGCGAGATTCAAGAGCACCAGGTTAATATTGGAAGAAAGTACGAGTACTCTTCCTCTCCTCTCCTTCCCATACTCCTGTAACAGGGTGACAGACCGGCAAGGTATAACTAGCGTGGGAAGATAGTTAACGGCGGGGAGACAGAGTTATTGTAGGCCAGAGGGGGAAAGTAGCCGATGCAACGGAAAGCGTTTTGACACCCGGAAAGGGTAGTGTTTACTTGACCGCCGTACTTGACGATCAGATCACCTGGGAATTGCTTGGGGTGTAGAGATGCTTCAATAGTATTTGACGTGGAGTCGACGGGGGTGGCTATTAGGATAACTAATGTACACTCGGTGAGCGTCTTGGGACGCTACCCGACTGGGTATAAATCCCCGAACGCTCCTTCCAACTTCAGACCGCTGAGAGCACTCACCAGCTTCGTGCCGAAAAGGAGACCACAACTGCAACTGTAACTTTGTACTAGTCTTGTGAGTGGGGAAGGTCAGGGAACCCGCAAACATCCTTTGTCAGAGCGTGGTATCTTTGGTATCTTGTCGGCATTTGAGCTGTTGCTGAGTGGTAAGTTAATTGTACGATGTATGTGTATTTTACTTAATGTTCATAATTGTAGAACCTAAATCTAGTGGGTTTACTTTGGTATAACTACTGCCTCTGAGAGAGTCACGGAAACGCCGTTACATATATGTTACGAAACCTTATAGGAGGGGGTCTGTTAGAGAGAGCGTTATTCTTCGTGGGGAACGTGTAAGTACCATTAAAACTGTATTGATCGTTTATTCTATTGCCTATATGGGAGCCTATGGAGCATGGGAGCTGCAGCCTGACTTATAACAGTGTCAGCGGTTAAAAGTATTAATGATGAATATCCGTCATGGAGTAAGTATGGAAGTCATGCCTTCCAACAGTAGATTAGGAAGTTGCGATTGTTTTTCTACAGAGGAGGAAGAACAACACCTTCTTGGCTTCTCAACTTCTTGTCCTTTGATTAACGACATCGTGGCTTCTTGGTTTCCCGACCTATTGGTACCTGCCGATACCTGTTGATCTAACTGCGCAGTCAAGCCAGAGTAGAGAGGAAGAACCAGTGCCCAGATAGCGCCATACACCCCTAAAGGAGAGGTTTCCTTATGCTGAATGCACCCATGTGTTTTATAAAATGTGCTAGGAATTGAATATTACGAAGCCTTTTAATTATCATGTACTGATTTGCATCAACTTCATTCCATCGAAATTCGCATGAAATTGTATGACCTATGTTCCTATTATTATTGAATGAAATAATAATTATTGTATATATATAAGCAATACAGATATCGTTCGTTATAACTTATAGAAGAGAGATAGTCGATTATTTAGTGTGTTTGTGCCGTGCCCATCACGGCTGGTGTCAGAAGAAAGTTAGTGAGAGAAAGTGGAAACATCACAACTCCATTCCCACCCCTCAAAGTCTGATATTATATTAGTTAGCCTGCCTTCTACCACGTGAGCACCTCTTTCCAATCGTCACCGTTAAGAAACAACAACAACAACAACTACAACAACAACAAAACTACAGCGATGAGAGGTGAGATAAAAACAGCCTCCACTCCTCTTCCCCGCCCCCTTACACACTGTCATATACTGTAGAAAAAGTATGGAAAAACAAACGGCTAGACAAAGCTAAAAGTTAAAACGGCCAAATATAGGTGACAAAGACAATGAACAAAAAAAATTTTAACATTACCTGTTCAGACACCTGTTTAATTTCACACACTGACATTTTGTTATCTTTGATGGATCGGGTCGTTCACCTCTCTTAATTTAAAATCTCAAAACCAAAGTATACTTGCATAAATTTTTTAAAACCAGGTCTTTCAGTACTTTTGTTATATCGTAGCTGTGACCAAGATAGAGACAGGTTAGGTTTCTGAGCAAAGAGACCAGGGCAACAACATACTATTATTAAGTAGTGGCGTTAAACTACGGTATGTGGTTAGCGCTTGCTACTGGTACTACTTAAGGCTAAGGCGCCCATCTGCCACTTGCTGCCGAACGGAAAAAGCTCTGTACGCCAAAATCAAAATTATCAAAATTTAACAGGACACCAAAAAACCCCGTTTAGCATTGCGCTCAGTCTTATTTTGTGTTCAATTTCCATTTTGTGACGACCAAAGGAAACAACTGGTCATACAAAATTATAACCTAGACAGAAAAAATAGAGCATAATTTCGTTCCATTTTGACTTGATTGTCGTAAGTGGCCCTTTCTTGAACACAGCACTTATACTTGACAAGCTTCACAGAACGTACTCTCTTTGAGACTGCTGAACAGAGACAAACTCCCAAATGGGCGTTTTAGCGGACATTATTTAGGTTGGATCGCCGCCTCTTGCCCTCTTTCTCTTTTTTTCTTTAAAAAAAACCCTCTTCATCCATGAAATCTTAACAGGGACCAAAACCCCTACATCACAGTCATGCTGTGCCAGGTAAAGCACAAAGCAACGTTGGCCCTGGGATGGTGGACTGTTAGATTATTTGAAGGATGTTGTTAACCAATAATAAACTGTTTTGGACCCTACAGAAAGTAAAGACGCCTAGTCAGCAGATGCCAAAGCTCTAGACTGAAGCCCTCCAGAAACCAAACATCTTCACCCGAGCGGACGCCGAGGCTAACAAACACCGTCTCTTCTAAAAAAATATAAAATTGAGTTAAAAAATTGAAGTATTGATAACCTGATCGATCATACACACAACACTGTTATGGATCCTTCCTGGAGCAGCCTGTCTCAGTGTTTATCTAGGCTAACAAGTGCCAACATGATCTCTTTTCTCAACCATCCGCTCCACACACACCACAAATAAAGTACTGTTTGCACATTGTACAACGCGCTGGGCCCTGTATGTCTAGATATTATCACATCCCGATGGTATGACCTACCAGAGATCCTTGACAAGCACCTCTGGTCTCCAGTGTCTCTGGGCCAACCTAGGCTGATAAACGTCAACAATCTCTCTTTGATGTGCATTTATAGGCAGAATGATTGCAAATTAAAGAGTTAACTGGATGCACGGAAATCCTGTCAGTATCGGCAGATCTTGCTGCTCACCAAGGCGTGAACGTAGACATTATTGATCGGCACACGTATGCATTTTTAAATGCCACAGGAAATCTTTGGGGTCGCAGCAGGGTTTGGAACATACAACTTGTTTTTTTTAATCTCTCTCTCCCCTTTCCTCCTCTCTGTCCCTCTCTCTTGCCACATATAATTTTGGATCCTTAAATGACGGGAGTAGGACTCGACGCAGCAGAAACCTTTGATGGAGGCAAAGTCTTGACTCTGATTCTGGATTTATTACTGAAAGACACTGACTGACGACACGGCCGCGGCAGGACAAAGCAAAAAAATGTACCTGATTACGAGGACTCATAGGGGGAAATGTCACTCTTGCTACAGTGATAACTAATGGCATCAAGTGAAAACATGGACTATCTCGCACCACGTACACAAGTAAATGTAGCAGCAACACCAGTACTTGAAGGAGTTAGTTCTATGCCATGCCAAAGTCCATCTGGACTTTAAAAAAAGTAGTATAGTTGTGCATTAAATAAAGATCAGCAAGTATAGTGTCTTCTGTACAAAGCACATTAACCCAGGACTGTTGTTATTAATAGAGTAAGGCACTTTAAAGGAACCGACGTTTTCAGAAACACATTTTGCCAATTGTTTTAGGTTTTTGTGACTTTGGCACGCTTTAGAGCCAAGCCTTTCATTACATACAGTAAGGACTTCTGTTGACCTAATTATAAATCGACTTAAACTGGAATTGAAGGAGTTTTCCTATCACTAACAGAATTCGGAAAGCTAAAGAGCAAACAGTGAATAAAGAAAGAAAAAATCGATCACATGATGCCTTCAAAATAACTATTTATAGGCACGAATACAATTCCCATCGCCATGTGAAAAAAAAGTAAAAAGACAAACCAAAGCTCCATACATTACTTGACACAAGAGAGGATAGAAATGCCTCATAACACAAGCAGTATATTGTTCATCATAAAAAACGCCAATGTTGCCTGCAGTGCAGCAACACGCGATCAGACATGGCATGCTGTTATTTATTATAAATAAATGAAAAATGTTTTCACCGAATTCTGTGGCCAACGCTGTACAGGTATTTCCGGAACCGATTGGGATTATGGATATAAATAAAAACATTACAAACATTGCCAGTTGGCACACTACGAGGTTAAAAAATATTTCTGGCAGGTTCATTACATCAAGTAACAATTTAGTGCCCGCGGCTTCACGATATGAGTGCAGCAATAGAAAAAACATGGTATAATTATTGAGGAATATCAAGATACATGTTGTCTGGTGCAATACTCCCTGCCAGAATATATTTTGAGAATCTCCACTTAATAAAAAAGGGGGACATGTTGAAATTGTGTTAAGAGTACAATCTTACGCAACACGTCGACCTAACAGTTTGCTGTTCTTTACACCATTCTAACACAGTTTTCACTGGCACTTTAATGCTCTCTGCACCCATTCAACCCCTCCCCACGTCCTCCCAAAGGGTAGAAGAAGTGTCAGTCTATTTGAAGAATTTCCTGACTGCGCTGCTCAGGTCACACGCGAGGCCCAAGATCGGCCTTCGTTAACTCTCAAAACGGAAGGCCACAAACATCAAGAAAAATGAGACGGTGTAAACCCCCCCCCCCCTCCAATAAAAAAATAGACAGACGCCCCGGCGGCACGACCTTCAGAAACTTGTGGTACCCAGGGAGTCTGAGTGAACTATGGACCGAAGCAACTTTTCTGGGGGTAAATCCAGGCCACAGTGTGAGCATCTTTGGTTGCGCTTTCCGCGACGAATCAAGAGTCCACGATGGTTTATCAAGCAGCAATTTTTATTCCACATACGCTGTTTTGTTGGAGCACTGCATAAATAATTACCTCAACCAATTATACCAACAAACTTTCACCTTAATTTCCTATTATTAGCTCTCCTTCAGAGCATAAGGGACAGCGAGAAAAAATTGGTCGTACATAAACATTATTGGGAAGGCTGTTGTTAGAGAACAGCGATATTTCACGCAGTGAGCAATAGCTGACCAGTGGACACAACTCACTACTTTCTCTGTTTGGCTTTGTATTTATAATAATAATGGATGGCATTTATATAGCGCATATCCATTGCCATTAGAAAGGCTCTATGCGCTTTACAGAAGCTCTCTCACTCGCTCTTTCTTTCTCTCACCCTCTCTCTCTCTCACTCTCTCTGCCTATCTCTCTCTATCTCAGAGCAAATTGTAACCGCAGCCTGTTAGGCGCAGTTCACAACTCACAACTTGTATTCTAAAGTATTATAACAATATTAGAATATTTATTAATATTTATTTAATAATTAATTATACATTTTTGTTGGTGATATTGGGGGGGGGGGGGAGGAGGGGGAGGGGGGGGGGTGATATGGCTAAATTTTAATCTATTCATTTTAATTTCAATTTTGCCCGGGCAAAATGTTAAGACTACATTCCCCCACTACAGCCCTATAACAACTGGAGCAGGCACTTCGTGGCCACAGTGCAGCGCCGGTCGGCGGTTTTTTTTTGGGGGGGGGGGAATGAGGAGGGAGGGGGAGGGGATGGTAGGGATGAATTTTTCTATTTTGATTTTTGCCCGGGCAGCGGCCTGTTCGGCCTGCTCTTTTCGATTTCCAACTGCTAAGGTATCTTTAACGCGCGCAACGTGCACACACGGGCCTTCCGAATTTTTTCGTCCTTATCTGAGAAGACTAGGTACTCGATCCTACACCCCCACTCCCCCGCCCCCATCCATGACAATATGAGAGAAGTCCAAAACTTCCAACATGCCTGCACAGGCCAGGTTTTGAAACCGGTACCCTTGGCGTAAGAGGCGAGCACCTTGCCTCTAGACCACCTTGTCCTCATAATTCGAGGACATCTCTAACAGTCACCATACTTTGTGAAGCTCATCCAATGAGCTTTTCTAGCGTCTTTTGCTAGTTCAGCCCATTGAGACAGTCAGGATTTTTTTAGTTTGAAGAAAGCGAGTCGACCCGGTAACGTTCGCATTGTGCTAAGAAAAAGCAAGACGACAGACAATACAACATAATGATAATTTATGACAGAAGGAGACTACACCAGAAACGCCGTCCAACCACCCGCTATTCAGGAACGTACTGGTCTGCTTATCTACTCGACGTATCTCGGCATCCATCCACAGTGACTCATCTACGGACGCAATAACTAGAGCTGCTGACGCCAATGACCATGTACAAAACCTAGTAATAGAGGCGCCCTGAATTTCAATTTTCCTATTCTAACCCCGTGGGTCTAGCAGACCCAGGTCACCCTGGTTTTTGCCATAACTTTGCAGAAAACTGCTTTCCACAGAAATTTTGATTGTTTTCTGAATGTTATGACTCAACTATCGGTAATGCCATTGTTTCACAAAAGTCAGCGAGTGAATGAATGTCCACTGACCATCATTTGGGTTTATTCTTATTATGCGCTTGTAGGGTCTGTTAGGCCCCAGAACCCTGATATAGCATTTTACCCTTCACATGGGGACTGGCAGGTCCCTGGTACGAATCAGAATATGAAATGGAACAATTAAATAGGGTTAAAATTCTGACTCAAAAAGGCCTGTGCCCCACCTGCAAAACAAACTAATTACGCCGCTGCATCCACCTTCCCATCTAGATGTCCAACATTATTGCCCCGAAACCTTCAAGCTCCGATTTATCCATTTGCTCAAAGCTGCACCTGGGAAATTTCATGCAGGTGAAACAGATGACGAACATACAAACACGCACACGTGCATACACTCATGCACACATACAAACACATACGATCACATACAATGCATATGTCACCATTTGGCAGTGGTTTCAATCCAGCACACTGAACCCCCCACAGTATTGCACGTCACAGCAGACAGGATGAGCGCCAGAATCAACAAACAGCTCACACCTTCAAGTAGCATCATTACGTCAACACACTCCACAGCCACCGCAAAACCCCCCCTTGACACTGATTTTTTAACACAAACGAAATTAAACCACAAACACAAGTGATCTAGATCTAGTTTCTTAGATGCCAAGTTTAAGGAAAACCCAGCAGAGTTGTTTGAACCTGCTTGTCTTCCAATAATAGACTGGCTTATTTCACGATTAGGGCGTTTCAAGTCTCTGTTTTCTTAAGTTGAAAGCGTGGGCAGGTAAGATACTTGTCAGATCAAAGTGAAAAAGAAACAATCATAAAAATGATAAAACAAACAAGGAAACAAAACGAATGAGAGAGATAACTGTGGACTGCGGACTATGAAACTAAAAGCAGATACTGCGATTACGTTATTTAAACAGACCAAAATTTAACTCTCGGTATTAATGTGCAAAAAAATGCAATTATAATACAAGCCTGTCGTTATCAAATCTACCACTAATTGATTGATTGATGACAGGAATCAGAATCCTAGCACACCGGGCCCGTCCAAAAGTGCTCTCCCCCCCCCCTCCCCGCTCCATCCCTTCGAGGGTTACTCTAGCAGTTGTCTCAGTGGCCTGGTGGTTCCATGTTTGTAGGAAAATAACAAATACTGACATAATATAATATATTACATTATATACTTAATTACAACAATACCTTACCAAAAATCCACCAATAATCCCTTTATTGTATAACGCGAACGTTTTAATCATTATATAAGTCATAAAATACCTGATCTTGAAATCCCCGCTGAACAGAGAGTCGGGTAAACAAAACATGTAGCTTAGTCACGGGAGATGTCCATAACCTGACGAGTATGACCGCCTGCAGGCGTCCAGTGGCGACGTGCTATTGGCATGCACTGACCAAGGCCGCGCGCGGTCGAGGTCAGTGCAACGCATGGACACCTTTCACAATAAACCAGTGCACTGCGCAGAGGTGACAGAGTAACAACATCACAGTGACCCCGCGTAGCAGGTCAGCAGGGTCAGCTGGCATGGGAGTCACTGGACTTATCAATGGGCAAACTCTGAATCGTTGATGCATTAAATCTAAAATGTTGTGCAGGGCGCGTAGTCTACTTACAGCGGCCAAGTCAATATAGGTGAGCAGAAGCTCGGGGGGGGGGGGGGGGAGGCAGAGCACTAAGATAACAGTTCAAGAGAAAATAAGTATTAGGCGGACCGAGGTTGTAGTGCCTAGTTAGTGCTCAGGAGAGCAAAGCGGGAGTGAAAGAAGGAAGAAAGAAAAATGATCAAGATGGGACTAGAACCCGCGACCTCTGCTACGGCACCCGTCGCCTTGCCAAGAAGAAAACAGAAGTCAGCAATGGCTTATAATAATGTAAAATACCGCGCCTTAAATCTACACCTGACTGATCTGGCCTTCATTCAAATTTTCTCAAGATTGGACAAAAAACGTTCATATTGGCCATTCTGAGCGTCAACACGAGCTACAAAATTTAAAAAAAAAAAAAAAGGAAAGAAAAGGGAACCGAAACCTCTTGGAAAAAACCCCCAAACAACGGACAGACAGATGAAGATCTTCATGCATAGAAAGACACCCGTCTTTCAAAACAAGAATGTTTCAGCCCTTGGATTTTATATCTGAATGGTAAATTTCAGAGCGTATGAAAAGAAAATGGCCTGTGTGAACCACAGAGAGATGGCATCACTCTTTAAGGATGATTGCAGTTTTATCATGTGTGTTGAATAGATTTGTATACATGAACAGAGAATCCCCAATGCCACAGTGGATAATGATGCCAAGCCCTGACTTGGCCGAGTAGAATGCTATTCACGCACACGCAATTTGCTTCTGTCCTGCGCCTAACACTGGTACATGTATTGCCCACGGCATCCGCTCCGCTCCGCTATTTTTGCGGAAAATGACGTACGAAAAAATAAAACACTCTTTGCCTCTGTATACTTGTTCACAGCATCCGTTCCGCTCCGCTCCTCACCGCTTTAGAGACAAAGAAAGTTGCTCATGCGTCATTTTCCGTAACAACAGCGGAGCGGATGCCATGAATAAAACCACTTCTTCTCATCTGAGCATGCAGGACCAAACAACACGCGGTCTAACTTGACTTTTTTTTGCTGTTTTACAGATGAAGGGATTATTTTAAAATCCATTCAAAAGCCATGTGCATGGCTGTAGATGGATGTTGAAGAAACTGACATTTGAACGCGGATGACCGGACTTTCCTCAATCCCGGGAGCTCTGACAGCCCTACACAATACTAAATAACAGCCAAGTCAGAAATTGGCAAGAAGAAAAAGTTGTATGTAGCAAAGCCTTGAGTTCGAAATAATACCCAATCGATACAATGAAACGCAACCTGTCTTCCCTTTTAGTTTGCGTTTCTTTGTATCGTTTGGGTTTTATTTCTTACGGGAGGCTTTGCTACATACAACTTTTTCTTTTTGCCAAGTTTTGACTTAGCTTTAAGCCTCGATTCGACCCCACAGTTTTTCTGTGGTTTTTATAATATTTCGTAAATAACACTTAACAGTCAGTGCCTTTGTTCGATATCAAAGCTCGCATAATGCAGTCCCAAGCCAAGAAACATATAGTCCGACTCGGCTGGCATCTCCAAATCACTTTTTACCAACAACAGAAGAAATGCCATTTATTTTCATATTTTACCCCCCGAGAACTAAAGCGAATTTGGTTATAACTATACTGCCACTTGAGTGTTAATTTTTTTTGTTTTTTGTTCCGAGTATCTCTACCCTCGGCATTTACACCTCTCATGTTCTGGTTCTTGTTCTTGCTTTTGTTGTTGTTGCATCTGCTGTTCTTTCGACTTTCTTAGCCCTCAGAAGGGCTCCCTAATGGACTGCCTTGTTTATGTCTTCGTCTTGGCCTTCTGTTCCTTCTTCGCCCTGCCACAAGACCAGACAGCTACCTACCGTACTTACACGGTTTGAGTCAGTGGTAATTCAAATTATTTAGTCTGAGCTGTTTAAACTATGAAGGGCAAAAATTCTGTATCAACCAATTCAGCAGCCCGAAGAATCCACCAGTCCAAGTAAACTTTTCACGATACAAGGAAAGAAACGTTGTAAAATGTTGGGGTCAGCTATTTTCCATGGTTACCAATGTTATACAACTGTAAGTTTTAGGAACCTCCGCGTCCTCTCGCTGAACTTTAGTTTGGGACTCTGCAGCGCTGACCCCCCGCGGCTCCAACGGCGTATTTCGCACGAGGAAGCTCCCAACGTGATGGATGGCTGTTTCTCATCGTTCACTGGCTTTCAAACAATGTTCATAGTGTCAAAATGTTTATGGTGGTCAAAATAGTTGTAGCGTACTGTGATGCTCCTTCAGCTCTTTCCTTTCACAAAAGACACTTTTGACTACCCGACAAGGGGTCACCCAACAGGTACGCACGCTCCATTTTTTAAGATCTATTTTAGGCTCTTTTTCTCCCCACGTACACTTTTCATACACTTAGCTTCAAACTATCCCCCCCCCCCCCCAATTCTCATCCCCGTAAAAAACGTACGGCCACTAGAATAGCGAATACAGGTATATCCACAATAAGACCTTGAGCAGCTATAACTTTAAATGGCGTTGCATGAACTACTTGAGTGTTTCATCATAGACATGATTCAGGGGTAACTGTTTCACTTCCAGCCAGTTTTCACAACTGTGACCGAAGTCCACACGAGTTCCAGTTTACAAAATCAAAGGTTTATTCATGGCTGAGTAAGACCTTCAGGAAACATAAGACGTGGAAAACAGAATGTTTGTCGTAACAGCACGTCCATGATATTTACAAAGAAAATACTGTGTGAACAATGTTATAGTCAGGTAAATTTACCCTTGAACCGCTCATAGCGGCTTATAGAAATTAGTCAGTTAATTTGCTGAAACAACAACAACAACAACAACAAAAAAAAAACAACAAAAAAAACACAACAATGTTTTTACTCCATTACCATCATTCATAACGTATGCACACTCCTTAGAACCCCCATGAAAGTTTTTCATATGGTCAAGCTCATTTCATAATTTATTGCCTAAGACATATTTTGGGAATTTCCAGCCTTTTCCCTGGCTAAGATTCCCCGTTCATACTTCACCATTCAACGAAATAAGATTGTTACTTTCGTCGGTTTAATCTACGTTTTTAAGCAAACCCCACATCTGTCTAGATCTGGGGGCAACCCCCCCCCCCCCCACACACACTTTTCACAGCCTAAGTACTTTGTAGATGGTCCCCCTGGTGTACCATGTTTAGGGGGAATGATGAGCTATTGAAGGTCTATAACTCTGGTCATGCCCGATGGGTGACCCCGTCAACGTGTAGTGAAATAACTGAAGGCAGTTACAGATGGTGACCGCAGAAACTAGATACGTGGTGAATTCTGGGATGGCAGAGTTACCCTATCCATCCGAACATCCGCATTCCAATGTTCATTCCTTTGTTTCATTCATGAAGAGCATGAAAAAAGGATCCTCTTATCGTACAATTAGCAAAACCATCTGAAATTTTGCAAGGACGCTGCACGAGCGCAACTCGACATACACACACTGAATGAATGAATAAGCCACACATTTGAATACGCGAGTCAAAATGCTGGGTGTGACCCCTCTTTTTCCAATTACTAAGCTTAATGGCTTACTTGGCATTTTGTACAGTGGAAGGTAGAAATTTGGCGTGGCATGGGAAAAATCTGGCATATAGAATGATAAAGATTAAGTGGTAAATCTCTGCTGGTCTGAAGTTGATGACATTCATATTATACTATCTAGTTCCCCCCCCCCCCCCTCCACCCATACACATTCATGCCGACCTCCCCCCGGTTGGACCAACCGTTATGGTGGGCGAGAAAAGTTGGCACAATCACGTCCATGTGGTCAGAAAATGACCAGTATTATGTCCTGCCACAAACGCCATTGACCCAATTAGCGAACAGGTCAGCTCTTGTAGTGGTTCAATGTCCAGGCTGGTCAATTAAGCTGAATGTTAAATGGGGGATAATTTCTACACTGACATTCATTTGACGTTCAGATAGACGGACAGACAAAGAGACAGACAGACAGACAGACAGACAGACAGACAGACAGACAGACAGACAGACAGACAGACAGATAGCTAGTTAGATAGATAGATAGATAGATAGATAGATAGATAGATAGATAGATAGATAGATGGATGGATGGATGGATGGATGGATGGATGGATGGATGATGGATGGAAGGACGGATGAAAGGATGGTTGGATAATCTCAGGGTTGGCAAAACACCTTAATCAGCACAGTTACAAAACGACCGACCTTTGCTGCCCACGTCATGAAATCCTGCCCAGTTTGTTTTCACCAATTCTCTTTGCTTACTCAGCTCTCCCTAAGAGTAACGCCCTCCAGGCTGTCAATCAAACCACAATCCCAGTGGCGGACCCACATTTTGGGGACCCTGAAGCTTGAACTGTTATGAGTCCCCACTGCAACCAGCAACAATAAGGTAAAACATCCAAAATTCACTCATTCAAAAAAAGTCTCTTCAGGGATGGACCGGGATTGGGGACAAGGTGGTCTAGAGGCAAGGTGTTCGCCTCTCATGCCAACAATCGAGTACCTAATCTTCTCGGATAAGGACGAAAAAATTCGTGGCATATAAAATGATAACTATTAAAGTAGTAAATCTCTGCTTATCTGAAGTTGGTGACATTCATATATTATAGTCTCCCTCCTTCCCCTCGTAGTCTTCTCGGATAAGGACGAAAACTTCGGAGGGCCCGTGTGCACGTTGCGCACGTTAAAGATACCTTGGCAGTTGGAAATCGTAAAGAGCAGGCAGAACAGGCCGCTACCGGGGCAAAATTGAATAAAATTCATCCCTACCATTCCCTCCCTCCCTCCCTCATCTCTCTCCCCCACCCCCTCCCAAAAAAACAACAACCGCCGATCGACGCTGCACTGTGGCGACGACGTGCCAGCTCCAGCTGTAACTGGGCTGCAATGGCACAAAGGCAAATTTCCCAAATGGGATTAAAGAAGTATACAAAACACAAAAGTACAAAGCTTGAGCTTCGTTAGTTACATAGTAGATCCGCTCCTGAACACACTCCGGCCTGTCAGTCAAACCACAATCCACACATGTGACGTGGCTCTTCCATACCTGGCCCTGAAATCAGGTAATTTTTCTGATATACTCTCGATCAAACTTACGCGGACTTCCAGTACTTTTCCCATGACCCCATTGATTTAGTAAACGTGTCAAGTTTTCTGTACTAACGAAAGTCATGTCTTCGCTGTTTTTCGAGATTTAAAAGAGCCCAAGTATGCAGGTGTTGGATCTCAGTACCGACAGGTGCAATGTTGTTACAGTGGAGCAACAACAACAACACTATAACAACGAGGACAACGGCCACGACGACAACAATAATAACAACAACGACGATGACGACGACGGCAACGACGATGAAAATGACAATGATGACTACGACGACAACGGCAACAAATTCAACAACAACAATACAACAACAACGAGGACGACGACCACGAAGATGACAACAACACCAACAACAATTACAACAACGACAAGGATGACGAGATGACGACAACAACAACGAGAACAAGACGACGTCGATGATGACCTAACAACAACAACAGCAACAACAACGTCGATCATGAAGACGACGACAACAGCAACAACAACAATAACAACAACAACGAGGACAGTGACGATGACGACGAGGACGATGACGATGACGACGAGGACGATGACGATGACGACGCCAACAACAGAAACAACAACAACAACAAAATATAATCACGAGATTCTACAAAAAATACAAATGTTCAGGAAACTGGACGCTACAGCAAGACCTTGACCAACTCAGATATTCACCATGGCATCAGTTCTCTTCTAGTAACATCATATTATTATAATTTTCTGAGGTTGCCATGGTCTTCTTACAACGTCCAATTTTCCTAAACCTGTCCAGTGGGCAGTGTCCACTCTTGAAGGTCCCAGGAAATATAGTTCATTTTCTCGGCCCACTATAATCTTCAAGATTTATTATAAGTAAACTAAACATAAAATTGTCCTGATCTCATGCTCGCGAGAAATGACATGATTCATGTGATGGATGGTATGGAGAATTATGACAAAAGACTGAGGAAAGACTTGCTGACTAAACGACATCTCTTATCTATATCAAAACAAGCGCTGGGTTTACATATAAGGGTCAGATAGTGCCATTCTCTTAACCCTTTCAATACTGAAAAAGCATTGCTGGTAACTCTTTACTGCTCTGCCAGTTAGGGTTTTGTTTCTGCATGACTAGCTTTCAAAGACAGATCAATAGCCTGATGAAGAATCATTTTTGGCACTAAATAATTGAAATAAGTGGATATCAACATAAACTGGATTTGAGAAAATCTAGCTTCCACGGCGTCAGTAGTCAAAGGGTTAAACTGATAAGAGAAATGACAAAGATCATTAGTGAAGACGTCGATCTGGACATGGTGTCGATAGTGACTTGAATCACATTTTGCTACACATAATTATTCTGTTCCTTTAACTCAGCTCTAATGTAATAAAATTTAGGATAATTGGCATGGCGGGGGTTGCTAATTTTTGAAAAGATTATGTGGGTTACTGCGGTTAGCTGGTCCAACTCAACATTAAGGCAAACGTTCACTCTTAGGTCAACTGGCTGAAGGGATAGCATCGTAGTACTATTATTTCACTGGCCGAGGGTGTGTGTCGAGACAAATCAATGCCAAGTCTAGAGGAGCCTATATTTAGCTCTTACTGAATGTTATATTATCATAATTAACACTAATCCCAGCTCTGACTCTACAGCCCACACTAAGGGCAGCTAATCTTCTGGTCTGCTCTCGGGCGTCAGGTCTTTCACAATCTTACTTAAAGACTCCTCGTTGCTACCGTGCTGCATTAAGAATTAATTCGTTCCACTCATTTTTCCTTCAGATTTTTGCATTTGTTGTGTAGTTCGTACAAACTAAACCCAGGCATCAACAACAGTACATTAACCTTTGTCATAAATCCGGTTTGAGTTCGGAATAAACAGATGTCGTTAAAAAGCGATCTTAGTTTTTGTTTGTTCCAACTCCACTTTTATGCACAACTGAGAAATTCGACGACAAACATTTGCGGCCTTTCTACTATGATAAGGAGTTAGAATAAACCGGAACAGTGAAACAGCTTGATAAGTGTCACAACGCATTTTAAACAAGTGTCAAAGTGTGTGTATTTGTGATACTTCTTCTACATCTATATAAAAAAAACAGCAAGGAAAAAAAAATTCACTGCTGCGAGGAAGAAATGCCCAGACCTAAAAAAATTACATGTGAAGGATAGTTCTTTTTGCTACTATGTCTAGTCCTTTGACATGAAAGCGAAGTATCGTAATTTTGTAATAATTGAAAATAGGCCTAAAAATATCGAATAATGCTTTGTCCTCAACAATGATGGCCTCCCTCCTGCCTTTGTTTTGTTTCGACTTTAAGCTTCCGGTTGCCTTTCAAAGTTTGAAGGCATGAGTTTCTGTGCCATCTGCCTTATGCACGGGCTATGCGGGTGTTACTGTGCCAGTTGTGAGTTGTTTTCTATCTAGATCTATATAATCTGTGTGCCGTCTGAGTAACTAGGTCTAGATCTACATGCCTCCTAAATTACGGAGAAGGACATGCCTCCTAAAGATAATTTATTGCAACTAGTGTACTAAAAGATCTCTAGTTTTTCAGAAAATGGAGACAGAACAAACACGAACTAAAGTCGACAAAAGCAATTTCTAAAACTTTTTGTCTGTCTTTTATCTATAAGGACCAGAATTTCTCTGTCGTTTTTGAAGGTCGCATGATTCCAGCCTCAGTCTTTCTAGTAGTGATCTAGTATTAATCCCAGAGGCGGAGCTTGCTTGTAAGTTAAGCGGGGCCAGCACATAAGAAAGACGTCAAAAAGGTTATCTGAATTAAGTTTATATCCGTTGCACACTTTGATTTCGTACTTAAAATCAGAACACAATGAAGATAATAATAGCTTGAACGGAAATGTTCATGGTTGTAAGAAGACTAATAGAGAGGCTGAAAATCTTACGACTTTTAAACACCAGTGCTCTGAAGAGTCATCCTGTTACACTTTGAATGTAGGCCTACGTCCATCAAGCTCTTGTTTTTCCTGAGTAGGCCTGTGTATTGTGTGTGTGTGATGTACATGATATAAATGTTGTAAGGCGCTTAGAGCCTGGTTGCCAAGCGCTTTTATAAATGCTATGCATTATTATTATTATTATTAATATTAATAATAATAATTTTAAAAAATCCTTTAATCACACAAGGGAATTGAGGAGTTTAAAAAATGGCTGATAAGGCGCCACTTGTGAAGACTGTGCTCGGGAGGGGAGGGTGGGGGGTGGGTGGGAGGGGAGAGAGGGGTTCTCCTCCGGCTAGCTCCGCCACTGATTAAACCCCCCAAAGTGCAGTAAGATAAGGCGTAATTCCATTAGAAAACCTTGTATTTATCTAAGTTGGAAATCTGTGTCAGCTGGGAATGAAATTATGAGGGACGGCGATGTCAGGGCAGGCAGTGAACTTTTCTTAGGGTAATAACTGGCATCGTTGTGATGTCATTGCCCTAGAAATGACTTGTGATATGAATCTGAAGATCATTTTAAACCATTTTCTTGCCATTTTTGCATAGTTTAAAGCAAGTTTTCAACATGGGCGATATCACCCCCCCCCCTCTCCCTCCCTCATGGGAGCGAATTTGATTTTCAGGGGATGGGGGAACGAAGAAAAGAGGCGAAAAACGAATGGAGGACAATTTGAGGCCAAATACAGGACAGAACAGTTACTGACTTCTTCAACAGTACGTGTGGATAGGTTTTGGGAACAGAAAAGGCCTTTGTGTGTGTGTGTGTGTGTATGCATAAGGAATGTTTTCCGTTCTGTAATGAATCTTAAATTGTAACAGCAAAATCTGCATGTAGTCTGTCTTCTAGTCAAATGTTGGTTAGTTTTGAGTAGGGATGGGGGAGGGGGAGGATAAAAGAAAATTTGGAACCTCAAGGGGCGATTGTCTGAAAAAGGTTGAGAACCACTGCATTAGAGGAATCTGTTGGACAAATTAATATCCCAATTCCCTTGAAAGGAGCGTTTGGACTTCTCTTCTACAGTAATCAAGAACTGCACATTGTCATGAGCTCACACAATATGAATGTATGTAATTATTTGTTGCTAAGCCAACGTGCAAAAAGGAGAAACAGGTTTGGTGATCTTGAAGGGACACTGTTACGATTGGCATCGGCAGTTTTCGTTTTAGAATCATCCGGGTAAAATGCGAGAAAGGGAGACAGAGAGAGAGAAAAAAAGAGAGAGAGAGAGAGAGAGGAGAGAGAGAAAGAGAGGGGGAGACAGATAGAGACATAGCAGACACAAAACCAAGAAAGACACAGAGTGAGAGAAGGGGAAAGAAAGACGGTGGGGGGGGGGAAGATACAGACACGCAGACTGACAGACACACACTAGAGAGAGAGAGAGAGAAAAAGAGAGAGAGAGAGAAAGAGAAAGAGAGAGAGAGAGAAAGAGAGAGAGAGAAAGAGAGAGAGAGAGAGAGAGAGAGAGAGAGAGAGAGAGAGAGAGAGAGAGAAAGGTCTTTCGGTCCGTATTTCCATCATAGAACTTTACGCCTAGCTACAGTCTAATACAACTAAAGGTTCTTAACATAAAGAAATGTCGAGCATCTGTCAACGTCTCTAGACACTGATCAGCACACACAGATAACATTTCGTCTCCACGGACCAACTAACGATTTCTCTGTAAAATATTAACGGCTCAAAATCCACCGAATCCAACCAGCCACTGTGACACCATAATAACTAATTTCTATTTTAAAAAAGGCGCTTCTGTGAACTAAGTGAGATATCATACAAGGCCGGATCAGACAAAGTCAGCTGCTAGCAAACAAGAAGTGCACCATGCATACTTCCTACATTTTCTTAGTAAATCCGGGAAGACCCTATCATACCAAGCCCGGCCAGACACAGTCAGCTTCTGCCATTATTTTATTTGGCTAGGTTTTGCTGGCAGCAACTGACTGTGTCTGACCCGGGCTAGGTATGATACCCCACTAACTAGGCAAAAAATACACGTTATGGTGCTGACCTTTTGGCTTAAGTCATTTTTTGTGCTTCTGAGAAAATCGCAAAAAAAAAATAATTTATTCTTTTGCAATGCAGTCAGACTAAGGCCAAAATGACTCTAGTGGCCTTCATCCACGTTGGGCTGAAACAACCCCAGAACCAAAATGGCCTGCGTCTATGAATGAGTTAGGCCATTACAGAAAGTTTTATTTCCAGGATAATGGCTTGGCACTTTTGAATGATTTTACATTAACAGATGCACCATGGATAGGGCAATGACGTAACAGGTACATTCTGTTTTGGCCTATGTCTGACTTAGGTCAAAAGATTAGCACCATGTCGATATATATGCAACTTTTAAAAAGTTTGACTCAGCCACACCTGGAACGAAATCGAAAAGCTAGTTACGTGATGTATTTTGTTTGCTGTCCTAAATCTTTTGTGATTTACTACGACGTTTTCAATGCGGATACGCGTATCTCTGCAGTTTAAAAACACAAAATGCATGGAGGAAAGAAAGGAGATGGTACATTCTGTTTGGTAAACAGTGTATGCACTCATCAACCTTAATTCACGCTCGGGATCACTGACATTTACTCTTTTCATCATAACATTAAACAGAGGCAGATTTCGGCCAGATAATCTGACG
>OZ007577.1:47923383-47943383 GCA_963931925.1 Onchidella celtica | reverse complement strand
CCCTGATGTTTATTTCTTTACTACTGATTTGAGGACAATACATCAACAAACACTTAAATTACTTGTCTGTTCGAATGAGTTCTAATCAATTTTTTACCCCAGCTCATGTAAACTTCTTCTATTTGTGAGAAGCAAAAAGAAAAAAACAAACCACAATTGCCAGTAAAACAAAATGAGATAATTACTGGGGGAAAATATGGAAACACAAATGCACCTTCTCTCCAGAACAACTGTGACGTCTTCCAGTCTCTCATAAAGACATGTCGATAGTCCTAAATATTTTCGTAATGTCAACCGAGCTGAGATCAATGCTGGGTTGTAGAAAAGAATTTAAAACAACAACAACTGAACCGGTAACAATGAATAGCAAAAATTGTAAAAATACATCAGCTATTCATGCCTAATTCCATAAACCAAAGGAGCAAAGAGATAAAAACAGGAAGGTAATTTAGCTAACTCCACTGTAAATAAAGACTTCACATTTAACAAAAATAAAAAAACAGACTGGATTAATGAAATAGGTAGATAAGGATTATTTCGAAAAAGGGAAAAATCAAAGAAAAACGATGATTAATTTGTTAGATTAAAAGCAATACTATGTACAATTTGAATGGACTCACCCTAGTCAGCGAGTTTGCACACTTGTTAGAAACACGAACGAAACCGAATGAAGAGTGAGTCGCATTTACTTTACTCACTTAATACTACTCGCAAACCTTTTGTTGTGCACGACCGCGGCGGTCGTTCACAGGGAATCACGTGATTTACCAGCTGACGAATTGACCTATTTTCCCCCATCCCCGTCCCAGGTTCTCGAGTTCCCACCCAACTTGCAAGGCTCGCGCGGGCTTGTTTATGCTCGCTAACCGAAATCTGCGGCCCCAACTCCTTCGTTCACCCCTGGACCCGTCAGTTTCCTGCACCACTTTACATTCTCTCACTCTCTCTTTCTTTTTCCCCCACTTCGTCTGTCTCTCTCTTATCTCCCAGCAGCAGTGCAACATAGACAGTCAGTGCATTTTAAGTCACAGTGCCTTAGCACCTCGTTACATATTTTTTTTCAATTCTGGAGCCCAGTCAAGAAAAAATGGGGTCAATGGAGGTGAAGGTCATGGCGAGGAGCACTTTATCTCAAGATGTGAACTCATTACAAAATCAGCTGCTGATGACTGTTCCTCGCTAAAACTGCTTTTGCAGACACCGATTTAGCACTGACTCTCAAAACTGGTACAGCGACGAACGCCTGCACTAAAAGTTCACCGATTTTCACTGATAGTCAGTCCATAATGAATCAATTAGCCTGATAAATCACTGATTTCCTCAGAAAACTGTTTATATTTGAAAAGTTATCTTTAATTTTGGAAGACAGTCTCACATTGCACTAGATCCTATGAAAATGGTAATTTTTGGTGTCAGATATTCCATTTAGAGTAAAGATTCTAAGATACATGTTTGTTATACACTCATGTGGCACATAAGTAACTTTAAAGTTTAGACTATATGGTTTTTACAGCACAAAATAGAACACCAATGAGCCGAAAATTATGCAGCGGCTTGTTTGCGAGTATTCGAATAGGAGTGGGGAGGGTCTCTCTCTCTCTCTCTCTCTCACTCATATATACACCCACCCACCCATCCATCAGCCTACCGACATACTCACATAGCACACACACACACACACGCGCACTCCCTCTCTCTCTCTCACACACACACACAGACATTGCACACAGAAAACAGAAACTTGCATGTAACAAGGAACATAATCATGCACATTTTCCGCCGCGAGAAAAACAACAACAACATCAGGCAAAGAAAATTAGTCTATGTGAAATGGAAAGAAAAATTTCAATGGCCACATGACACATTCGTGCATAAAGTTGCACAACAGATGCAGCATCATTGTCCTACTTCTCTGGGTGTTTAAAAATCTGCCTGATAAAAGTATGCCTTACAACACAAGTTCTTCTTCTTCTTCTTCTTTCGTTCACCAAATCTAAATCTACAGATTAGTTCTTTTAAGAAAATCTACGGTTTTCTGCAGTTCTGGCACAGCACCGTAGAGTTTGACATGTATTCAGATCGGTGGGTTTGGGCCAATAATGTTTCCCGTAGTGCTGAGAAGAGTGTGCAGTTCTGCAGTATATGCTCTGTGTTTTGAGGAGACTGGCTGCACTCACATTATGGCAGATATCATATTTTAAACTTGGTGAACATAATAATGGTGGTGGAAGTCTATTGTGACCAGTTCTTAGTCTGAACAATATCACTTGATCCTCTCTGTTCAGGAGATGATATTTATCCTGTTGGTTTATTTCCTGCCGTCTGTTGTTTTTGATGAGTTTTTTTTTTTTCTCATAATAGTTTAGTATAATTTAACACAAGTTATGAAATATGTCAGAAATGTCTTTAGTCTTGAACCTAGACGCAACCGTAATCCTAACATTACATCAAAATAATAAGACTTAACAAAGTAGCTAGACTTAACAGTTCATGTTCTCTTGCATGTGCTATTTTGAAAACACGATATGTGGTGTTTTCCTTTCTGTGTAGTATTTCTTACAGATTTATAATAACTTTTCTAGTACACCCCCCCCCTCCCCCCCACCCACTCCCGCCTTTTATTTTCGTTCTTCACAGGAAAAAGTTATGTGACTTCTTTCTTCTTTTGTAATTTGTGTAAAGGACCCCCCCTGCCTCCAAACCCACTCGGAAAAAAAAATTGAATATATGCATATTGGCTATACAAGTTGGAACCCACCATATCTATATTAATAAAAGTGAAACCTTTCGACAATTACAGCGCGCCTTTCGCCACTCCTCTGTTAATGCTGATTCGGTGGCCCTCAGATTTTATACAACGCTTAGTATAGACTGTCGTCGTGTCCCCGGCACAGAAAATAAAAATATAATTAATAACTCGCAGAACGTTTGTATTAGTTTCTAGGTTGCAACACATTTGCGTTCGGTCTATTTTTTCGGCAAATTAATGTAACTAAGATTGGTTCCGGTATAGACTGTATCACACTCACAAAACAACTTCCTGTTAGGATTGGTTTGAATGATGAGATTGAGTTCCAAGACTATCAAGTACGAAACTTTGTATGTTCTCAATGTGCCTAGACTAGGAAAAAGAAAGGGTCTGGAATTGGGAGATTGGCGCTGCAGGGCCAAAAGTACAGGTTTGTGTTTTCATTATATGCCGCCTAGGAAAATATTATGTATAATATTTTTTTTTCCCATTAACACATGACGTTATCACTTTCTGCGATATGCAAACAAACTAACCCGTGCGCAAATCATAGCCATTTGACGGATGCTGGCGGGACGCGCAGGACGTCAACGCGCAAAGGGAGAGCAGTAAAACGTATCTAAAAACAAACAAACAAAAATAAAATAAAGCTAAAGGAACAGGCAAAATGAAGCAGGTCTATAAGAATCACCCAGAACTGAAACTAATAAATCGATTTATCCCGGGCAGGGCTGGCAACTCAGCTAGTTGTTGATAAAATTGTTATTTCTTGGTTGCTAAGCGTGTGGGTGGGGTGAGGGTGGGGGTTGGGTGAGGGTTGGGGAAAAGTGTCATCAAGCACTTACTCATAATAGCTGAGTGAACTTAATTAGCAACACATGACACAGCTTTTGAACGTGGATTAGCGTCATATACTCGTGCCAAGTGCACAGAGGCGTATCCTGGGCAGGACCAGCACAAGGCCGGTTGTTTGCCCAGGACGCGAAATCCTTACGGGGCACACAAAATTTCAGAATCACCATTGTATCAACTGCCAGTTAGGACAGGAGTTTCTCAAAACTTAAATAAATCAAAAGGTATCAGAGATCTACAACGAGGGAAGAAAGATTGAATAACGTAGCAATACTGCCAATTGAGAGGTTTCAGTCTTGTTATTGAAAGATTTCCTTAAATTATTACTTTGGTATTACTTTGGTGTAGAACCAGCCTCCTCGCACTCGGGACACACCCATACGTGCTCAGCTCTCCGCGCCATCACGTCGGACAAGGTCTTCTCACTAACAACTCCAGTAAGATGTTGATTGAACAGTTGTCTTGCAGTACCACACAACCGGCTCTTGACTCCACAGCCTCTCTGATGCCCAAACAGTTTGATACGTTCGATTGTGTCCCCGTCTTCTTGTGGTGCTAGCTGTTTCTCTCAAAGCTGCGAGAATTTCATTTTCCTTAAATCAGGCTATTTGAAATAAATTTGACCATACTAACATTAAATGCATTTTACTTTAATTGCACTGGTATTTCCTTACAGTACAGTATACAGTGTGCTTAAGGGACCAGGGGTCAATGCTCAACTGGTGGAAGGGACTCAGGTCAGGGGGAGCAATACTTGCCTTACTCTGGGCAGCGTGATTTTTTTTTTTCGCACGAGCTTTAGCAAATTCAGGAGCGGGGCAGCAACACACCCCCAAACACAGGTCATCGGCTAAGGGATTTCTCGTCCTAGCGAACACTGCCATGGGTGCTGCAATCTCTGGACTGTGCCTGATATGACTCTGAACGTCACCGAAAATCCCTGGGATGTATTGGAGCTGTCCTGTGTCTGGGGTGTGTGTTGCTGCCCCGCTCCTGAATTTGCTAAAGCTCGTACGAAACAGGCAACCCGCACTATGCTACTGTAAATACATACTGCTATGTTGAGTCATACTGTTTCACACTAACATAATTATGAGCATGTTTCTTCTCGTACAGAGCATTTGGTGTTAAATGTCACACATGGGAAGTTCGTTGGACAAGTTTGTTATTCTGAATTTTTGCATGGAAACAAAGTAACATAAAACTAAAATAAATTCTCTCTTGCAGTTTGTGTTTTCACTGGGGATGTGTCTAAAACAGTTTTGTTGTTGGTATAGAAAAGGACACACAAGGGGAGGGTGGGGGGAGAGAAAAGAGAGAGGAGAGGGGAGAACGAGAAAGAGAGAGTGAGAGAAAAGAGAGAGAGAGAGAGAGAGAGAAAAGAGACATACAGAGAGAGAGAGAACGAAAGAGAAAAGAAAAGAGACATACAGAGAAAGAGAGACAGAGAGAGAGAGAGAGACTGAGAAAGAGAGAGAGAGAAAAAGAGAGAGAGAAAGAGAGATAGAAGGAGAGAAAGAGAGAGAGAGAGGGGGGTAGAGAGAAATAGTGTGTGTAGATGTATATTATATGTGTGTATGAGAGAGAGAGAGAGAGAGAGAGAAAGAGAGAAAGAGAGAGAGAGAGAGAGAAAGAGAGAGAGAGAGAGAGAGAGAGAAAGAGAGAGAGAGAGAGAGAAAGAGAGAAAGAGAGAGAGAGAGAGAAAGAGAGAGAGAGAGAGAGAGAAAGAGAGAAAGAGAGAGAGAGAGAGAGAGAAAGAGAGAGAGAGAGAAAGAGAGAAAGAGAGAGAGAGAGAGAGAGAGAAAGAGAGAGAGAGAGAAAGAGAGAGAGAGAGAAAGAGAAAAAGGGGGGGGGGATTGGGTGTCTGTAGGCCTCCATACTTATCTTTTGTTATCAATTCCTGTGTATTTACAGGCAGTGGGATGTCTCTTTCTTCGTTTAGTATTAAAAAAAACCCCTTTCATTCAAGTGATATGTTTTACGAAATGTCATTTAGACTAAAGGTTCTTTAAAATCAAGCTAGCAATGGCCAGCAACACAATGCAAAAAGTATTTCGTTTGCTACATCAATTCAGATTGCTACAGCAGAGGAGTGTGTAGAATTAGAAAACTATTTGATAAGGTGTATTATGATAATTATCATCATCATCATCAGTTGCCCTGCCTGGAACAGACATTGGTGATCACGGCTCTCCACTCGGATCTGTCATCAGCCAACCTCAAGAAGGAGTTGTTGTTGTGACGTTTATTTGTTGTCTATGAATTAAGACTTTCAGTGAAAGTTTTTCTCTCTCTACCCCTGCTTTTCCTGCCTTCGATATAATACCTTGTGACTGCTAGATGTTCGAGGCTCCTGAGGCGACAGATGTGTCCTAGAAATCTCAGTTGCCTCTGTCTTATTGTTTTAATTAATGATCTTTTCAGATTAGGGTCTTACATAAAAAGAATATCACACCTAAACTCACACAGTGCAACCCTTGCTTTGTGATTGGGGCGCTTACAACAGAATTTTATACAATCTAGAAAGGCACTTTGATGTAAGCAAGTGCGAAGTCTTAAAAAAAGCGACCATAAAATGGGAGTTCACCGTCTCCAGCTGCGCAGCGCTAATAATATCAGAGAGTTCAATGCACTGAATGGCACAGTGCCCTCGACTTTGAATACTGGATTATGCGCTGTGCGCTATCGGTGCGCACAAGTGTTAACTTACTAAACGTTCTTTTGGGTTTGCATGCACTCTGACTTGTTGATACAGAAGTGATTTTATGTTGTTTTGGAAAGCAGAAAAAAAAAATGGTGTATGTACATTAACCGTATTCAAGATAATGATGTGGGTGGATCTGTCAAAATCGGGTTTAAGGTGGACGGCCAAAATTCCTGAGAAAACCTAACTAAAAGGCGAAAAATATTTTCATCGAAATTGAAATTTGTTTATAATATTGAAAGATTTTCTGCATTTTGTTGAAACGGTTTGCTTGAAGTCGTCTTAGAAACATTTTGTTTCGTTTTATTTAAAGAGGTGTAAGTAAACATTTCTCCACATATTTGCGACCTCTCTATGGAATTTTGTTTCTTATTTTTTTTTCTGCGTTCTATTCATCCCCCTCGTTTATGTAATATTCTTGTGTGTGTGTATGTGAGGGTGTGTGTGTGTGTGTGTGTGTGTGTGTGCGTTCTTTAATGTATGTGTTTCTGCCCCAATTATAATATGTCATCTATCTTTATTATTCATAATTTATATTTATAATGATGTTGGTTTCTGCCACTCCTGTCCCCTTTAATTAATGTGTGTTGCAGGGAGGGGCAAGCTAGGGTGGTGGGGTCGGGAGGGGTTGGGGGTTGGGGGGGGGGGGTTAGATCAGAAGAAGTGGAGTGATGGATGGGGGGGGGGGAAGGGAAGGAGTGTGGATGCTCACACGACGAGATCTTTTCTATTTACACATGCAGTGAGTGAGTGAGTGTGTATATGTGTGTGTGTGTGTGTGTGCGTACAGCAGTAGGCTGGGCTTTAGCCGTTTCAAAAGCCAATTTAAATTTGCATACACGGGGCTTTCCTAAGCCTTTGGGGCCCCCGAGCAACTGCTCACTGTGCACACGCGTAAAGACGGTCCTGTGTATGTGTGTATGTAAGAGAGAGAGAGAGAGAGAGAGCGAAAGAGAAAGAGAGACAGAGAGAGGTAGAGAGAGACAGAGAGAGGTAGAGAGAGACAGAGAGAGGTAGAGAGAGACAGAGAGAGGTAGAGAGAGACAGAGAGACACAGAGAGAGAGAGACACACACATACAGACAGACATAGAGACAGACAGACAGACACACACACACACACAGACAGAAATAGAGAAGGACAGATAGAGAGAAGGATGGAAACACGCGTTTATTCCGAGCAATGTCGGGCACCTCTTTCTAGTTAGTTCCGTTCATTTATTTTTGTTTGGTTGCTATAGCAACAGACCGAAACGATTTCACCGAAGTCCGTGATAACCTTTATAAACAGTGACACTTTAATTCATGTGTGAAGAAAAATAGAATGTTTACTCGTGCCAACATAAACATTGGGACTTGTGGGCAGAGACCTCGGTAAATACGATGGCCTGCCGTTCTAGTTAGTTCTACAACAGACGTGCACGATTTTGCACTGCCTGGTTGTGAAAGGTCAGAGTTGGGGATAGGTGAGGGTGGTGGGTGGGTAAGGGAACTAACCTACAACGGTTGTTGACAAACGAGTTCTTCTATGCGAAGGATGGTAACCTCGTCTGAGGCCGCAGGAGTCATTGCTCTCCGCTGCTTTTTAAACAACGAAATTCAAGTGTAAATGTTAAACTTTGGTCCGTTTTGGGAGTTATGACCTATATTATTTTCATTGCTGTGCAATTTATCTTATCGTGAATTGATTTGCTGACCGCGCGGTGAAAAAAGGACGTATTGTGAAAATCGTGAAAAGGCAGCATGCCACAGAATGTTGACTTTTGACTTAACCTTTTATGTATACATAATATGCAAATACATAATATATATATTTTGCCATTGACGTAAATTGTCGAAAAACCAAGTCCTAGATTTGCAGATGACAGCGACAAAGCTGTACTTGGGGTGTCACGAACTGCTCTATTTCATACAATTAAAAATTAACGGATCACGGGCGATCAATGTTAAGGAAAGAGGAAAAAAAAAGGGGGGGGGGGAGGGGGAGGGGGAGGGGGAGGGGGAGGGGGAGAGGGTCGTTTACTTCTCTTTAAGCATCCTTGAACTTCAAGCCCTTTGGAGCCGCGTGTTGGAAAACAGCCCAGCTGTATTTGTTCCATCTACTTGAAATGATCTGTAAGAATTTGTTGTTTCGGTCATCAATCCAAAATCCACACATGAATGTGACAAAAGCCATAGGTATAAAAATGCACGATATAATCTATTTTAATAAAAGCCGAATTTTTACAACATTGCGATATGCCTTTCCCAGAACTCCTTGGTTATTAAGAATCCAGATTTTAAACATGTCCTATCGAAAAGCCAGAGGTCCAAATTCCCTGATATAATCTATAATTATTAATAAACTTGACGACATTGCAGCGTACCCATCCCAATCTGGCTGTATGTATTCCTTCTTCTTGTTAATGACCTATCAGATTTAGTTCGTATCCAGCATTCACACATAAATCTGGGAAAATCCGGAGGTCCAAATTCGCTGATAATATTAAACTGTTTTTTTTTTTTCGACATTGCAGCATGCCCATCCCACGCTAGCAGTATGTATTCCTTTTTCATGTTGATAAACTCACAGATTACGTTTGTGTCCGTAATTATCCAGAATTGACACGTCATGATTCTGGGAAAAGCTAGTCGACGAGTCCTTTCTGAAAGAGGCTAAAACCTACTACTTGATTGGAAACGTTATACACATTTACAAAAATTCTTTTCAGATCTATACAAACCAATTTTTGAGCATTTTACCAATGTAATATAGTTTATACGGAACTATTCAATTCTATTGTGAAATCTAAAATGATGAAGCTTTGACTACCAAACTAAATAAAGTAGCCAAAGAGATTGAGGAAGGCGTAAAGTGGCCCACTGAGCGGACGGGCCGTAAATCCCGAACTCAGAGCTCAAACCCAGAAGTCGCAATTTACTACTGTATACTGGAAATCGAAGCAGGATAGTCCTACAGTGGGTACCATCACATTGTGGAGTCCCAGGCAATGAGAAGGCAGACCAACTATGAGAAGAAAAACCTCATCAAAAACAACAGACGGCAGCAAATAAACCAACAGGATAAATATCATCTCCTGAACAGAGAGGATCAAGTGATATTGTTCAGACTAAGAACTGGTTACAATAGACTCCACCACCATAATTATGTTCACCAAATTTAAAATAGGAACATCTGCCATTTGTGAGTGCAGCCAGTCTCCTCAAAACACAGAGCATATACTGCAGAACTGCACACTCTTCTCAGCACTGCGAGAAACATTGGCCCAAACCCACCGACCTGAATGTCAAACTCTATGGTGCTGTGCCAGAACTGCAGAAAACCATAGATTTTCTTAAAAGAACAAATCTGCAGATTTAGACTGGTGAACGAAAGAAGTAGAAGACTACTGTACACATATGAGCTACATTTTACGACACCGCAGCATGCCTATCCTGAAGTGGCTGTATGTATTCTTTCTTGCTGAAATGACCGATCACCATCAGATTTTGTTTTATTTCGGTAATTATCCCCGAGTCCACACATACGTCCGGGAAAAAAATCTCGTAGTCGCCTGTCACGATATAATAGAAACATTTTGCAACACTGTATCGCCCATGCCTATCCCAAACTGACTATACGTGTTCCTTCCTCTGGGTATGATCTCTCTCGTATTTTGTTTGTTTCGGTCATTATCCAGAATTCACATATAAATCTAGGAAAGGTCAGAATGGTCGAAATTTACTGGTATAGCCCCTATTAATAAGAGGAAAATTATCCCAAATTAACAGTCTGTATAATTCTTCTTTCTGAAATGATCTATAACAGATCTGGTTGTTTCGGTCATTATCCAGGGTTTCCACGTACTGGGAAAAGCCATAGGTATAAAAAGTCACGATATAATCTTTATTGATAAAGGCGGAACTTTGCGACATTGCTACTTGCCATTCAGATGTTAAACATCTCTTATCGATGATTGTTATCTGGACCTTGTAGCATAAATAAATTTATTCCCAAAAATGTAAAAGTGGTCAAACCCCCGGAGTTCATTATTTGTTTTAGAAAAATGAGTAGGACACACCACGACCTCAGTTCTTGTTTGTTTTTATTTCCATTTTCTGAAAAACTGGAGATCTTTTAGTATGTAGAAGAGCTATAACAAATGCACATTTTCACACTTGTTTAAAATACCGTTGTGTTACTTACCAGGCTGTTTCACATGTCCGATTTATTCTAACTGCTCTTAATGGCTGTAGTTAGGGGAACGTAGTCTGATTACAAAGCCAAATAGAGAAAATACTGAGTTATATTGACTGCCCAGCTAGAGCTTTGTGTGTAAAACACTACGGTTCTCTAACAACATTACATAATACTAAAGTCACAAACTTTTAACGTGGAATTTTCTCAGTCGTGGAAAAACTGGAGTTGAACCCGAGACACAGAATACCGAGACTGACCGGTCTTTCTTTCACTATAATTATTATGTCCACAACTTGCGCGCGTATAAACACGGTGAGTACTCCGACCTCACAGAGCTCTATGGTACTGGTCTTTTTCGTTCAATTACAAAGGGCTGTGGTGCGAATAGAACTGATCCGCGTAAGGGGAAAAACCCAATCTATTTATAGGTCCACCGGAAATAGGTACATGAGACAGGCGCGGGGCTCTAGAAGAGTGTTATTTGTTGCTGAAGCTGTGCAGAAAAGTAAATAAAATGCGTAAAAGATGTGCCTGGGGAACCTGCAATAGCGACAACAAATATGCAGATCAGCCACACATGGATGGTGTGACATTTATTCCCTTCCCCAAGCCCAAAACAAACCCTGGGCGATGCAAGGAGTGGATTACGTTATGCAACCGGCCCCACGAGCAGCTGAACTTCAATAACATAAGGTCGCACCACTTCGTATGTTCCAAGGTTAGTAAAGTGCACATTGAATTAGTTTTTATTTAAATGATGGATCATGTCTTAGATCTTGATCTTTAGATCTAGATGAAATTGATGGTGTGTACTAATACGTGTCACGGAAAAGTTCCGAATGCTTTCACCACACTCCTAGTGGCTAGAAGATAGCTAGATCTAGTCTAGATTCTATATCCACTCCAGTAGATGTTATAATACACACATGACGGATTGAAAAGCACATCAGTCTATATCTAGATCGTTCACCTAATTTCCCCATAAAATCCCAATAGTCTGTGTAAGGGAAAGTTTTGTTTAGGGCCTCAGGGACAAATGAAGGGCTGCGGCTAGGATTAGGGCAAGAAACTGGGGAACGCATTCAGAACTATATTTGTTTGAGGAGTTTGACTTTCAGAGACGAAAGAGGTAATTTATTGTTCTTATTTTGTGTTTGGATTGTTTCAAATTCATAAGTCATGGGTAGAACCAGCATGTATTCGCGCAGAAGGCAGTTTTTTTTAACGCTCACAGGATTTGAATAAATCATGGAAGATAGATCATATTAATTCTTTGTCCAAATGCACATTTTTGTGACGATGTCATTAAGTGAATTTTGATTTTCTTCATCAGCATTTTTCTGGCGGCAGACAGGATCCTGATCCTGCAGGTCAAGCAGCTCCACTTAAGAGAAGAAAAGCACCAGCTCTGCGCACAGCTCCTCCCCCGAAAAAAACCAGGAATGCTAAAGGCAAGACATTTTGTACTACAATGAGCAACATGAAGAAGTCCAAAAGCAAATACAACAGCATCATATTATTTATAACAAAATTATTTTATTGAATATTAGTCATATATTATGAAGATAATGTGCCTCTCTTATCTTTCTCTCTCACACACAAACAAACACGACTCATGCACACTACTGAGCCATGCCATGATATACCTGATTCTCTGAAAAGACTGAAAGCTCAATACATAATAAATTCTTTTCTTTTTCGCACATCACATAGACCTATCTCACATATGTAATTTATGAGCATTTGTTATCATACCGGTATTACCATTTGACAATGCTTTTAAAAGCATGAGTTTCTATTTACAAACAATCACTGAAGTTGCTCGATAAAACACAGGCAGTTTTAGTGTTTCAGTGGTATTTTAATGACTTACTTTAATGATATTGCTTTGGGAGCTTTTAGCTAATAATAATATAACAATAATAAAATGCAATAGCACGTGCAATCCAAAGTGTGGACCTTGGGTGCTTTACAAAACAAAGATACTTTTACATTAAAATACAGAGCAGTCATTCTTGAACCTACTCAGTACCGATTACTTATGGCACTGCTATTCCCTGTGTACCAGCCATTTCACTTTAAAAAGGTCACTGCATTTGCAGTTACTCATAGATACATGGAATTTGGAATGTAGTTTAAAGAACTACAGATTTTAACAGGTGTTTTAAAAAATTGGGAGAAAAATTGCGAAAATGAGCAGCCAGACCCTGGTGAAAAAAAACAACAAAAAAACATCATAATAGACAGTTTCACTATAAAGTTCTTCCATCAATTTCTCATGATAGAGACTGTCGGCATTTTCACCCGAAACAGGTGCGGCAGTGGTATTGAGGGAGTTAAAACATTACATGCATTAAAAGCGATTGATAGACAATACGAACACTCACAGAATGTGCATTAAAAGCAGAGCATACATCTCTGACTTGGTAATTGATTTAATATTTTGTATTTCCATTTGTAGGATCTGAAGACAGTTCTACATCTTCTGTGGTTATGAATGGGTCTACAGAAACAGCTTACACAGTTATGCCATCTGCAGCGTCTGCAGCATGCTCTGATGCGGTCTCTCCTGCCTTAGGACTATCCAGCTTTGACTGCAGCAGAACAGATCTACCAAATTTTTCCTGTCTGTTTGATAGCCCCACCAAAACAACTGAAGCTACAACTGTGCAGCCTGTCAATGAGCCACCCATCTTTGTGGGCCAGGAAATAGAAAACAATGTGCCAAAGACAACTCCTGAAAGGCTACCCATACCAGTACTTGAAGAACTTTGTTATAAGTCTCCAAAGAAAGTTCACAATCCATTAAAGTATGAAATTTATTGTAAAAACTGTAACATAACTATGGAAATTGATGACAAAGAATCAAGAGCTCTTATTAGAACCAGATTTCTTAACAAGGTTCTTTCTACAGACAGTGATTGCTTTTTTTTCACTGGAATTCCTACTGTTGAATTTTTGTACAGTTTGTTCGGGTGGGTTTCTAAATCCATAGACAACCTACAACTTGCTGCAAATAGGGACAGCTCAAAACGTTGGACTGTACATTATAAAGGCCAGTTCATCCTCACGCTGGTCAAAATAAGGAGAGGTTTTGACAATAGGCATCTAGCATTCCTGTTTGGAATTTCTAGCTCCTCAGTTTCGAGGATATTTCATCTTTGGGTGAAGTTCTTAGACCATTGTTTCAGCCAGTGTATAAGATGGCCATCTAAAGAAACATGCCAATCCAATCTTCCACCTGATTTTGAAAGTTTTCCTCGAACAAGGGCAATCATAGATTGTACAGAATATTACATTGAGAGGCCATTTATGCCTCATGTACAAAAATTAACTTACTCAAACTACAAACAGAGAAACACACTAAAGCAACTTATAGCAATTTCACCAACTGGTGCCATAACATTTGTATCCAAATTGTATGCAGGTAGCATCTCAGATCAGGCCATTGTTAATTGTTCAAACTTCCTGGACAAAATTGAAAAAGATGATGATGTAATGGCTGACAGGGGTTTTAATATCAGACACATGCTACTGAAAAAGGGTGCAACATTGAACATTCCTGCATTTTCCAGAGGTCAAAATTTAGGTGTAAAAGCTGTTCAAAGATCAAGAAAAATAGCATCAGTGAGGATACATGTTGAGCGGGCAATTCTAAGGATGAAAACTTTCAGAATCCTTCGTGGCCCCATATCTTTAAAGCTCAGATTTTCTCTGAACGCAGTAACGAGAATAATAGCTGTGCTTTGTAACTTCCAGGGACGATTGTGTGGTTGAGAAGACAATGAAAGTTGGACTGCAAATCCCAACACACAAGACTGACATAAAATCTTTACATTGCCAACAGACTCGTAACCATTTCTTGATAAAATGTTGTGTAAAACAGAGAAAGTTTCTTTTGGCACTCCTTCCAAAACTCTGCATCAAAGGGAATGCTAACTGGGAAAATTCCTTTGTCAGTAAAAATAATTAATATTGCCTTGTTTATCTTGGTTACTGCCATTTGCCCCTGAATCTGATAATTATATTGATGGCTTCTGACAATGCCATATGACCCATCACTCTTTTCTTCAATGAACCCTGCCATCTTTCCTGCAACACGTGGAGAAAAGCTTCTATAAGAGAAAACACACTTGATTTCAATTAAAAAGGTCTCACATTTGCATGAAACAATACCATCAGGAGAACAGGCTATAAAAGGTAACTCCTGACTAATTATGATCCCTGTTGTAGCCACTTTGCACTGTTTGCACCCTTTGTGCTGTACTTTCAGACCCTGCATGTACAGCCTCCTGGCTACACCTTCATTTTTTCTGCCATATTTGATAGCTGGTGGTGGATTGTTTCCGTTTATGTTCGAATCTTTTAATAAACTTTTAGAAGTTTTATTAAAGTCAGTGCTGTGGCAAATTTTTTTGAAATTCGAAGAAGTCAGTAAATATTTGCGAATTAAATTCCAGTTCTCATTACAACTCTGGCCTCTCGTTGCGCTCTCTAAGATTTGTAAATCCTCATTACAGTATGGGATATAGTCTTTAACAAAAATCTCAGAGCACACACACGAGGCTGAAGGGCAGGTATGATCAGAGATAAAAGCTCTCAACTTGTCCTTTGGTGTTGGCACATGCAGTTGAGATGTCTTCTTCTTTTTCGGTGGGCGAGGCTGAATAGTATCCAAAGCTACTGCATCTGGTAGATCTCTCCTCACAATGTTATCAAGATCTGCAACGGATGGCCATGGGACAGCATATGCTGAGGGTGCGGGCCTGTAACAGTAATGTATTATAATGTAATATGATTTTTTTTCCTGGCAATCACTAACCACATGTAAACACACACAAAATGCTTTAACTAGATGAAGAAACGCACATATTGACTGTGAGTCAGATGGCAAGCTTTCTTGATAAAAGAGTTCTTAATTTTGTTCTCGTCGTGCTCCTTTGCATTTCCTCCCCCAGGATGTAATACAAATAAAATGATACCCTGGACAGTTGATTTATAAAACATCTGAATGAGTGTTTCGTCAAGAAACATATATTTGTTTGCCTTTGCATAAACTGAGGTGGTATGAACGTGACAGTCGAGTTTGGAGTTGACATGGATTCCAAGATAGTTATAAGCTGTATTAGCAAAGGTTAGATAAAGATGTTTAAACATACAAAGATCTATGTACATCACATTGTTCATCATTTTCTGTGGCTGGGGTTTCACATGAGTTAGACCAATGTAGCAAGTGTATGTTCTCGGATCGATGTCTTGATAAGATGACTGTTGCTAGTTGTTCCTCTTGAAATTATTGACCCATTTTTGCAAGTTACCATTGGCAGGTAGTATGATTGACACATTAAGTACAACCTTTGTTAAAGTGCTTTTTATGAATTAATAACTCTTTGCCATTATGTTATTTATTTGTAAGTACTGAGTCAACATTTCTACTGAAATCCTTTCAAAAGCTTGCATATAACAGTTAATAATTACCATTTATAGGCAAGAAGATTGAAATCTGTATGCAATCATGATCTGTCAGTTTATGTATTACACTTTGAACAATAAATTTTTGTATGTTACATTTCAATTTCAGTACTTGTGCATTATTATTCTTGTACCACAGTTAGCATCACTCACCTTTTCTTATCTTGTGCACCTGACAATGACAAATTTAGATCACCCACTTCTACAGCAGTTGCAGTGTTTTCAGGATTTCTCTTTGGCTTTGACCAAGCACAGGGTTTTGATGTGCAAGCTTCCCCATCCTGTCCATTGACCCAACCGTCCCATTCGAAAAGTGCAGCTGTCACATGCCGACAGTATCCATCAATCCTGTTGATAAGTAAAATTCTGTCATTTCTTGATTATATGGCATGTTACGAGTTTATTTCCAAAGATTACAAACCTGTGTAACACTCTGTTAATAGGCATCTATTAGTATTACCTGCTAAAGATGTTTAATTTTATGCCAAGTTGGTTTCCAGGTCAAAGAGCCCAGGTCTTAGTTCAAGCTGCAAATCCTTATTTTAATTTTAGCATTTCTACGTCTAAGTTGCAGTCAATGTTGATAAGCCGTTAAAAGCAAGTCACAAGTAAGCTCTCACAAGTCTCAGGACACCTACCTCAAGTAACAAGTCCCTATTTAAGCTAGGTACTTCTAGGTCACAAATCTACAACACATGCCAAAGAGTTGAAAAGTAAGGGAGCACTTCCAAATGCAACTTATGTCAACTTACAGTAATTATAAATTGGCCTATTGAACATTTTTTAAAAACCATAAATTTGATGTGTTCATTATGGTATTATCTTTTTCTAATGCAATGGGTAATAGGCCTGCAATTGGGAATAAATGATGAGATGAAAAATCTTCGCATTGGCACTTCTGTGGTGGTACCTGTTTGCCACTGTTGCAACTATAGGTATAATTATGTACAGTAATTAAATTAATTGGTTCGAGCATGAGTCGCATTAGAAGTCTTCCAGAATGTTGTATAGCAGAACATTTTTTTACCAAATAAAGCAACTGGAAAAAGACTTACCCTCCACGACAACAACAGTAGGCACCAGTAATCGGGTTGCTATTCTCTCTTGATGAAAGAATGATCCACCCAACATAGTATGGGAGACCAGTTGTAGGATCCTTCGCATTGGTCCTCGGTTTAACTTGGAAACTGATGTGCTGGAACGAGGGTGCATCTATGAATGTTCCAGACTTCAGATCCAGCACATATCCGTCCTTAAACATGGCATACCCTTCCAGTTTGCTGTACTGCCTCAGAGAACTGTAAGTATACTCTCTTGACTGTGACAGGTAGCTCAGCAGATCGAAGGACGTTATCGCCGGAACGTTGGAAAGATCGTTGGTAGCCTCCAAGAGAGATGGCAGTGGCAAAGTCACATTAACACCGCTGTCCGTTGTAACACGTAATTTAGACAATATGATATCAGATCTGCACTCCAGAAGACCATCTGGATCAAGATCTATGCTGAGCCTGTGAGCCTCCTGGCACAAATACACGAGTTCTCCTTTCCTTGAACCACATATTGCAACCCCTCTGGAGCGTAAATACTGCTGTAGTTCTGACACGTTCTTTATGTTGAACTCCATGCGGAACCACACAGAAATGCTTCAATTAATAAATCAATCGCAGATATCTCAATACTGCACAAAAATCGCTCCAATTTCACAAATTACGAACAGATCAATGCGGAGCACGCTACTTAAGACTGGTTTGTTTACTGTAGATGTACCTACTTCCGGTCGAGTGGCGTTACTTCTATTTTTAGCTTGGGAAATTCCAACTTCAGTGGATTAATTCTATTGCTTCACTGTTGACATGGATGATGCGCGCGCATGTCGTCGGACGGAATTTGGCGAATTGAACCGTCTCGATATCCTGTGTCCCGGGTTGAACAAAGAAGAACGAAAATCGCAATGTTACTACATTTGCTTTGATTTAAACGGTAGAGTAAGAGGGAAAAAATCGAAACAGTTCATTTTATTCCCGGGGAGTTAAAGCGTTTACACTAATGAAAGGCTGGAGATCCTGTCCACTCTTATAAGATTGTCTCAGTATCAAACAAAAATGCAGTTCTAGCAGTCTTTGATTCAATGGTGGAACTCGATTAAGTATTTAAAAAAAAAAGAAAAGAAAGACTTATTTTAGATTCTGCCAACAATTTGCAATGACTTCACTAAAAATACACTTTGAAACCTATAGTGCTCGCTCACTGCACCAAATGCCCATGGCGTTCATTGCTGCAACTTTTACCACTGCTGCGCATACGTTCACTTTTTTGTTTTTGTTTTTGCCTCAGAAAATAAAAACAGAAATATGAAATTCTGTTTGATGGCACATTTCCAACCTAAAAACAACAACAACAACAACAACAACAACAACAACAACAACAACAACAACAACAACAACAACAACAATAACAACAACAACAACAACAACAACAACAACAACAACAAAAAACCAACAGCAACAACCACGACCATAATCATATAAAAATGTACAGTTTCAAATAGCCATAGCCATCTCCAGCAATAGATAATAGATAATATCCACGTCATAGCAGTCACAGCCTAGTGCAATCTACGCAGATAGTTGGGATAGTCAGTCATGTTTATCTTTACCACTCAGTACACAGCCAAGATGACTCGGTGAAAGTCATGAAAATGTTCTCTCTAACCCAGGGACAAAAGTTTAGGGTTGTCTGAACTTTTAAGATAAAGAGTTGGCGAAATAGTTCTGTGATTTATATATTTTATATCCTTGAACCAGAAACGTGCACAAATGGAATTTAGTGCCATAGACCCAGGGCAGAGTCGTCTTAAAGTATGGGCACGCTGGAGAGTCGCCTAAGGGGCTCAAGGGAGGCCACAAGCATGCAGATTTACATTGGTTTTTGAAAAGCTGAAGAAAATCTAATTGCTTTGGCCCAGGAGGAGTGATTTTTTTTTTTCGTACTCACTTTACGAAATTCAGGAGCGTGGCAGCAACACACCCCCAAACACAGGTCATCGGCTAAGGGATTTCTCGGTCCTATCGAACACTGCCATGGCTGCTGCAATCTCTGGACTGTGCACCCTAACCCTAACCCTAACTCTAAAATGACTCTGGGCGTCACCGAAAATCTCTGTAATAGGAGCGCGTGATTTTTTTTCGTACTCACTTGACCAAATTCAGGAGCGGGGCAGCAACACACCCCCAAACACAGCTCATCGGCTAAGGGATTTTTCGTCCTTCCGAACACTGCCATGGGTGCTGCAATCTGTGGACTGTGCACCCCCATAATGATGTTAAGACTGCCCCAACCACGGGCAAAGTATCACATTCTACAGGGGACATGGAAATAGAATATTATGTGAGTGTGCATGAGAAAACCCACAATAAAGTCGACAGAGCTGATTTTGAGAAAAACGGCTTTGAAGTGAAAATATGGGTCCGACACAAACTTCCAATTTGGCTGTTGTTTACGGGACCGTGGCATGTTACAGGGTAAACTGTAGACGAGAAGTGAACACTGCTCACTATGATCTCTATAACGGCTTTGTAATTACGGTCTCCTAACAAGATCCAAAAACTTCCGACTCGGCTGTTGTTTAGGGGACCGTGGCATGTTACAGGGTAAGCTGTAGATGAGCAGTGGACACTACTCAGTATGATCTCTATAACGGCTTAGTTATTTGACTACGGTCTCCTAACAGCAATCACTCCAATATCAATGAGTCAATTAGATATTGCCACTTATAGGATTAAATGCCGTTTTCTCAAAATCTTGTTTTAGGGGGGTCATTGGCTTCAATTTATCAGATATGTCTTGTCTTTTATTATATGTACAGAACTCAAAATGTCATGTTTGCGACATATTGTGGGTTTTCTCATGCACACTCACTTATAATTAATAGAATATTGTTGCCAGTACGGACGTCCCCTTAGTTTCATGCACTAGGGGTACGTATTTTAAAGCTTTCTGTGACTCCAGAGCAAGAGAGCTCCTCCCGAAATACTCGTAACAACAG
>OZ007577.1:47878383-47918383 GCA_963931925.1 Onchidella celtica | reverse complement strand
AAAATGTGAAATACAATGATCTTTGTTTTGGCTCCCTGTAGTAAGCCCACCGCACCGGAAAGGCTGTATTAATACGCGTTCAATTCGGTGCACGCTATTTCCCTATCAGAAATGAGTGCGTAGTGCTCTGGTGTGCATGAAATCTGTAGTACCGTAAGGCTGTAGAATATGGGAAGCTTTGTAGATTCAACAGAGAGACAGAGAGAGATAGAACAGTGAGTTCACAAGTTTATCCCGGATAATGCCGGGAACTTCATCTAGTAAATAAAAAGAAAATATGAATACCTTTCTTCATCAGACTAAATAGTTACGGTATTTAATTAAAAAAAAAAAACAACTTTATTTAAAAATTAGTTTTCAGAAATTAACCCCCAATTTAGAACACAGTCAATTGGCTCTCAAGGGCTACTAGAAGGCCAAATAATATGTCAACTTCTTCTTCTTCTTCAGCGTTCCAAGTCATGCTTTTAGTTTAGTGTGGGCCAGGAACTGGGTAGTCAGGTGAAGGTCTGCCTCACTGCCCCATAGCTTGGTGTGTAGGTCCGTGGGACTAGGCCAATAGTTTTGTCGTTCCGTCCTGTGGAGTGGACAGTCCTGGAGGACATGCTCTGGAGTCTCAGGGCCGGCTCCGCATGGACACTGGTTTGTCTGCGACAAGCCTATTCTGTGGGCATGGTGGTTGAGGCCACAGTGTCCTGTCCGGAGGCGGAATATCTGCACCTGCTCTTTCCTTTCAAGGTGTCTGATAGGGTCCTTCCTATGATCATACTCTGGGAACCTGTCTCTCCACTCCTGACTAATCTTATGTGTAACAGGACGGGTTACGGGGTAAACCGAGCGGGTCTCTCTCTATCTATAGCTATCTAATCTGACACCAAATAATGTAACACAGGACGAGACGAGCGGGGCTCTCTACACAGTCAAACATACAAACAAAACTATCAGGTTTTGAGAGGACAACAATTTTATTAAAAGGAAAAGAAAATAACAAATCAAATAATAAAAACAATACAATAAACACATGACAATACAATAAACCACAATAAACCAGGACAATACAATAAACCAGACATTACGATAAACACGAGACAATAAACCCAACCGATAGGCGCGCTGAAGAAGAACAAAAAACAGGAATTAACAGCACGCCTCATCAGTTAATCATTACATCATGCTAAAACAAGAGAATGCATCAAAAGAAAACATAAAAGTTAATAATAACCATATTCACCTTGTAAACTAATATATGGGGATGGTCCAGTATGTCTATCAAACAGTAACGTATAACTTACATTGTGAGCACTCCAGGGAGCCAACTCGAGTATAAGATGCAAGCCTACCAAGTAACATGTTTACTTCCCTTGGCTTAACTACAGGCTGACATAGGGCTATCCCATACGTTATAATTCTTATATTATAACAACGGCCATTATTCTAGATCAGGAAGAAAACTTAATTTGATTCCAGACAAGATAACATTAAGCCTTACATGTGTATACGCGCACCCTGTACGCCGCGCACCCTGTACGCATCAAATCTATCCTAGTTATGGAATGAGCTGGAGTTAAACTAACTACAATAAAATACAGTCTGCTGAGTCTACACACTCATACCACAGAACTGCCCGTGCTAGGTGGCTCAATAAAAGACAATCCCATCTACTTACTTAGCCCACCCACGCACAACGTAGTATCCCTTGATTAACAATTACCATCATAATTAGCAGAGGATAGCAATAGCCAACTGGATCTACTCATTAAGTCAAAATTAATTGACTTAGGCCCCATTAGCCAACCCAGGTCAATTCCGCACATGCTAGATTATTAATATTACACAAAAACCCTAGTCCATACTGCCACAGGCCTATCTCAACTCAGAGCCAAACTTATCCCTTTCCTATCCTCTGGATATAATACCAAACTCCTTACTCATAAAGTCATAGGAGTATCTCTAGGTGGACCAACCCACATACATGACACATGTAATAAGTCAACACCTAAGTCTCAACCAACAATAGCAAGTTATAGTCTCCCACTACAAGTGATATGATAATCATGGCATAAAGCCAAACCCAACTACATGGTACAACTACAAGACTGAACAGTCAAGTCAACCCACTTGTATTACCTCCAACAATACTGATATACCTAAAACATTCCCACATATTCAGTGAACTAATTATATAATGCAACAAAATAATATCATAATAATGATGACATATATATCATAGGTCTACTGGGCAAGCAACACCCATAACCCCTATGATTGAGTTTAAAGTCAATGCATCTGATCTCTTCATTACAACAGAGTCCAAAATACATCTGTCAGTGTGTCAAAAGAACCGACAATGAGCACCTACAAAGGATGCCGTAAAAATATGACACCTGGTGCATAGACAATGCATCTATACACCTAGCATAGGCCTTTCCCTTCATGATTCATCTTATCAACAACCAAAGTTCAAGATTCGACCCTCAAAAGTTTCTAAGTCCGACTTAACCAGTACAAATTGAAGAAAATCAACTTAACACCTATGTAGGGAACATACTAATTCAATAATAAACATATAATAAATTAAGAAATTAAAGTAAATAATCATCATCCTTTAGTATAATGCCGATATCTGAGATCCCAAATGCTGTTTAAGTGTGGCAGCCACTGTAAACAGTCAGCCAGGATTGTTATTGTTGTTTGGGTCAAGCTTCCGTCCGGAAGCTATTAGCTAACCAATCCCGGTCTTGATTTGACCCGCTTGACCAAAAGTCATGTGATCATGCCTGCTAGCGTCTGCTGTGACCTACTCACGGCTCACGCGCGTGCTCTGCAAATCCAACACCTCTCTCTTCATCTTAACTGGTCTACTCATTATCATAAAGTCCATAATGAATACGGCATCAATAAAGGTAACGAAAAGGCACACAAGACAAATCTACACATGTATACACCATAGTCACACTGCTGATTTAAAGGAACCTAGAAATAATCATCCAACAATAACCTTGCAACCCACGGAAGAACAAGTTAAAGTAAAGAAATAACTTGGTTATAATTCTTGCCCGTTACTCTCTCTCTCTCTCTCTGTGACGTCTGTCCCTAAGAAGGACACGTTGAGCCTGAATGGCACCAACTGCAGATTAAGAATAACGATCTAGATCTGTCTATCTCTGATCCAAGTAGCGGGACTTTGACCACACCCTCCAGTAGTACTATTTGTTAGCACTTCACATAAAATCAGTCTGTCATAAATTACAGTTAAATGTTTCCATTTAATTACATGAACTAATCATGCGCGCTAGCGTTGATAGCATTCTAGAACAACCTTACACTCTTTCTCTCTCTGCAGGATACTGATAGATCTATACTAAGATAGAAACTTAGTAAGATAAACTTTACCATAGATTGTTAGCTGCTAGCCTGATTGCCTAACCAAGCTGAACAAAGTTCATCAAACCTCCAAGTATAATCCAATCATTATTATTTCACATCATCTAAATATTATTAAATACCAGAACTAAAATAATGGGTACAACTTACGTGAACTAACCAAATGAATTCACACTTGAACTACATCATCAGAGCTGGCACTTCACAAATCTTGAAATATAAATTATACAACTTCTTTTACTTTTATGTTAGTCTGGACACAATGACACGTCCTGCTGTCTTGAAGACTTGGGTGGAACTGACTGACCCACGCTATCACCTAAGCGTCACCCAAACACGCGCAACCCATTCACTCCTTACAGTTCACTAAGTGCAAATTCTAATAAAACATTAAAACAAATAAAAACATTTTTAAAGACCACCATCTTGCTCGTGTATGTTCCAAATACACTATCTTAAGGAAATATTACTTAACAAGATAAAAACTAAACAAAACTTACAATGTAGTGATATATAACAAGGTTCTACTTCTGGCACCAGGGATGGTCACTTAAATTGACCAATCCTGGACAATACAGACAACGCTAAGACTATGATTTAAAATTGGCGCAGTGAGTACATCAGTTGGCAATGTTACTCAACACCCGCATGACTCATCTCAGTGCGTGATAAACAATAAGGGGAGATTATCTATGGTTTCTGTGTGGTTACTTCCCCTTGACCACGTCTAGTGGTCCAGCTGATCAAAATAACGGGTTTCTCTCCCTTTCACTACAATGAGCTATGTTCTCAGCCCTGTAATGGTTCACCCCATTACATATGTTTAAGGATCGACTTAATTTCATTATATGATAATGGTTTCAACTTAAAAAACAACAACTTGAGTTACGATAGTTTTACCAAGCGCCCTTCGAAATGTTTGATGAAAGAGCAATAGATTGTGAACCTTTAACTGTGTGTTACTATGATATAATATGATTGATACGATATGAGTATCCAGCATTATACCAGCAATTTTTGGGGGAAAAAGAATCATTATTAATTAAATTTTATTGTGCATCAATTCATTTTGTTCTCCAACTAAATTGACGCAGTTGGGGCTGTGAAGTTAAGGGAAGTAATAAAGAAATTTACAGTCAAATGTAAAGTATTTTTATGATTATGTCCCCTGAAAGACATTAATTATGCGTTAAACCAGAGAGTACATAGGTCTCACTTCCGCCAAATCGCGAAACTAGGTCGCTGCGGTAAACAAGAAATTGAAGAATTGAAAGAGACCGCTTTCAATAAAAATAGTGTGCATATCTGTTTACTGTGGTTTGTTCATATTTTTGGGTTGACTGAAACTATTTACAACCGTTTGTAAGCTCCTACGCCCCGTGGAAATGCACAAACAGGTATTATTTACCGCAGCGACCTACTTTCCGGGAGGGGGTTGGTAGGATCGGGTACCTAGTCTTCTCAGATAAGGACGAAAAAATTCGGGGGGCCCGTGTGCACGTTGCGCACGTTAAAGATACTTTGGCAGTTGGAAATCGTAAAGAGCAGGCCGAACAAGTCGCTGTGAGGGCAAAATTAAATAAAAATTTATCTACTCCCCACCCACAGAAACAAAAAAAACAAAAGAACTCCACCGATCGACGTTGCACTGTGTCGACGACGTGCCTGCTCCAGTTGTAACTGGGCTGCAATGACACTAAGGCAAATTTCCCAAATGGGATTAAAGAAGTGTACAAATACAAATACAAATAAACAGCTTTACCCAAATGAACAGCTTAATGTCATCAGTGTGTGGCCAAGACTGACCATCAATTTGAACGCATGCCATAACCTTAATAATCATACAATCATCTGTTCTCTTTATATTTGAATTATAAACATTGGACATATCTTAATTGACACCGAATAAATAAATATTCAAAGCGTGTATGCCCTGTATATCTTTTTAAAGAGCACCTAGCCCACTTTTCATCCAAAATCCAAAACAAAATCTCCGGGCCTCCTTAAGCTGTGTTTTCATGTGCACAGAAACGGAAACGGAAAAGTCAGCAACAGTTTAAATCCATCAAGTAGTAGAAAGAAAGTGTGTTGCCATGTGTACGGAAACGGCATGTAAGTACACATGAAATTATTCTTTCTATTTCACTACTTGATGGGCTTTTGATGTTTCTGTTTGCTGTTTCCGTTTCTGTGCACACGCAAACCCAGCTTTACAGTGACCACTTAGCACAAGCATGTACGAGTGCGCTGCCTTTTCTTTTCTGCAGTATGTCTCCATGATCTCCTCACTGTTTAATGGAGCTGAAGGATTTCGAAATGGATCTCTGTACTAAAAGTATATGTACTTGAGAAATTGTGCGTCGACAAGTTTGTCTGGCGACTGTTTTGACTCAGTGGGCGAGGTCTCTCAGTCCGTCAGCTGTCTCAAGATAGGTTTGACGAGATCGAACTAGCATGGCAGAATTGTGTCTGTCTCGTTGTTTGTATTTTGTATTTTTGTATTTTTGTATTTTGTACTTTTGTATTTTGCATTTTTGTATTTTGTATTTTTGTATTTTTTATTTTTTGTATTTTATATTTTTGTATATTGTGTTTTTGTATTTTGTATTTTTGTATTTTGTATACTTCTTTAATCTCATTTGGGACATTTGCCTTTGTTGTCATTGCAGCTCAATTACAACTGGAGCAGGCATGTCGTTGCCACAGTGCAGCGCCGGTCGGCAGTTTTTTTTTTGGGGGGGGGGGGGGGGAGATGAGGGGGGGGGGGATAGGGAGTGGTAGGGATGAATTTTATTTACTTTGCCCGTGCAGCGGCCTGTCCCGCCTGGTCTTTTCGATTTCCAACTGCCAAGGTGTCTTTAACGTACGCAACATGCACACGTCCCTTCTGAATTTTTCGTCCTTATCCGAGAAGACTGGGTGCTCGATCCTACCTCCCATAGGATCAGGGACAGGAAAAAAAAGAGAAAAATCCCAAAATTCCCATATGCCTGCACCGACCGGGATTTGAACCCGGTACCTTCGCCATTAGAGGCGGGAACCTTGACTCTGGACCACCGTGTCCCAGGATCCCACTTCACTCCATAGTTCAGTCATCTCATACTAAAACAGACTCAGTGCGCCTCCAGCAGCACCTTTCAATGTTTGAATCGATGTTCCCTGCCATCCTGGCTTTCACAAATCAACATAACGTCGGTGTAGAACAATACTCCTGTAACCCACAAAATATGTTCATGCGGTTACAGGAATATTGTTCTACACCGACGATAACAACTTTGGTTCATGCGTGATAACTCTGTTCAAACCATGGTTGAGGTTAACGAATTTTGTAGACAGTTCCCGGTCAGAGAGGGTCGATATTCATGTGGAAATTACTTGACATAATTTTAGAATATGCGAAGAGGAAATTCATGAAAACAAATGTCACCAAAATCAAAATCAGAATCTTTCTTTGTCTTAGATGAGAATTTTGCCTTGGTCGTGGGAAACAACAACAACAACAACAACAACAACAACAACAACGACAACGACAACGACAACAACAACAACAACAACAACAACAACAACAACGACGACAACAACAACGACGACAACAACAACGACAACAAACTGTCTTCTCCCACCCCAGCTCACGTTTACAGAATACACTGAAAACGCGATAACACGTAATTGTATCAGAAATACAAATTCTCGAAATGTCGACCACTTCTTGGCAGCTTCTATACTTTTGTAAGGAATGCGACTTTTTTTGTTTTCAGGGAGAAAACGCTGTCGACTGATCAGAAAACAACAACAATAACAACAAACAAACAAACTATTTCCATATTCACCAGAAATGTGAATTGCAATAGTAATAATATTTAAAACAGTCGCAACAACATTTGGTTTCTGTCATGAGCGTTAAGCCCACAAATACAAGAGTCACCACTAGGAACTGGCAAAATGCATCTCTGATATTCCCCCATGTACAAAATATAGCGGCATACCTGTATTCTTTTAGATCAAACTTTGCCGGTGTGACATCCTGGAATATCCCCCATCCTATTTTAACCCCCCTGATAATCTAGGATATCCTAGAACATCCCCCTTTATTCTAAAGTATCCCCCAGCTCGATTTCACCTTCTTTAGCAGTGGTTCTTAACCCTTTTCAAGCAATTGCCCCACAGACTCCAAATTTTCTTTCATCGCCCACTTTTCCCCCTATTTCCCGGGGAAAAAAGACAATAAACATGTTGATGATGCAATATAAAGCAGAAACCAGTCTTTGTCAAATGCACTAAACAAAAAAAACTCTTTTCGGTTCATCAAACCCATCTAAGCTTGATGTAGAAGAAGTCAATGACTGTTATGTATTTGTCCCCAAATTTCTCTTCATTGCTGGTTCCCCTAAACTTCCATATCGCCCCCATTCCTCTTTTTTCGCCCACTTGGCGCCCTTTTCTTCGTTTCCTCCCCTCCCCTCCCCCTGGAAATGAGAATCACGTCACCAAGGGGCTGATATCGCCCACGTTGAGAATCAATGTTGTAAAGTTTTACTGACATCACTGGCGGGGTTGCAGACATTCAAGGTCAGTAATTCACACTGCCTATCCCATGAGTGAAGACTGACAAAATGCATTATGTGCATTGTAAAATAGTAGGGAAAAACAATTGTTGCGGCGTGGATTAAAGGTATATTAATCCAGCACCCCCTTTCACATTTGCTGATTGTGTCCTGCTGCATTGACAGAAATACTTAGAGGAAATGAGGCGGGGGTGATAGGGAGAAGGAGGACGCACAAGAGTTTTATGCTATCATTACATAATGGAACGATGGACTTCCAAGGAGGGAAAAAAGGTGGTGTGAGTCCCGTGACCCGTAGAAAGGAAAGATAGTCTCAGATGAGGCTGAAAGATGGAGAATTTTTAAGGATTAAAACCAGGATGCAATTCCCTGTAGTCCATAATAACTTTTTAAAATGATCTCTTACTCAGAGCACGCTAAGTCTGTAAAAAGTGTTGGATCTGGAAGGCAAAAAAATTTGGGACTAGATCTATCTGGGTACACTGGAATGGGATGGGCTGCTTGTCACTTAACAGATCTTCACCTCGACTTATATGTGTATCCCCAAATGGTCCAAGAATCTGGATTTTTTTCCCCCGGCTGTCTCGAATCTGCGTTGTCTTTGAAGGTTAATTGAATCCATTCTTAGCATTGCGCCCCTGATTAGGAAGTTTTGTCCATGAGACCCGAAAACAGGACAGTCTGTAGGTTTTGATGACTATCTCTCATGTAAACTAGAAACAGACTCTTCCTGTTGATGCTGCCATTTGCCAGGCTTTGGTGACATTCTACTTTGCAACATTAGAGGATTGATAACACAGAAGACTGGGGACGCTGAGCCAATTACGTCTTCGAACTTGGGCAGCCAGTGCTTGCAGCTGTTGAGAATATTTCTGAGATGGATGTGTGACTAAATGCAATGGAGGGGGGACAAGTCGGCTGGCTTCTCCAAATGGCAGCTCTCAGAACTGACGACAGTGATAGACTTTCCTGAAGCTGGTGGTGTAATCTTCAGTAACATCCTCCACAATGTTGCTTCGAAGGGGGAAATTCTATCAAAGTTTGTAAATCCCTCATCAGCACTAGTTTCGTTACTGCTGTCGCACTATGCTTGACGTGCAATAATTAGTTCTTTAACACTCCTCTTGTCCCGTGAAGTCAACAACTTGCTACCAAAGAGTTTATATAACCTCTTTGCTTGCTACCGACTGTGCTGTACAGACAGTATTTTCCATAAGTTAGTCCCTCAAAAACTTGGTGCTTTATCAAAGGATACACATTTCCGTCAAAACATAGGCTACTATAAGATGAGAACTTTAAGATCACAAGTGGCCGATTAAGATTATAATCTCGACTTCATTTTGTGCCAGCTTCGATTCGGTATTGTCAATTTTTAGCACGCTGGTGCATTGTCCGTTCCTTTTTCTCCTCACAATAAAGAATGGGTGCCCTGGTTGTCTGTTGATACTGAGTACAATGGTCTTTATTCTCAATGCTCCATACACAAAACACCCCTGAAATTTAATCTCTTTAATTACTACTACTGCTAAAAGCTCCAGAAAAGGGTATGGTTGAAGAACTGGAGGAGAAAGATTTATGCCCCTAGTCCAATTCTAAGGGTCGGCTTAAAACGCATGTTAAGTCACACTTTGTAAATGTGTATTTTTTGTTGCTTGTGGCAGAGAAAGATTGTATAATAAATAGAAACTCACACGAAGAAAAGGGGGAAAAAGGCTGCCCAAAGACAAACAAAAAAAAGATGGTGGATAATTTGTAATGGGGGGATAAAATAGGATGCCTCGTACCCATTGGCAAGTATCCCCCATCCTATTTTAACCCCGGGGGATAAACTGTTATAGAGGGGGATATTCTAGAATATCCAGGGAGATAAACCAGAATATTCCAGAATATCCGGGGGTTATTCTAGGATATCCTAGAATATCCGGGGGATATTTTGAAATATCAGGGGGGGATAGATTTTGGGGGGGATAATCTGGGATACCACACCGGCGTATCAAAATGCTATTTTTTTTTTTACACCGTTAATTTCATTACATTTCATGTTTTGGAAACCTGCCCCCCTGCCTCTCTAGCTGATAAAATATTACAGAAAAACAACAACAGAAAATCTGTGGGGTCCAGCAAGACTTGAAGCAAAAAACAAAATGTGGCAGAAAGAAAAAAAAACAACTGCTCCAATCTTTTTCCGTTTGCGACATTTTGACTCTACACCTGATCGTCTATGAGATATCTTCACTCAAGTTTATTATTATGGGGTCAAATTTCTCAAATGTGACCCTGATTGACATCCATAATGTTAACGTCACAAACGCTCTGGGTGACTTCTCAGCTTTTGCCAAGACAACACCTTCACAAAACTGTTCGTCTGAGAAACTTCAAAGCGCTGATCGATTGAAAACCACCACTAATTGTCAGGTAGGTGTTCACAGAAGCTATTGAAGGTCTTTGAAGTTGGGATCCCCTGGTATTAAAATCGTCCACTCCATGCAAGAAAGCTCTATTTCTTATAACAGCCATTTTTTTCTTTTTATGCAATAGATATCTTCTGTTAGGTTCAGCGCTCATACTCAATTTGAATTGGCCAACTTGTTGGTGACGTCATGACGTTGTGTTTCAATCAGAAAACATTGAAACTAAAGGTCGTCACGTCACAAAACAACTAGTTGGCCGATCAAAATCGGTTAGTGTGAATGGGGCCTAATTCCAAAGATAAGATAGTCTGTTTGTGCATTAAATGCTGAAAATGATGAGTTCAGCTATTGTCGCAATTCACCAGAGCAATGCACCCACTCACCTTACCTTAATGGATCTCATACCTCATTGTGTTTATATTTTTGCTTTTTGGTGTCTGGAAATAAGCATATGTTCAGTTCGGACCACTGTGAATATCAGACTGAATGTAAACTGTGGAAATCTAAAGTAATTCCGATACATATTTTGTTGTTGTAATAATCTGATCAGTTTAAGCTCAAACCCAAAAAACACGAAGGCTTTCATTTATTCCTAAATGTTCAGTAATTTGATGATACCATCTACGTTTGCTCAGTGAGTCAGAAAAACATACTTCAAAATTTGATATCACAATACTAAAAAATAATGATAAAAAACGCTTTTTGTAGAGAGTCTAGTTTTTGGTTCCACACTGAAATTCTATAGTACCTAATCACCAACAGATACTGTATGCTCATTTTTGTATCTGCTAGATTGTATAAGATGGCACTGAATGAATAACCACAAGTGGATATGATTCAATATAACATGGCATGCTTTGGCTGCTGTTAACAAAGCCCACTATGGCTCGATATTGCCACGTGATTTGTGTCTAAATATATGTATAGTTATTCCAAGTAGAAACATTAATGACTGATCCTACCAGCTGAAGTTCAATCTTTATCACTGTGACACGATTTAACCACGTCCTCATACACCAACCAAGGTCAAGGACTGACAGGGCAAAAGGTCGAGTGAAAGAAGAAGATTCTTGGAAAGTGGGACTACTCTGGGCTTTTGCCAAAGGCTTGACACTTCAGTGAAGACCCCCGGGTTGTCTGGCTGGGAGAGGAGCTCAGTGGACACTGGACAACAGCAGAAAACAGCGATGTTATGGCCATCTGTGTTGGCTTTCTGGCTTCTCTTGGTCAGTTGTTTGTGGCATGGACATTTGGTAGAACCGCTCACTAGGACCACAGTTGGAAGTGAGTGTGGAGCGATGGTCTTTGTCAGGAAGAGTCACATATTTTCGTCGATTCGTTTCGAGACCTTAATTCTTGTTTGCTTTGTCTTTATTTTCTGAAACATTGGATGGAGATCTTTTAGCATGTAGAAGAGATATAACAAATGCACACTTTAACACTTGTTTTAAATGCATTATGGCACTTATCAAGCTGTTTCACAGTTCGGATTTATTCTAACTCCTTATCATGATATTAACGCTGTAAGGTTTAACGTCGAATTTCTCAGTTGTGCAGAAAGTGGATTTGGAACAAACATCTATTTTCTGTCGCTGACCCACCGCTCATTTTGTCCTTCATGGGGGAGGCTCAAATCTACAGGCTGATTGAACAGTTTTAGGATATTTACAAATTACATTCTAAGTATCACCTGTCAGATACAGGTCTTTTTCCCCGCAAGATTTTGATTTGTGAAATATTAACAGATCAAACTCTGAGAATCAAAGTACAATGAAGTACCAAAAATACCATTAAAGGCGCAGAGTGGCTATTATCGTTAAATCTAAACTCAGAAACTTAAAACTCGATAGTTACCTACTCTCCACAAACTCAGTTGGTATCATCATGTTTGACGAAATATTATGAAAACCACAGAAAATCTGTGGGGTCGGGGGGCCTTGCCGCGTACCACCTCTTCTTTTGCCATATTTTGTCTTACTATAATGTTTACCGTCATCTATAGGATTGAAATGGGAGTCTTGATAAAACAGATTTAACAATAAAAATAAAAAATATCTTTGGAATAGAAATATTCTTCATTCAAATTTGACCTGTTTTACATTACAGGCTCTCGAGAAAGCGCGGTACAATGGTCATATGTTCTCAAATAATTAATCAACTAGTTAATTCCAGCAGATTTGCAGTTTAATTCTGAACCGTATAGAAAGACATCTTGTTGAGACGAAAGCACAAAAAGTTAAAAACTGTTAAAAAATATGAGTTTTTCTGTAGGTATCAGTGAAACATTGCTCTCCACCCTTAGCTGAGGAACTTGACGCCAGCAAAGCTAATAGATTATCACAGTGTTTCTGAATATTTCAAAGCCTTTTGTGTGTCTTGTTTTCCTTACAGTAATTTAATTCTCTTTTTGAATGTGTTTTTTGTTTTCTGGTCGTGTTTGGAGCATTCACGTGTCTTGTCCTTTTTCTCCAAACTGGGAACTGGTTGAGCTGAAAAGTTTACAATTCTTATTCTTCTGTTTGTCTGTCTGTGTGGTTACTGACTCTCATAGTGACAATGCAAATCGTAAACATAAAAAAATAAATAAACAAACAAACAGGCTGGCAAATAGATAAATAAATAAATAAATAAAACAAGTAAATGAGTAAACATAAATAAATAAACACATAAATAAATAAATACGTTATTAAATTAAAAAAAGCAAATAAATAAATAAATAAATAAATAAATAAGTAAAACCGACAGACGGTGAAAAATAACGGGGGAAAAATGCGCCTAAAAACTGGTGAAATTTGAACTTTTCACCATTTAAGCTGCATGTCCACGGTTGTAATTTCACTTTCTGTTTAGAATCGGCATATACTTTTCACCATTTAAGCTGCATGTCCACGGTTGTAATTTCACTTTCTGTTTAGAATCGGCATTCACGAGAGTGTTTCAAACGGTTCTAATACGGTTCTATAGTAGAAAAAAAAAGGTGAAATTAGAATCGTCGGTTCTAAATTTTTTATCGCCAAAATACTTTAGGGTGATTCCTATTTTTGTTCCAACTTCCATTCTGATCCACTCATGAATAATGCGAGCTTTAAAGACAAGCAGGGCGTTTATCGCTTCATTCGAAGCCCATACCGTTTTGTATGATGCCCAGATTCTCACTCATACATTTCTTTCAGTTTTTCTTTTCTTCCTCTGTCTTTCCTCATCGCCAAACAGGTTTGTGACAAGCGTTATACCCAAATTTCTTCATCACTCGAGCCGATTCACCGCCACTCGTCATTTTGTTGAAGTGAGACCATGTCACATTTTTAGAAATGCATTTGTTTATGGTCTTCAGTGAAACAATTCAAGATATCTGAAACGAAATTGGAAAAGCGCATTAAAAATTTTAACTTAGAAGGCGACAGACACGTTGGAATGTAAAATCGAAACAATTTTATGCCCCGTTGAAATGCAAAAGAAATTCGGTAACGGAATTTTAGAATACGTCGACTTTTGAAACAGTGAAGGAAATTTAGAAACGCCATTAGAACCGTGTACACACAGCTTTACCAAGAATTCATTGACAGAGCTCCTTGGACGTGATGATCAAAGTTCATTTTGTGATTATGTATATCATTATATTGAGGAGCTAAATACATAATGTACGGTTTCTGTTGCAGGCGGAGGTGAAGTGTGTGAAGATGGCTTTAGAAAGTGCCTGAGAAGAAAATCTTCATGTGAAGACGGCGTATGTGTTTGCAGAGGCGGCACCGAATGGAGGGGCAACTTTGCATGTTATGAGCCCGGTGAGTTTCTTATTTGTAGACTGATTGATAAATTAACTGACTGGCTAATAAAAATTGTATCAGGGATTCATAGTCAGAATTTTCAAAAGAAATATTATTTAATCTCAGATGATAAATTATAAGTTGCAGATGTGACGCTGTAACTGCATTGAGAAATCGGCAAAAGTGTCATTTTTTCCAGGTGGTAATTCATCTGTCTGAGTTTGTGATCGTTTGGTCAATATCCCGATCGATTAACGGATTGTCTGATTAATTTGTCAATTGCCTGATTGTTCTATTGATTGACTGCATGGCCTAATTAGCAACCAACTGAAGGCAGCTCTTTTGCGGATTGTCTGAGGTGTTTCAATGAATAGCAAAAAAGTGAGAATGCTTGAGTGAATGAGTGGGAGTAATTGAGCGAATGGACGAATAAGTGAGTGAGTGAATGAATGAATGAGTGAGTGAGTGAGTGAGTGAGTGAGTGAGTGAGTGAGTGAGAGATCGAGTAACAACATGATGGATGACTATCTTCTACCCATCCACCCAAGCACCATGGAGCATAGTCTAGTGTGAAAAGAATGTTTGATATAATGGTAAATTTATGATGCAAAATTGTGACAGTGATACTGCGTCTAAAAAAAAAAAAAAGCCAGAGTTTTCCCATAACGATTGAGGTTATAATTCCACAATAAGTGTCGTCAATCAAGGCCTATAGCGATAGCTGAACAGTGAACAAAATTCAGTATTTTCTCCTATTTGCCTTTGTAAAATACGGCACTTTTCGTGACTTCCGCGCCTTTTGCTTCTAGGTGGCAGTGCGAAATCTGTGCACGCCAAAAGCACTAGTTGTCTTATCTTACCAATTCTAGTGTCTTTGGCTGAGCCAAACAGTGAAAACAGAACCTTGTCATTCTAAAGGGATGATTACCCATGCCCAATGCATTCAGTGAAGGAACGCATCCCTTTCCAGATACCTTCCATGCTGAGATCGTCAATGACCCCTCTGTGTTCACCTTTGCCCGCGACTCCTACAAGTTGCCGGTCACCTGTAGATATTTGTTTACTCACTTCAAGACTACCTACACCTCTTGGTCAGACAGCACGTGTGAAGTTGTGGTAGGAAAAGCATCTGTAGAGAATTGTTAATCCTTCTTTCCTTCCATCTTTACTCATCCATGTCTTTCTTTCTTTCCTTTTTTTTTTCTGTAGTGTGCCTGATTCCTTCCTATCCTGATTCCTTCCATCCTTCATTCATTCCTTCCTTCATTCGTTTTTTCCTTTCTTTCTTCCAACTTCATTCGTCTATGTCTTTCACTCCTTTCTTCCTTTCCGCTGTGTGTCCAGTTCCTTCCTTCCTACCTCCCCCCCGTTCTTCCCCCCCCTTTCTTCCACATGCAACGCAAACGTCTATAATCTCTCCTTCCTTCCCTCCTTCCTCATCTGTATCTTTCATCCCCCCTTCCCGCTCCTTACTGTGTCCTGCGTATTCCACCACCCCCTCACCTCCCTCTCTTCCCAGTCTCTTTTCTTACTCCCTCTATTAACTTACTTTCCTCCCACGCATCTTTTGCTCCTTGCAGTTGCTGCTAGGGGACCGTGGTGTTTTCCCTAGTAAACCATTGCTGAAGGGCGAACACAACTCAATGTTTTCTCTATTTGGTTTTGTGATTAGGCCACGGTTCCCTAACAACAATCCATCGGCGGCTTACAAGCCACAATCACAATAGGCCCATTGCGAATGACGTCACAGAGTGTTTTTGTTTTGTTCTTCCGATACCCAAAATGGCGGGCGGATCAGCTGACGAGTGTAACTTCGAGATACGTCCAAGCAGTTAAAATGCCTGTTGGTTGCATCGAAGTTGACTGTTATGACAGGGGTGGAATGGGTGGATCCAAGCTGGTCAGATTCCCTACCATCCGTGTAAACAAGGGAAAGGAAGTGAAAGAATTGACCGAACGTCTCCCATGTGCATGTACACACGTGCCATTGTTTACTGTAGTGAACTAATTTTAGCTCGCCGAAGATTGGTTCGCGACACCTGAAGTGCTCGCAGTGCAAATCAGCTAACGAATCAAAATCAGTGCTATAATCGCCATCGTGATGCGTCGATCCTTACGTCAAAGATGGCCGACATGCGCAATGGGCCTATAACTGGTTCTTCTTTGACTAGTCTGAATCTGAAGCCCCCCCCCCCCCCCCCCCAAAAATATTATCTACAGTTGACGTGCTAAACTAGAGAATGCCACATAAAATTAGCATGAATTTAGATTTTAAGGATGAAATTGGATGCCCGAGATAACTTTAGAGAAGCTGCTTTTTAAAAACAGAAAAAAAAATCTTCGGGCAGCTTCAGGCAATACGTTTAAGTCAAACGACGATTGTAGATTATTTTAAGATAAAAATTTTGGCATTTCATTCTGCATATAAGTTCGAAATTTATAGCTACTTTAAGAATCTCATCTTTCATTTTATTTTTTTTTCCTTCTCCCCAGATCCACGCCTACAACGCCAAACATGCAGGGAAAGTTTTTGTGCATGGCTTTGACTTCTCAATACGAATCGACACGCCTGTGTCTGAACCCCCTGTTGGTGATTTGTCTATAAGAAAATACGGCACGGCGTTTGAAGGGACGTACACGGTACGGTTCGGCAGTTACGAGACTTTTGATGCGATTTCAAAATATGGCGAAAAGAAAAAGAAAAAGTGGCATGTAGGAAAGCCTCTCGTGAGAAATAATACAGAAACGGTACAATAAAACGAAAAGGTAAAGGGGAATTTGGATTGTATGGCTCGTCGGCACGACAGCGGCCACTCTACGCCTTTGCAAAAGGGAAGACGAATCAAGATTTCCATCGACTGATCTCCATCAGGAAAAATAAAATGGAACAGAAGAGAAAAATTGAACCAATAAAAAAAAATAAAAAAAACGAACAATTAAATAAACAATGTTTTGACCCCCCCCCCCCCCCACCAGATTTAAAAAAAAAAAAAGTGATTTGCTTGATCTTTATCAATTAACCAATCGCGTGGTCCTCGAGCTAGGGAAACTAACGGGCTGTATCAGCCTCATCCCATTTTGAATCGCAACCACCTCAGTTTGGCTAGCCCCTACTGCTTTGGCGATAAAAAAAAACAAACCCAAAAAATAAATAAAAGTGCTGGTGAAAGACTATGAGCAGAGGACGAAAGTTGCAGCAGTGTGCACATGTTTCTATTTCCAAGCGATTCGTTAAACATTGTGTTATAAATCGTGATCTTAGTTCTCTCCATTTTCTGAAACACAGGACATCGTTTAGTATGTAGTAGAGGCATAACAAATGCACACTTTGACGCTTGTTTAAATTACGTTCTAGATCTTATCAGGCTGTTTCACAGTTCGGATTTATTCTAACTCCTTATCATAACATTAAGGCCGCAAAAGTTTAATGTCGAATTTCTCAGTTGTGCAAAAAGTGGAGTTGGAACAAACAAAAGCGAAAGTCGCGAAAAGTGGTATTTGCCAGTAGTAAATGGAAGATAATGACTTTACCTTAAAATGCAATTTTGACGATTTCTAATGTTTTGAATTATTGATAAATAAGAAAGTGCACCTGGTGACATATTTCAAAACATAGAACGCTCGGTAGTAGAGAGTTAGCGGAGAACGAAAAAGGATTAATAAAAGAGGGTTACTGAAAGATTTAATGAAAAAAATGGAGGGTTAATGAAAGAGTTAATGAAAAAAATGGAGGGTTAATGAAAGAGAATTAATGAAAAAATGGAGGGTTAATGAAAGAGAATTAATGAAAAAATGGAGGGTTAATGAAATAGAGGATTAGTGAAAATGAAATTGGGTTGATGAAGAAAAAACAACAACAATACAAAAACATCGAGTTATATTCTAATCACATGACTGGTATTCTGGACAGAAAACATGGATTGGTATTCTAATCACATGATTGCCATTCTGGACAGTTCAATGAGTTTGGCGCCTACGCGTTCACAGCCAACGGTCCCTGGCCAGAGGATGACCCAGCGGCGTATATTCAGATGCCCGGGGCAGTGGTGCGGTGTAGGCATGATCCTTATAACAACAACGCCTTGATTGAGGTATGAATAGATTAAACACATACACATAGAATGGCAGAATGAGAGAGAGAGAGAGAGAGAGAGACAGAGAGAGAGAGAGAGAGAGAGAGAGAGAGAAAGTGAGAGAGAGAGGGGCAGAGTGAGAGATAGAGAGAGAGAGAGAGATGTAGAGTGAAAAGAAAGGGAAAGTGAGATAGATAGATAGATAGATAGATAGATAGATAGATAGATAGACAGATAGATAGATAGATAGATAGATAGATAGATAGATAGACAGATAGACAGACAGATAAAAACAAATAGATAGGTAGATAGATAGATAGACAGATAGATAGACAAACCGATAAAAACAGATAGATAGATAGATAGATAGAAAGATAGATAGAGAGAGAGATAGATAGATAGATAGATAGATAGATAGATAGATAGATAGATAGAAAGATAGATAGATAGATAGATAGATAGATAGATAGATAGATAGATAGATAGATAGATAGATAGATAGTAGAAAGAGACGGAGGGAGAGAGAGATAGAGAGAGAGAGAGAGAGAGAGAGAGAGAGAGAAAGAGAGAGAGAGAGAGAGACAGAGTATTATGTTTGTGACGACATAATCAGATAGTTCATGCATTCATTCATACCAACTGCCATTAAGTTAAGCTTAAAACACCAAGGCCGTCGTAGGCATTCACCATTGTAGTGACCGTGCGCTCAAACAAGAGGGAGAGAGGTGAAGCCAAGGGTAGGAGATGCACGTATGAGGAAAAAAAATGGTGTGTGTGTGTGTGTGGAGGGAGGGGGGGGGGTGCGGTGGATGTCAGAAATCGTCCAAGTCGATCGTACGTACCCCAGCCAGCAACTGTACTGAAGTCCGACGCGTAGGATTGGCATCAAGTTTGCACATAGAAATGACATCATTCCCCGTATATCTGCTAGTTACGATATTGTGTCGACGTCGGTTCGACGTAGGGAATCCGATATACGGTAATCCTACCAAACCCTCTGAAATACTCAACAAATCTACGTCGGACTGACGTAGGGATACTGGCTGGGACATTATGAATGGTACTTATGGTCAGTTCACATAAAGACATGAATACCGTTGCCATAACCACCTGTTTAGACCCGGAACGCACAACCAGATTTTGATTGGCCAACCAAGTGAATGGTGACGTCACAACATTGACTTTCACCAGAAAGTATAGATGTATAGAGAGATCTCACTTCCACCAAATCACGAAACTAGGTCGCTGCGGTAAACAAGAAATTGAAGAATTGAAAGATTCAAAGATATTGTACATACCTGTTTACTGTGGTTTGTTCATATTTTTGGGCTGATTGAAACTATTTACAACCGTTTGTAAGCTCCTACGCCCCGTGGAAATGTACAAACGGATATTGTTTACCGCAGCGACCTACTTTCCGCTCCATACTAACAGTGGTTTCGCAGAGCCTCCCGTGTCTCGCAGTGCAAATCGACCAATAGTGAAACCTCTCTATACATACATACACTCTGCTTTCACGGGGGTCCAGCTAATTGGCTGGCGGGCGAGGTCTTGTGAAAACCTTATGTCGTGACGTCACTATTGAACTAGTTGGCCGATTATTTCCTGCCTAGTGCACACCTCGGCTTACGTGACACGAAGTACCGAGATCCCGAGCAGCTCTATGGGTAGAATGCGCATGAGGTCACAGAGTTTTTGTTTTGTACTTCCGCCAAACAAGATGGCCGGTGGATCAGCTGATGAGTGTAACTTCGAGATGTGTTTAAGCAGTTAAAATGCCTGCTGGTTACATTGCAGTTAACTGTTGTGACAGGGGTGGAAAGGATGTATCCAAACTGGTCCGATTCCCTACCATCCGTGTAAACAAGAGAAAGGAAGTGAAAGAATTGACTGAACGTCTCCCATGTGGTATACACACGTGTCGTTGTTTACAGTAGTGAACTCGCCGCCGATTGGTTCGCGACGCCTTAAGTGGGTCCGGACAGACAAGATGGTGGATATGCGCATTCTACCTATTCTGATGTATTCCAGGCCAGAAGCTGTGGTTTCCGTGTGGAATTTCGACCGTTTGACTCCAGCTATGGTAAAGATCAAATCCACGTTCCAGGCCTCAGTGTGGGCGTTAACGCTGAACATAGTAAGTTATAAAAAGCACAGAAAAACTGTGGGGTCGCAGCAGGGCTATAAGCAATGTCAAAATTGGGCAAACAGAAAAAGTTATACATGTATGTAGCAAAGGCTTTTGTGCTGCTAACCAAGCAAGACCTCTCAGTTAAGTACACATATTCTGTTTCAATTCTATATAATTATATTTCCAATTGAAATCTTTTATTGTTCAATTGTTTTCTCTGTTCCATTTTTTGTTTTTGTTTTTTTTTTGATAAAGGCGATAGCCGAAATATCGAACATTTTCTGTCTTCTCTTTTAGTTTGCATTGCATCGTTTGGGTATTATTTCTTACGCGGGACTTTGCTACATACAACTTTTTCTTTCTGCCATATTTTGACATAGTAAGTTGTCGATGTTGTTGTTATTGTCAACCTCATTTTCGCCACTCTCGACACCACTGTAAAATTTAATGTTCGTTTCCCTGGGTGGACATTGATTAAAAATCGAAATTATCGTCCATCACAACCACACTAACAAGAACAACAACAACGATTGAGTTTTTAAAAAGTAATAACCCCGTGCTGTGACCCAGAGGTTAGACCACTTGGCTCTGCTGTGAGTGAGCTCAGCTTCGAGTGCCTTTCAGGGCTCAGTTTGAGCTTAACGTCTCATATAACGGCCCCTTTGCATTTTTCCACGTTTTTTTTTCATTATCTTAATTTGGGTCAGTTTTCAGCTTTCAGATTCTTATAATTAAAATCAAATAAAAATGAACCTAAAATGTAACGGGGAAAAAGGCCTGTATTGCAAAGTATGTTTGTCTGTAATATGAATTTTGTAAATATGATAAAAGTCTATTAAATCAACTTGTAGGTTTCGGCCTTACTCAGATAGGACAAGACGCGCTGCGGGTCCACGTCAGAGAATAATTCTTTCATGGAACCCCCCCTCCCCCCCCCCCCTTTTCAGTCGGGGCGGGTCTCACCTAATTAATTTCTGTCTGTGTTTTCACGGCATCACTCTCTGGGCAACCCCACAGACACCCAGGCCTCCTCTCTAACAACTATAATTAAAATGTAGCTGTGATTTTTCTTTTATTCTCAGTGATATTTCTATGTTTCTAAGTTTCTAAGTAAAAATGGGGAACCCTAAATATCATAAAAACCTGACCTGCTAGCTCATATCTGACTTCAGATCTGAAATCAGCGACCCAAAATTACTTAAAAACGCATCACGTTTTCCAGGTGGCAGACAAAAAGTTGAATTTTTTTTGACCAGTGTAATTATAGACTCGCTGGATTGAATAAGGAATAAAAAAAAAAAAAAAATAAGTAGAAGACAAACAGCAAAAAAACAAGCAACAAAAATTATGGTTCAGTTATTTTTGCCCTCCTCAATATGCCTGAACAGGACACTATGTGAATGTGCATGAGAAAACCCACAACATATCGAAAGAGCTGATTTTGAGAAAAACGGCTTTGAAGTGAAAATATGGGTCCGACACAAAATTCCAACTTGGCTGTTGTTTAGGGGACCGTGGCATGTTACAGGGTAAACTGTAGATGAGCAATGAACACTACTCAGTATGATCTCTATAACGGCTTAGCTATTAGACTACGGTCTCCTAACAGCAATCACTCCAATATTACTTGGGTCAATTAGCTATTGCCACTTATAGGATTAAATGCCGTTTTCTCAAAATCTTGTTTTAGGGGGGGTCACTGACTTCAATTTATCAGAAATGTCTTGTCTTTTATTATGTGTACAGAACTCAAAATGTCATGTTTGCGACTTATTGTGGGTTTTCTCATGCACACTCACATATAGCCATATATTACTAAGGTCCCATGTCATGTTTACTTCATGTAATAAACCTCTTAATGAGTTAAAATACCGGTATGTTTATGTAATACTTTGTCTGGTACGTTTATCATGTATGTGCTATGAAACGCTCTATGAAAGCGAATTTCACATCATCATCATTTAAGTGCCCTGCCGGCAGGCGTTGGCGATCATGACCCTCCATCTCTCACGATCTTCCGTAGCCCTGATGACGTCGTTGGTGGTGGTGCATTCCCAGCCAGGCCTTTAGGTCGTCCTGCATCTTTATGTGTTGTCGTCCCCGAAGGCTGTTGACCCATGGCCCTCGTGATAACGAAGGCCACGGTTGACCCCCGATAATAAAGTGCTCTTATCTTATCTTATCTATCTTATTTCCTGGTAAGGTCTTGATTAACACACACGTCCCTTAACTCTTGCAGATCCCATCTGGCTATCCCTAGACAAGGTTATGGCCCTTGTACCGAGCGGCTTGCCTACCGTCGACAGTATCGCAGCTTCTGTGGGTCTCAGCCGTATGCACGCCATGATGCTTCGCCTGTTCCAGTCCGGGACAGTACAAAACCAGTGAATATTTAGTCAATTTTACTTCACTCTGTGTCTCTGTCTGTTCCTGCTTGTGTAGATTGTTTCTACCAATGATATTGGCAGTTGTCCAGTTTACTGGTTAGAGGCAGGGCGACAGACAGACATATGAATACGTAAAGGTAAATAGACGGGCAGGGAGACAGATAGATAGGGAGATAGGTAGATAGATGGATAGATAGATAGATAGATAGATAGATAGATAGATAGATAGATAGATAGATAGATAGATAGATAGATAGATAGATAGATGGATGGATGGATGGATAGATGGATGGATAGATAGGTAGATAGATAGATAGATAGATAGATAGATAGATAGATAGATAGATAGATAGATAGATAGATAGATCATAGATAGATATAGTTAGATAGATAGATAGATAGATAGATAGATAGATAGATAAATAGATAGATAGACAGATAGATATGTTGGATGAACTACGAGTGGCTAATGTGGTTACTGCGTGGGTTCAATAGTAACTCCCTTAAGGATACACAGGATTAACAAACACAGGGTTCTGCTGGCAATCTTATTTATTCAAAAAGCCTAACAAAGATATCACTACCAAACAAAAAGGCATAGGAGAACCCTACCAAGCAAAAAAAGCCCGACCAGCCATAAGCTGGAACAAGAGAAAAAGACAAAAATATGATTAGGATATAATGACAACATTAATCAGGCCATCAATGGTGGACATACATAGTAATAGTATTAAGTATTAAATCAAACAACAACAACATAATATAGAATTTAAGCAATAACCAACTGCATATGTATGCATGGAATAAAATAGCGCTAAGGTTAATGAATAACAACTACAAGTGGCTATATCATATACACAAGGAGTTTCCTAGTACACTGGCAACATAAACTAATGTACTAATCAAAGTATGAAGGACATAACAAATGAAGGGGCAAGAACACAATAGTTTCGCTCCACTGAGCCGGTGTACAGCACATCCAGAGTGGCCATTCCATTTAATAACGCAGTGGCCAACATGGCCCACTGACCGTCCATAACGCAGACGCTGCATCCCAATGCAGGCCATCCTCATGATTTGAGGTCTTTATTTTAGGAGGTTCGCTGCCCTTGGCATTTACACCTCACTTTAATTGTTTTATTATTTCTTGTTCTGGCGGGGGGGGGGGGGGGGGGGAATGATATGGATACATTTTAATCTATTAATTTCAATTTTGCCCGGGCAGCGGCCTTTCGGCCTGCTCTTTACGATTTCCAACTGCCAAGGTATCTTTAACGTGCGCAACGTGCACACGGGCCCTCCGAATTTTTTCGTCCTTATCCGAGAAGACTAGGTACTCGATCCTACCCCCCAATAGGACCAGGGACTTGAAAATATGAGAAAAATCCAATTTCCAAGAACTACTCGATCCTACCCCCCAACAGGACCAGGGACTTGAAAATACGAGAAAAATCCACTTTCCAACATGCCTGCACTGCCCGGGTTTAGAACCCGGGACCCTTGGCATGAGAGGCGAGCACCTTGCCTCTAGACCACCTTGTCCTCATAGGCCCACTCCCATTATTAGTACTAACCCGCCCCAGGGCTATTGTATTGGTTACTTCCCTTCCCAATCGATACTGAAGGGTCATGCCCTTTGACCTTAGCCGCGGAGCTATGCCGCCAGGCTAACATGTGTATGACACACCACTAGATACATAAAGTAATGTGTACATTCCTTAAAATGAAACTGTCCTTCACACACCTACGAAACTCATAGAAGCATAATACATCTGGATAACTATAATACATGCACATGATATATAATATATATGTCGGCGAGACTCATTGCAACATGTGTAGACTCACTGAAACATTGTTCATCCACCGCCGCACATAGAACAAACCTGGGGCTCACCCATGTGAGGCCCAACTAATATTATACATCTCCAATACATGTAATTAATTACACATCTTAAACACTAAACACGCAATCACAATCACACTGCTCTCTATAGCATAGTGGTACTGGCAAGGTACACAAATACCCGTAATACAATCAAGTGTATAGTGCCGCTCGCTGTAACATAAGCCATCCACATTAACATGTCAGGAAATCCTCACTGCCTACCACAACAAGGCAATGCTACACATACACTATATATATACACTATATATATGCACACAAGCAAATCGTGATAGCTTGGTTAGCGAGCCATCATTATCATCTAGCACCGCAAACGTTAACTTTGACAATAAAGTCACAATATCAAGACACTGCACTGCACCGCGCATCTTACACGTCTAATGACAATTACCGTTGAGCCGGACTCATAATAGTCTCTGTAGATCAGCATTCTCTAAGCGGCATCCCCGAAAGGGGGTGGGGGGGGGGGTGCGCAAATTAAAATCACTTCTAATATAATAGTCTCCAACTTACCCAAAGTCTCTCTGCTACTGGCGCAACTGGACAAGGCCATGTTTTGGGCGAGGCGCGCCACGGCAGGCCGCCGCCGGTCTATTGTACTGCAAGGTCCACTTGTGCTTCCTATTGTTGCGGCGTCTTTGATGGAGTCTACTGACCACTCGAACTGGCATCATCTTTATGAGCCAGCGCGGACGTCCGAGAGGGCTATTGCGTAGTCCAGTGTTGGACAAGTGAAAGGCTCGGACATGGAGTCCAGCCCGACAATAAAACTGGTTAGGGTCCTAACACAATCGAATCCACAGAGCGGTTAAAAGGGTGCGCACAAAAGTCAATTGGATATCCCAGTAAACTGCAGAAATTACTCTATGGTCCCCTCCAGTTATAATTGAATAAATTTGACCCAGGTTGGAATTATCGGGGATAACATGCGTCTAACTCATAGTTTACTTTAAATCCGAGGCCCTCTTATTAATTATTTCAATAGGATATATGTGCATCAAAGTACAACAAAATTGGTACCATTATAAAGTAGAAACTTGCTGCTAAAATTCTAACTGACTACTTATACCAGAAACCCGGTAATAGTTTTAATATAAATTTTCAAAGTGTCAGGACTAACAACATTTGCCAGATTTGTGCGGGATACTTCAGTCCATTAATATGACGTATCTCCGTTGATAACAAACGTTATCATAAATACCTATATTGTACGGATAGGGTATTGCCTACTCTCAACAATGAATTCGGGTTCCCGTCTTTCTGTCGGTGGATAACAACCAGTGAGCGAGTTGTAAGAAACTTAAAGCCATGATATAAGAGCTGGAAGCCCGGTGGTCAACATTTCCAACTGACCAATCAAAATGCGCGCTTTTCACCGTGATGTTAATAACGGGTCCCGCGCTAGTATCACAAGGGAAATAATCCAATTAATGGTACTCGGCCAAGTGTCCATAAACTACTATGAGTGGCCGTCCCTCACTCACGCACTAGAGTTACCATGAAAGCACATTAAAAATAGAAAGTCGTTCATCCTCTCACAGACAGATCATAGATAGATAGATAGATAGATAGATAGATAGATAGATAGATAGATAGATAGATAGATAGATAGATAGATAGATAGATAGATAGATAGATAGATCATAGATAGATAATGCCCGTCTATTATGGATAATGTAAGTACTAAAAAAGTAACCTCTGACCTCAATAAACCCCTAAACTATCGTGTCTAATCCAGAAAGGCAGATTACAAAAACAGAAAGAAACCGCCCTCATTATGACCTGTAACTTGATCAGTTCAGTATCGGAATTCCCCTTTGTCAAAGGCGTGATTAAGATTGACACAGGGCCCAGAACAACAAAAACAACAACGCATTCCTTGAAGACGTTTTTAAAATTGTGGCATATTTTTGGCAATATGTAAACGAACCCCCCCCCCCCCCCCCATTCCCTAATTTTTTTCTCAGAAAAGTAAATGTTACTTTTAAATAACATCAGACAGCGAAGTATGAAGACAAAAAGCAGTGCATTGCAGCGGCAATTATAATTATGTCCTAGCTAAAGTGCCCTCCATTGAACGGTGGTCTCACATGACAATGACATCTATTTTACTTCACGAAACACGTCTCTTTTTTTGTCTTGTGTGTAGGCTCAAACGTAGAATGATAAATCACATTGAAAATTGAATTTTGTCCCTGAATGGATGTGTGTACATACCTTAAAGTTAAAGTCAAAGCTTGAGGCAGTATAACATGTACTACTAAGCTTCATGCTTTTTGGTCACTTCGTCACAGAGTTTTAGGTGCTGACATATATTATATCCAAGCACTAGCTCCATATGATACATGATAGTATGACATGCAAAATTTGAGAAATTGGTCATACATTATGTATATTCTTCCTCATCTTAGTTATAATGCCTTTGTTCCAAGAATCTTTATCTGAACTGTTCATAATTTATTTTCCCCACGAGACCCGACGCTGCGGCGCAGTGCAACGCCATCCCAGATGTGCTACCATCCTGCACCAACGTTGCTAACAGACGCAACGCCTTCCGGAAGTGTACACCGATATTGACCACTGAAATATTTGTCAACTGTTATGACAAGTCTTCGAACGGCAACGGAGTTCTGGGCTTATTCAAAGAGTGAGTTCTGTGCACATTTAATCTGATATTTTAACACAGTGGTTCTCAAACCTTTTTAGGCAATCGCCCAACCACCCCTTTAGGGGTCAAATCTTCTGCAACCCCCTTCCCCCCTCCGAATCCTAGCACAACGGGCATCCCCATAAGTGTTCCTCTCCCTGCTCCAAGATCCATTCGAAGGTTTTCATGCTAAATAAATAAATGTAATGATCCCAGTGGCCAGCCGGTTCCATCTTTGTCGCACATCATTCCCTTACCCAGAAGGGATTTGATGATCCGCTTTTGTCACAGTCAAGTCCTATTTCTGTCATCTGTATCAGGGACCGTAATCCTTTCCACCCACCTTCATAGTACGTACATATGTACACCGTATCTTGTAGGGCCTACCACTTTGTGTACATATTTATAATCCCCCTTAACTTCCATCTTGGCACTCTAGCAACATTGTTGAGATACGCAGACCATGAAGCACACGCCGTTAGAAGTTAATGTAGTTACGTTGCTGTGAATTGTTGATCTACGCCCCTCCATTTCTCACCTTGCACAGCCCCCCTCTGACTCCCCACCCCCGTGCCTTTTCGATCAACAAACTTTCCTTCATAGAAGAGGCAGATCACGGTACGGACAAACAATACGTTTATACGTGTATTCTTTGTAGCAATCCAGAACTGCATTGCTTTACTTTTATAGACTTGAAACCTTCTAAAATTGGTTACTGATTCTTTGATTTTGACATCACCAGATGTCTGGAGGCACTTTGCACGAGCTTAAAGAGCCAGTGTCAGCAGGTTCAATCAGAAATCTCCACGTGTTCCCACAAGACCATTCCTGAGCTGGATCCAGTCACAGAACCCTCCATGTGTCAGTTTTGATTGACAGCCTCACTTTGTTAACTGTGCGAAGTCTGGCAAACACGCAGAGAAATGTGCAGCGTACATGCTTGGATTTTCTTTGTGCTAACTCAGTGCAAACACGTAATTAATGTCGAGGAATGAATATGTCTGCAGTGTGTATGCCGGGCCAATGGTTTAGATGTGAAGACTTGACTAGAATACTTTTCAAACGAAAACTGTTGGTGGTGTTTAGAAAAGACAAAACTATGAAGTGTTAGACAAAAATTTTCTTCCAGTGGTTAACATAGGATTCTGATCTCCACTGCTCCACACTGAGTCAAGACGAAAGAAGAGTAAAATTTGCTTTGAATATTATCTTTGTTGTCGTTTTTATTGTTTTTGTTTCGTTTGTTAAATGAAAGAACTGCCAAATCCGCCAAATATACACTGTATAATGTTATCTACCACCAACATTAATCTCTTAATTTCTCTGTCATTATCTTAATCTTCAGTGTCACCAGTGCATTTGTAGAAGGTCCAAGTTGAGCTCAATGAACCACGAAATTTAAGGTTCAATTCGTCACCTTTTGGTATTTATTTATTGATTTATCTATTAATATATTATATTTATTTATTTTTTATTTATTGTATGATATTGTGGCTCACAGTTGACGCATATATATCTCTGTGTATGTGTGTGTACGCATGTGTAGATTTCTCACTACAATGTTCACGCAGATAGACAAACACACACATATTATACATACAGCCACGACCCCCCAACAAAACAAAGCATATGCCAAACTTAGAACGATGTACAACTTTATTCTCAAGCAAAATGTATAACAAACAAGCACTCGTCTTAAAGTCAAAAACGTTTATTCAGCCTTTGCGAAGGTCTACAGTAGTTGCGTATTGCAGGTACAGAAACCAGAACAGTAAGCTATGCTTCATGCTTTCATATGATTGGCTGTTACCATGAATGACATCACACATCACCATAGCAATGGCCCACCACGATAGAGGTTCCGTACAAAGATGGCGCGTCACCGTCATTTGCATAATAATGACGTCAACCAAGTCTGCGTCCAGTCAGTGTATCAAAGTGAAGGGACCATTATATATCTGTGTTTACGTCATGATCTTTGTACCGTAAACCAGATATTTTCTTGATGTTATTTAATATTATTCTTGATGTTACTATTTATAATATATTCACTGCGGGACCAGACATATTGATTGCTATATATTATTATTTGTCGATGGAGTGACGCGATACGATGGTGTAAAGACTTTGAGACACTTCGACTGGGCAACACACAAGCATTGACTCATCGCACTATACAAAATGACACACGACTTTCGGACCACATTCGCACGTGCATAGAAAATTTTAATAATAGTAATAAAAAAAAAAGATGAAATTTCGTATAAAAAATTTACAAACGAAATTTTTGTATGAATTTTCATTTCATTGAATTACTCGCTCGATGAGCAAGCCTAAATAAATGTGGGAGAAAAATAAAATGTTATTTTTGACGTAACATTTCTTTTTTTCCTGAGGGATGTAACGGCTGTAGACTTCGTTAGCTTGGCCTCCTTTTCTGATGGTTTACAGTATTCGATAATGATGTCAGTTGTCGACTTTATTTCGTGGAAAATCGAACTGTAAGAAGGCGTATGTTGCTTCTGCCAAAAAATGCGAAAGAAATGCTTGAGTATTGAACTTTTCAAATTCAAACAGAGTTGTCTGTTATTTCAAAAGCGAGTACACAAACATTCTCACGATTTTGTACAGGTGTACAGCGTTATCTGTTAGAAAGGCGTAACACCATTTTTAAACAAATATATTTTATCTTTCATTTTATATCTTTACACGATCAAGAATTTCCAGTCGACATTTTCGAAAACATTATAATCAAAATGAGATAAAGTTGGAAACTGTCATTGTCAACCATGGTATAAAATTGTCCTAAATACCACCGGTTGATCGTGTAAAGTTTTTCCGAAGTTTGATGGTGCTGATTTTGGTGGTGGTGGTACAGTTGTTGCGTTTTGGGAACGAGTACTTTAGAAGCACTTGCGGTGGACAATGGATGGGCCAGACTCATCGTACTCCTGCTTGGAGATCCACATCTGTTGGAAGGTAGAGAGGGAAGCCAAGATGGAGCCACCGATCCATACGGAGTATTTACGCTCGGGTGGAGCAATGATCTTGATCTTCATTGTGCTGGGGGCCAGGGCAGTGATTTCCTTCTGCATACGGTCAGCAATACCAGGGAACATGGTGGTACCACCGGACAAGACGGTGTTGGCGTACAGATCCTTACGGATGTCGACGTCGCACTTCATGATGGAGTTGTAGGTGGTCTCATGGATACCAGCAGACTCCATACCCAAGAAGGATGGCTGGAAAAGTGACTCGGGGCACCTGAAACGCTCGTTTCCGATGGTGATGACCTGACCGTCGGGCAACTCGTAGCTCTTCTCGAGGGAGGATGAGGAGGCGGCAGTGGCCATCTCCTGCTCGAAGTCCAGGGCGACGTAGCAGAGCTTCTCCTTGATGTCACGGACAATCTCTCTCTCGGCCGTGGTGGTGAATGAGTAACCTCTCTCGGTCAGGATCTTCATCAGGTAATCTGTGAGATCACGTCCGGCCAAGTCCAGACGGAGGATGGCGTGGGGCAGAGCGTAACCCTCGTAGATGGGGACAGTGTGGGTCACACCGTCACCGGAGTCCAGCACGATACCTGTGGTACGACCGGAAGCGTACAGGGACAGCACGGCCTGGATGGCGACGTACATGGCGGGGGCGTTGAAGGTCTCGAACATGATCTGGGTCATCTTTTCTCTGGAGAAGGAGAAAAACAGGACAAACGGTATTAGTAATGAACAGCAAAAACACCAACACATACAGTTGGGTATATGTGATACTTCCACATTCTTTACGGTTTCGGGCTTCCTCCAAACTGAAGAGCATGAACTGTTACGCATATCACGCAATTTCGAATATTAGTTATGAACAGATATGCACATTACGAATGATAACTACGAATAGAGAGGCAAATCAAAAATAAAAATGCCTACGAGCAGATACGCATATATTACAAATAAAATCACGAATAGAAACGCATATTACCAATAAATACCTATCTAATTGATGTTACATTCGGCCTTTAAGGTCTGGAAAACCCCTTGAACCTTCCTCTTTACCAAATTTCGTAATATAAACAAAAGTACTACACTGTGTCATTCTTTTACAATCTTCAGTGAGTCTTTCAATATCTTGCCAATCAAACAAGTACTACACGAATTTGACATGGAATGCAGCGTTTTGACACGCGCAGAACATCGAAGAAATACGATTTTGCCAGAATACGCCTGACAACATGATACCCGTAACAACATGGTTACTATTTTAAGGAAAGATGCTAGGTAAACGGTCGCAAATTAGAGAGAAATGGATTGACGTGAATCAAGGTACAGTTTACGATGCTGATGTTACAAGAACTGACAATGCGATGAACAACTCTTCCCGTCTTTCTGTCTTTGCATTTTGCAAGATAAATGTCCAATTATCCCATCCCACCAGTAACGTGAAGTAATACAGCTTAAAATTATTTCTTTCCTCCCACGAGTATAGAATGTAATATTGCTACCCATCCGTACATCTACAGCATTTTGGGCTCAGAGCCTTAGATTATTTGAGAGCTATACAAGCAAATTATTACATCTATACTACATGTATATATATTTGTGGACTTGAGATTTTTCGTTGCAAAAGGCTTCTGAACCACTCAACACTCAGACTTCAAATTTTATATGGTGCATCAGAATGGATGTAAGGGTGCACAGTTTTTAATAGAAGTCTCAAATCGGTGTAGTTTTTTTTATCGGAAATTTATTGTTTCGCCATCATTTAGATCTATTTCAAGTCATGGTTCGCCATTTTAAGGTTTCGTTATCACTTCCTGCGATGTGTTCACTATTAATCACACTAACCTGTGCGCAAATCATGCTGTTGTACGGGATGCGCAGTGTGTCAACTCACAAAGGCAGAGCAGTAAGACTTATTAAAAAAAATAAAAATAAAAATAATAAACACATAGGAACAGGCCAGATGAAGCAGATCCATAATAACCACCCAGAACTGAAACCAATATATATGCAAACCGATTTATCCCGGGCAGGGCCGGGGACCTCAGCTCAGCTAGTTGCATATAATTACATTAACATAAATAATGATGACAGTGAAGTTTAAAACTGAGCTAATCTGGACGCAGCCAGCGCTCAAGAGTCCGTAGGCGCACCTGTTGGCTTTGGGGTTAAGGGGGGCCTCTGTGAGCAGGACTGGGTGCTCCTCGGGAGCCACTCTCAACTCGTTGTAGAAGGTGTGATGCCAGATCTTCTCCATGTCGTCCCAGTTGGTGACGATACCGTGCTCAATGGGGTATTTCAGGGTGAGGATACCTCTTTTGGACTGGGCCTCATCACCGACGTAGCTGTCTTTCTGGCCCATACCAACCATGACACCCTGGGGAAGACAGAAGTAAACATACACAACGGTGAGATTTTTTTTGTGAGGTTTAGAGAGACATTACAGATGGCATCAGGACTGCCGTGACGTCACGACTGATGACGTAAACGTCACGTTGACGATAACACGTGCGCAACAACAACAACAACAACAACAACAACACACACATGCACGTGTTTTCTTTGATCACGAAATATAAACTGCGAAATTTTCAGAGAAAGAGAACTACATGAAAACGCCGGATTAAACTTTTGGGGCGAAAGGAAAATGTAGCGCATGTAGAATGGTAAAAAAAAAATAAAATTAGACAACATTTTTAAGAAGAAAATGCAAAGGAAATGTGAAAAATTAGCAATTTTCCAGTTTCAGGAGAGAAATATTTTTGGTTGTAGTATTTGGTTAGAATATTTTGTTTGTGATTAATTTTTCCTGAAGATGAGGTGTATGTCACGGAGGGGGGGGGGGGGGGGAGGGGAGGCAAACTGCTTAGCTAACAAACCTCTGATTTTATATCAAGTTAATTTCTGCTTGACATTTATTTCTATGACTGACCTATTTCATTTCCTCTTTGCAACTGTAAAAACCATGTTCAGAATCCCATTTTTTGTTGTATATCGTCCCGCATAAGGAATTTGTTTCTAAAATCTCTTGTTTCGTGCCTGCCTGCCTGGACGAACACGTCCCTGAACATTTCAACTGGCACTAACTTAAGAGTTGAATGTCTTCTTTGCTATTTCCTGGCATCAGACTCCTGAGATCGCGGCTGATCAAAGTAGAGAGTGAGAGAAAAAAAAAAAATGTTCTGGTTCTATGAAAAGTTACTTTACAAGACGAGTGGCGCCAACCGCAAAAGTTCCTGCGGCGTTCCAGAAAGTTCTATTTGTTTATCTTGGTCGGCGCCGGTGTAGGAAACCGGAAGGGCAGATCCCACGAGAACAAATCGAGGACAGGAGGTGGGGGAGGGGGGAAATGAATATGAAAGGGGTGGTGGAGAAATCCAGCTTGGGCGAGTAATAATCGCTGACAGCCCATGTTTTCTTCACGTGAATTCAAATTTTGCCGACCTAAAGTTTTTCTGCCTTCATTACATCGTATCGACATACCCCTATGATTGGGGTGGGGGAGAGGGGGTGTTGTGATAGGGCAGGGTGGGGGCCAGTGGAAGGAGGGGAAATCTGCTCTAAGTGCCATGAAGTGGAGGGAAGAAAGAAAATTCCCCAAGTCTTTCAACAAAGAAGTACTCATTGCCAAACGCCAGGGGTTCACTAGTTTAACCAAGATGCACGTGAATGGAATCCCGTGCGCACACACGTGATGACATCACCTATTCATCACACAAGGGCTACCCCCTCATTCCTTGGCAGGTCCGGTAACTCTCCTTTCCATATAAGTCCAGGGGAAGGAGGCGCTGGCTGCGCGAGGGGCTCGCGGCGCCGCGTGAGTGACGTCACCCGCGCGCAGTTTGCCGGTAAAACTGCATGGACGTATGGAGGCCGCCATCTTGGACATTTTTGCCTTGGGTTTTGGCCAAATTGCATGTTATATTGGTATAGTCTACGTTTTTCCTGCCTAGCAACTTTTCATGTGCACCTTTTTTACCTGCTATTTTTGCAATTCGCAAACTCAGCAAGTCAGTTTTCTACGATCATCAAGAATTGTGATCAAAGGTACAGGTTTACTGAAACAATTTGAGGGCAAATTTTCCCGAGTTAAAACTAGATCTAAATTTACAACTTATAAAAATTTGATGCCAGACGTTAGCAAAGAAGACAAAAAGGAAATGGCTTTAATATATTAAACATCTTCATCATTATTGGGTTTAATAATACGATTTTTGAAGCAGTTCCCAAAATCGTTTTGACATGAGGATTTGAAACATGCCCCTGAAGACGGTTAATTCTAAAATCGGTGACACGGTTCTTTCCCTGTTCTCTTTCAGTCAATGACAACAGGTACTGTACAAGTTAAGAACAGTTATTCGTTAGACAATAATTATATACATGTAAGATGTATAGTTGCTCAAGAGATATTCAAGACTTATTCATTCAGAGGTATTAATGTGAAACTAAACTGAATCCGACCATTACTGTCCAATAGTTTTACTTTGTTTCAGTAGATATTTTTTTCAACTCTTGAGGTCTCTAAAGTGTTCTCAATTGTAGAAGTAGATTCATTCGTCTAAATATATGCATTTGCAATGTAAAAATTGGGGGACGTTATGATGCCATTGGATAAGAGTCAGTGAACAAGACAGAGGGACAATTCCATAAACATAGGAAACATTGCTAGATCTAGTGACCACCACTGTGAGACATGCAGATGTAATTAGATCTAGTACACATTTGTAATTTAAAAGGTTCATAGTGTCAATTCCAAAGTTAACATTGAAAATTGACGAAGATATTAGATCTAGATCTAGATCTACATTTGGAGATCTGAGAGTCTCACAGTGTTGGTTTCAAAACTGTCATAATGTAAGACAGGATACAGAATTTGTAATGCTAGGCAAAAATCATCCCTTTAAGACAATGTAAGGCACAGGTCCAAGACACTTGCATTGTAAGTTGACTTGGATATAATGATATTATTAATGCATAGATATTGTAATTTGAAAGTCTCACAATGTCCCAGTTTCAATTAACATAGTGTATGTTCATATTGATACACATTTGCCATGTTCAAGAGGCTCAATGGCTTAGCCCCAAATGCATGATTGCAAGACAGGGCATGTTATGGGCATTAGATCTAGATCTATAGATTTGATCTTAAAAAATTTCACAATGTCAATTTCAAAATCTATTGTTTCCTTACCTGATGACGGGGTCTTCCGACGATGGAGGGGAAGACAGCCCTGGGGGCATCATCTCCGGCAAATCCGGCTTTGCACATACCGGAGCCATTGTCAACAACAAGAGCAGCAACCTCGTCGTCACACATTGTGATTGGTTTTGTTCTTAGTTAGTTGAAACTTTGAAATTCAAATGGTGGTATGGGCACCTTCGTTTACTTGCACGAAGAGTCTGGTGAATGAGAACTGTGTTCGCGTGGTTTTATACTCGCGAGCGCGGCGTCAGGCGTTTTTCCAAGAATTCTGGGGGAAGTTGCCCCCTGACGTCCTTATTTGGCAGGGTGCTTTGTAGCGTTACTGTCGAGACGTTGTTGGGGTGAAGTGCAGGGGAGATGAAGGCAGAAGGGGAGGAGTTTTGAGAACGAAACGGAAGGAGGGAATGGACGAAGAGAGGGGGTGTGAGTGTGAGTGTGAGATTTTGGTTGAAGATGGAACTGTAGACGCCGTGTCTGGACCGTGGGGTTTTTGAATTTGGATCAAGAGGGAGGGGGGGGGTGGGCTGTTAGCAACATGGCTGAGTGAGTATACGCCGGCTGAGGGCGGAGTGGGGCTGTAGAATGCGCCTTTTCGTTTGCTTAACTAGGCAAAAGCGAGAATAGCCTAGGTTTCGTTTATCATCAGTGGATTCTTTGCCGATCACGGAAATGGTACGCTGTTGATTTGGATGTGGGGGAGGCTGTGGGTCGGAGGAAACAAAAAACAAGAGGATAGGGGGATGGGGGACAGGGGAGAAAAGAAATGTGGGGGCTGTTGAAATGCAGAACCGGGTCAGGAATAGATTTAAAAAGAAGAAGGAAGAAACGAAAGCATTCAGGTTATAGGTAGATAGGCTACAATTGTTACTCATATGAAATACCGACTGTTCCAAATGCTGATTTGGCAGTTTGAAGGTAACCTTCCATTTAATCACGCTACCAGAGCACGAGATAGACAGATATCTGCAGATTTTTATCACTATTTAAACTATAAATATATACACGTATCTCTCAGCTCAGGTGCAGGTAATATATACATGTATTATGTTAACGCCTAGTGTTGTTGATTTAATCCATTTGATCGTAAAGTGTGTCCGAACTATTCAGTCAACCACTGAACCTATCAGTCAATCAATCAATCAGTCAATCAATCAATCAATCAATCAATCGATCGATCAATTGTAACATGAACAGTTTTTCTTTCCTTTTCTTTTTCTTTTTTTTTCAGTCTCTCTTTCTTCTTGAATGCGTGCACAGAGATAATTAATGCATAGGAACTAACTTGTAGCCAAGAGGTGGTGTGGGACCGCCACATTTAAACAATCAGTTCAGTTATTCCGCGTTATAAAAATAAAACTTAATGCAAGATAACGACAATTTAATTTCTAATTTGCAATTAGTCGCCACCCAAGAACAATTGTGACCATGAGAACAGGTCATTGATAAAAAAATTGAGGACAGAATAGATAGAATGGCATGGATTTAACAGTTAAGGAGTATGAAAAAAATAAATCTTATCTAGAGATTTTTTTTCGGACAATTTAGCAAATTCCATCCAAAATCTGTCAAATCAGCTTACCTCATTTTTTTTTCTCATAATCAGTGTCATCAACGACCAGTATTAACCATAAATGAATTAAATGAATTGCCTGACAGAGACAGTGTTGACTTTCCTCTCCACAAAACGGATTTGACCCTTTCAGTGCCAACTCAGTAAACTGTGAACAATTTCGATGTATGAGTGACCGAAAATACCATTTTTCTGCAGATCATTTTTACACTACAAACAAGTGGTACTGTTTCAAGTCATATCTTCTGCATGAAGATGTGGCACTTATAGGGTCTATTCATTATCAAAAGTATAAGAAAAATCAGTTTTACAGCATTGGCAATCAAAGGGTTAAACAACAACAGAGGAAAGTTGGCAAAAAAAACAAAACAACAACAACAAAAAAAAAGTAATTGTATTTTCGGAGCCCTGTGGGTGTGGACAGACAGACAGACAGACAGACAGACAGACAGAGATGTTACCAAACAGAGCATGAATGTAAAAAAAAAAAGAAAAGAAACAAGAAATTACTCAAACGGGTCCAGCAGTTCTGAAAGTTTGTTGGAATTGTACATTTTTTTAAAACAATAACAACAGCATCAGCAGCAAAAACAACAATAACATCAACAACAACAACAATATCAACAACAACTACATCTACAACCATAACAACAACAGCAGCTGCAGCAAAAACAGCAAACAAACAAAATCTCTCAGGCCTGCTCTGTTGATATTTGTTCTCAAAGCAGCAACAACAACCAGAACAAAAGAAACAAAAAAAGGACAATAATTGATTATCTTAAATCACAAAAACTTAACAGCCCTGGAGAGCAAGGTAAACCGGAGGTGCATTTTAAGAAATTTCTTGTCACAATGATGTAATCGGTGACACAACGCAAGAAATGCATTGGACGAAAGGCCAGAGAAGATAGCACAGTTTACCAGTATGTAAGGATTGCTGACATGGTGAGCTGTGTTTTTGCAGGAGGCCTACGTTGTAGATGCTCAGGCAAGGAGCCATTTGGATAATGTTCAACCTCTCTGTGATTTATGCTGTACCTTTTACACGTAGGCTACATACCCGAATGACTCACAATAAACAATGCCCGCCAGGATGAGGAATTCGGAACTCGATGTTAGCGAATTATTTCATTATCTTCTATGGGGAAAACTGTATGTTTTGAAATAGTGTGCAAATTTTTGTTATTTCCTGATGTTGCCATAATGTGGGCTTGAGGTCCTTTGGTTTCTCGGAGGCTTCAGCCCAGTGCTGTCGGCCCCCGTTGCCATAATGTACATCAGCATACAACTTGATAGCGACTACATATACAGCAAGACTTGGTCGGTCATTTTGATACCCTGTATCATATTCACAAGCGGGTTTCTGCTTGGAAGATCTTCGTTTTCAGCACGTAAAAACTGACGCCCATTTCCACAGCTCAGCATCTTCGATTATAGATGGCAAATATGGGTACTCCGGCTCATTCCAGCGATAGCTGAGTATGTAAATAAGCAAGTTTTGAAGTTACATAAAAAATGGCGTGGGGGATTTTGAGGAGTGATGGGGTGGAATGGGGAATGGGGGAGGGGTGGTGGTTACTACTAACTTTAGTAATACCTAAATAGGTGATCAGATTGGTAAGAATGTTGTTACAAGTACGTACGCCCCCCCAAGTGTTTTGAACGAGGGGTACTTATTTTAAAGCCTTTTGTGACTCCAGAGCTAAAGAGCTCCTCCCGAAATACTCCTCACAACAGCCTGAATTAATTTATCTTTTAGATTTTCTTTTTCTTTTCCTCCTGTTTTTTGGTTGAAATGATAGGGGGTGGGGAGGGGGGAGGAGCAGGGTAAGGGATTTGATAAGATTTAGGGTTGAGGATAAGAAGGGAATTAAGGATAGATTGGTAAACATACTCGTCACTAGCTGAAAACGCTTGGGGGTGCGTACATGTATACAATTAACAACAGCCCTGTCGGTGAGACCATGTGCACACGAGTGGAGTTTAGTTGCTCAGGCCGAGAAACTGTTTAGCGACAGGAATAAAACAAACAGCTCTCCTCTCCGAAGCGCACACGGCTGATTTTTTAAAAGTTACATTTTAAGTTTAGTTGCAAATAGTGTCTGGGACTGGGTAACTGAAAAATCACTCGTACGCGCCTGGCTTTAGGGAATACCCGCTGAACTTGACAAAAGAAATTGCTCACCAGGACTTCATTAGTCCTGTTTTCTCTTTGCAGTAATATTGTAACTTTCGCTGGCAGTCTTTTTAGACATCATAATATGGTGAGCTCAACTGCGCAGATCTAGATCTAGCAACACTGACGGGAACCTGAGTCAGTGGCACTCGGCATGGGAGCTGAACATCTGTAAAAACTTTTATAAACAATCTGTTACAAGAAAAATAAAGGGGGTGGGGGGGTGAGAAGGGATCTGGATGTACATAATACATGTACATTATTTAACAGCCCAGGGTTAGAATATCATGAGGTAGGAGAGGAGGGAAGGGACAGGTGATACCCCGTTAAACAGCGGCATTGTCAGTTGTCCAATAAGTTCAGTGGTAAGTTCATTCGTCTGATATGCTGAAGCTGTGGGTTCGATCCTCTATCCCGTGCCTTTGTTTTTAACTCTCTGCCTCTGTTTTATCTCCTCCAATTCTTCGTTTCTTCATGATGTTTAAAATTGTTTCTGAGTTATTCAAAGAATTTTTACCTGCCACCGATCATGGACGCACGCTCGAAGGTAAAGTATGCCGCGGTTGCTAATTTTAGAACTACTTCGAGAATGATTGATCGATTAATTATAGGACAAAAGAGTGATTACACAGCATTGTAAAGTTTAAGGAAGAGTGGGCGTCGGCCAGTTTCAGTCAGTTATAATGATGAATTTCCACACACAGAGTTCAGGGAGTCGTAATCGCCTTCCTATCCAATACCGAGTGTTTTCATTCTGCAGCCACACAATTCGTTCACTGCTGTCCTTAAA